>JANIWE010000008.1:0-401858 GCA_030704985.1 Nakazawaea laoshanensis
AAACATCATAACACCAATAATCAAACATCATAACACCAATAATCAAACATCATAACACCAATAATCAAACATCATAACACCAATAATCAAACATCATAACACCAATAATCAAACATCATAACACCAATAATCAAACATCATAACACCAAAATTCTCCTTGTGTGTAGTCTTTTACCTATTGCCAGTGCTTCAAAGAGCCCAAATTCCTTCTCTAAAGTTACCCAAGTGGTGTCATGCGATCAAAGAGATTCAAAAAGTGAGACGTTCTCTTTTGAGAAAATTCTGAATGTGATTGTTACCCCTTTCGCTTTTTCATATTCCATCAACTACTCGGTTTGATGTTTGAAGTGCTGATGTGTGGATTTGGACCTTTGAGCGTTTTGGTGTCTTACAGTTTTACCGTTACTATGATTTCTGTCGCATTGTAATTTTCTGTTCCTCATATTTTGCTCACTCCTCTTCTCGATGTTATTCGTCAGCCACAACCCAGCCACAACCCCCATTTTGTCAGAATTAGTCATGAAATTGCTGATATCTATTCTATCGTTGCTAGAAGAGCTTGTGTTAAATGTGTTGACCTTTGAACAGAGACCAAATGAGCTAACTTGGTTTTTCTCAACCTCTTTTATTTCTTATCAGATATATTTTTTATAATTCTTCAAAATGAACTTCCATTATATTAGGTTGAAACTACTCTCATTTTTACAGAAATGACCTCAAAATCTGGCATTTGGTGTAAATTCACTTAGTGAGAAGACTCATGATTCACATGTCTCGAATTAAAACAAGCAACTCTATTGAAACCGATCTGTGAGAAACTTTTGGCCGCAAAAACGTCTGTTGACACCCCCCTCAAAACTCAGCAAATTACGATTTATTGATCACGAAAATCGATGTGAAAAATTTCAACGCTCTCGTCAGATTTCTTTAAATGATTTATTCAGCTTCTTGCACAGCTCCAGTCAATATTGCCACCCTCAAATACTGGGGAAAACGTGATAAGACTTTAAACCTCCCTACAAACTCCTCCATTTCGGTCACTCTTTCTCAAAAAGACCTTCGTACTTTGACAACTGCAGCCACTTCACCAGATTTCGTCAAAGATGAATTATACTTGAACGGTCAACTGCATCCAATTGACTCTGAAAGAAGTATCATGTGTCTCAAAAAACTTAGAGAATATAGAAAAGAAGTCGAAGATCTGGATGCTTCATTACCAAAATTCAGTGAATGGAAATTACGTATCGTCAGTGAAAACAACTTCCCAACTGCAGCAGGATTGGCATCTTCTGCAGCAGGCTTTGCAGCTTTGATCTCTGCCATCGCAGAGTTGTACAAACTTCCACAGGATGCCTCAGAATTGAGTAAAATTGCCAGAATGGGCTCTGGTTCTGCCTGTAGATCTCTTTTTGGTGGTTACGTTGCCTGGGAAATGGGTTCTGCTCAAGATGGAGAAGATTCTAAAGCCGTGGAAGTGGCTCCAAAATCTCATTGGCCAGGTATGAAACTGTGTATTTTGGTGGTGAGTGACGACAAAAAAGATGTGCCTTCCACAAGTGGGATGCAATTAACCGTTCATACTTCGGATTTGTTCCAACATAGAATTACATCGGTGGTTCCAAAAAGATTTGAACAGATGAAAACTTCGATATTGGACAAAGATTTTGCAACTTTTGCCGAATTGACGATGAAAGATTCAAACTCTTTCCATGCGGTTTGTTTGGATTCTTATCCTCCAATTTTTTATTTGAACGACACTTCCAAAAGAATCATCAAATTGGTCAATGAAATCAATTCAAATGGTATAATTGCAGCTTATACTTTTGATGCAGGACCAAATGCTGTTATCTATTATCTCGAAGAGAACGAATCAAAAGTTTTGGGTCTGATTTACTCTGTATTCCATAAAGTTGAAGGTTGGTCCTCCTCTTACAATTCTGCACAACTCCAAGGTTATGAAGATTTGTACAAAGGTGTTTCAAGAGTCATTCTTACTGAGATTGGAGAAGGCCCACAAGTCACTACAAAAAGTTTGATTGGTGAAGACGGATTACCTTTATAATTCTAATATATACAGATCACCAGATTTGACTAATTTGGCTTTTTTGAGAATGTCTTTGGTGGTGCATTTTTGGTCTTTGGATATGCGTTTGAAGATTTTGTACAAAGAGGTATCTTTTTGATAATAAGAGTCGAGACCTGGTTTCTTCTTCGGCTCAGCCTTGGTCTTCTTTACAATCTCAACCTTAGTCTTCTTTGGCTCAGCCTTGGATTTTCCCTTGTATAAACTTTTTTCATATTTTTCAGCCTCACTAATACACTGTGTATGATTTCTATAGTCATATCCAGAAAAAGTTGTAGAACAATCAATACAAGAAAAATATGCCCCATGACACATACGTGCATGTTGATCTAATTTTTTCTTTATCACTGTATCATTACAAACTTCACAACTAAATGAAACCATCGCTTATGTGCTTAAAATTTTTTTTTTTTTTTTTTCAGTTTATCTCCTAAAAACATTTTCCGATTCCCCTTTAAGCCTTGGAACTCTTTTAGGTTCCCAATCTTCGTATTGTTCAGTCAAGCCTTGTAATTTATAATATTCTTCTTTGAGATCAACTTTTCTTTTTTGACCAGTTGCCAACAGTAACAGTTGTGATTCATCAAGTTCTTGAACTTTTGCATCTCTTTGTTCAAATCTAACCGCGGTAAAATTAGAAAGAAGTATCGATCCTAATACCACTGAACCAATCATGGGCACACCTAAAAATACAAAAGAATTCTTCTTCAACATCTTCTGATACCATCCCATCCATGTTTTATCAAATTCGGCTTGCAGCCTCTTAGATCTAAACTTACGCTCTTGAAATGACATTTCCATTTGAATTAAATTAGAGGCTGTTTAAATCATATGAGTGAGTGGGAAAACTGGGGCGGCGGCAGGTTGACAATTTGAAAGCTGCTGATTTGATACTTGGAGTCACGTGACTATCTCCGGTACCGGCTGAAAATTTTTAAAAGAGTCAACCAAATCAAATCATCATGAAGATAGCGAGACACTTCTCTAAGAGCCTGGTGCCGCTCAAAAAACTCAATAAATACTCCCAAATCATCACAGAGGCCCCATCTCAACCGGCTTCTCAAGCCATGTTGTATGCGACCGGTTTCGAAAAAGATGACTTCAACAAGGCTCAAGTCGGTGTGGGATCCGTATGGTGGTCAGGTAACCCTTGTAACATGCATTTGATGGAGTTCAACCATCGTTGTTCCAAATCTGTGGAAAAAGCAGGTTTGAAAGCCATGCAATTCAACACCATCGGTGTCTCCGACGGTATCAGTATGGGAACCAAAGGTATGAGATATTCTTTACAGAGTAGAGAAATCATCCTGGATTCTTTTGAGACCATCATGATGGCTCAACACTACGACGCCAACATTGGAATTCCTTCTTGTGACAAAAACATGCCCGGTGTTCTCATGGCCTTTGCAAGACATAACCGCCCTTCAATCATGGTTTATGGTGGTACAATTTTACCGGGATCTTCCACTTGTGGTTCTTTACCTCCTTCTCTCGACGTTGTGTCTGCTTTCCAATCTTATGGTCAATACTTGGACAAACAGATCAACGAAGAAGAATTCGAAGACATCAAAAGACATGCATGTCCAGGTGCAGGTTCTTGTGGTGGTATGTACACCGCCAATACAATGGCCTCGATTGCTGAAGTCATGGGAATGACAATGCCAAATTCGTCGTCATATCCTGCTGTCTCCAAAGAAAAATTGGACGAATGTGACAACATTGGATATGCCATGAAGAACCTTTTAGAACTCGACATCCGTCCTCGTGATATCATGACTATGGCAGCTTTTAAGAATGCCATCACTTACACCATTGCCATGGGAGGATCCACCAATGCTGTATTACACATGATCGCCATTGCCCACTCTGCCGGTCTCAAATTATCCATCGATGATTTCCAAGAAATCAGTGATAAGACTCCATTGTTGGGTAATCTTAAACCTTCTGGTAAATATGTGATGGCAGATTTGGCAAGATTGGGTGGTACCCAAGCTGTGATGAAGTACTTGTTGAAAGAAGGTTTCTTGAACGGTGATTGTATCACCGTCACCGGTAAGACTTTGGCTGAAAACGTCCTGAGTGCTCCTGATCTTCCTTTGAACGACGACTTCATCTATCCAGTTTCCAACCCGATCAAATCAACAGGTCATTTACAGATTTTAAAAGGAACCCTTGCTCCAGGTGGTGCATTGGGTAAGATCACCGGTAAAGAAGGAACCTATTTCAAAGGAAGGGCCAAAGTTTTTGAAGAAGAAGATGCATTTTTTGAAGCCCTTGAAAGGGGAGAGATCAAGAAGGGAGAAAAAACAGCTGTGATCATCAGATACGAAGGTCCAAAGGGAGGTCCAGGTATGCCGGAGATGTTGAAACCTTCTGCTGCCATCATGGGTTATGGTCTCGGTAAAGACGTTGCCCTTTTAACCGATGGAAGATTTTCAGGTGGATCCCATGGTTTCTTGATCGGTCACGTAGTACCTGAAGCTGCAGAAGGTGGACCCATTGGATTGGTTCAAAACGGTGACGAAATCGTCATCGACGTTGACAACAACAAAATCGATTTGTTGGTTCCAGAACAAGAATTGGATCAAAGACGTCAACTTTGGAAAAAACCTCCACCAAGATATACAAGGGGTACACTTTCGAAATACGCCAAATTGGTGAGCGATGCCTCCCATGGTTGTGTATTGGATAGTGATTGAACTCCATCAACAACAGGATCAATGACAATTTGAATTGTCCCTATTTATCACTATTTATCTATTAATCCATAATGAACGGTTCGGTAGGATCAATGTAGGTCAATCACAAGTCTTTTGTCGTTCCAAAATGACCCAAATCCAAAACACACAGCTCCACCACCAAAAATTCGATTATCCACCATGCTACAACCAACAAACATCATCCCATCATCCCATTGTTCTTGAGTAAATGGAACCACTCCATCTAAAGTCACCACGGTATTTCTCAGATCAAGTGGCATGTACGAAACTCCACCAACGAGAACCAATTTCTCTCGATAACAAAAATGTGCTCCAACCCGTTGAAATAATGGACTCTCCATAATTTTGGTGACTCTCAAAATGCCATCGTCAAATTCAAATTTGTACAACCAACCACTTATCGTTTCGTCCGGTAAAAGACCTCCAGCTATGTATCCAATTTTGGTCTGTGGGTCAAACCACCCAGCAGCAGATTTCAAATCAGGCATCCCACCGTTTGATAATTGGCTCCAATTATCTCTTTCCAAATCATACAACCACCAACTTTTACCAAACACCAACATTTGAGTCTCAGAGACTTTAAAAGCGCAATGCCTGTACATGGGTATAGGAAGATCTGCAATTCGTACCCATCCTCCATCAAATTTCCAACAATCTTTCAAAGGTTTATGTGGAGCATCACGTCCTCCCACCACTACATAATTCCGTAGTTTCGTCACCGTATGGCACATTCTCTTGGGAACAGATCCAGCAAACTCATCCGCCAATAAACAACTTCCTAATCTGTTATCTCCACAACCTGCAACAACCATGTTTCCATCCAGTGCCAGAAATTTCCGACCAAATTCAAAGTCTTCATATCTCAATTTGATCTCATTATCAACAGGCATATCCACTTGCGGTGATGACTCTTTATAAACAACAGTACCAGAATTTGTAGCATGGAGCACGATGTAATGTTGTGTATACATCACAAATTCTTCAAATTCGTCAAAAACTTCTACAGACCTCACTTCTTCTTTCTCCTCAACAGAGACGAACTCTTGCCAACATCCCAACAAATCTCTAGCTTCAACATTATCAAACCACTGTTTAAATCTTTCCAACTGTTTCGGTATAGTGTCATATGTCATAACACATTGTAAAGGGGTGTTCAATCTACTGAAATGATGCAACATGGTTCTGGCAAATGGATGTCTTGGTCCTGCAGGAAGTAACTGTTCTAGCAACACAAAATGTGATCTGGCAAATGAAGTCTCCTTGACTATGGGATCTGCATGTTCAGGTAACATATAAGCCAAAGAAACTTCGGCAATGAATACAGAACATGTATCCAACTCCAAAAGTCCCAACAGTGCCATCTGATACTTGAATAGTTCTAAATCCCGAAGATTGCATCCCACAGCAGCATATGACTTTGTCTTCAACTGAACACCTTTTATATCTGAATTTTCCAAAGGTCCAATGACTTTTAAAAGTTCTGGAGAATTTTTGATCATCTCAACTTTCAACGATATGAGTTCTGGATAATCGATATCTATGCATAAGTAATCACCATCACCCATGAGTTGAAATGGTAACGGATCATATCCACATCCAAGATTCACAATTACATTCGTAGTACATTTTTCATCTTGAACAATCTTGTCAACCATCGTTCTTATGGCTTTCATACGCATCCAATATCCTCGATTAATAGCAGGACTACGTCTTATTGGTTTCTTAACAAAATGCTGGAAATAATGTGGCTCTTCCATATATAACTTTTCCACAGATCTTTTGGATACAATAGAAGAATCATTAGTCCCTTGGACCAATAAATCAGCAGCAGTCTTCATGCCCATCACCGCCAAAGAAGCTCAGAAAAAAATTTATTATCCCTTTTTTTTATTTCTATAAATTCCCCCTTTCATTTTGTAAGATTTCCAAAGTTTCGAACAACGCCTTAAAATTTCCAGCACCAAATCCATTATGATTATGTCTTTGAATAACTTCGATGAAAATCGTTGGTCTTGGTCCAATTGGTTTAGTGAACAACTGTAACAAATACCCTTGATCGTCAAAATCGACTAAGATCCCCAATTGTCTGATTTTATCCAAATCTTCATGTGCTTTAAAATGGGCGGCAGCCATTCTATTTTTTAAAAGTTGATAGTACTCATCTGGGACCTTGATGAATTCTACACCATGATCTGCCATTTTACCAACCGTTTCGACAATATTGTCTGTCAAAAGTGCAATGTGTTGGACCCCGGGTCCGTTGTAGAAATCGATAAACTCTTCAATTTGAGATTTACAACGTCCAACTGCAGGCTCATTAACAGGCATCTTAATCATATCATCTGGACTAGCCATCACCACCGATCTCAAAGCTGAATATTCTGTATACACGGCTTTTTCATCAACCGACCAAAACTTATGGAACCCTAAAGTGTCGGCATATTTTTGACACGATTCCAACATCTTGTCCCAATCTTGGTTTTGAACACAATGATCGATCCTGATCAATTCGATATCTGGTCCCTTCACACAAAAATCCAATTCTGGCCTGTCTGAAATCAATACATAACCGGGAAGAAACCCACTACAAGTTTTTTCTATCAATGTATGATGAGTGTCTCCAACCACTTTGATAGTGGCCTTGGCAATACCTTCAAAATAAACAGGTCCTTCAATGATTTCAGCTCCACCTTTAACTGCCGCTTCAAAAACTTGACCCACAGATTTGACTTGAAATGCAACATCTTTGACACCTTCTCCATGTCTAGTGATGAACTTATTAATGGAATGATCCAGTCTATAAGGAGAACAAAATTCGAAAATTGCATCTCCATTTTTCACCACATATGAACAAATTTCTCTATCACCGGTTTCTAAACCCCTAAAAGCATAAAGTTTAAATCCAAAGGCAGAAATAAATTGGAATGCACTAGTTTTGGCATTAGAAACATACCAAGTGACATGGTGATATCCAATGTACATGTTTTCATTAAAATGAGGAATTTGGGATTCATTAATTTCCATTAGAAGTAGTTTAAAGTTACAAAGACACAAAAATCACCCCCTTTTTATTGATCCCAAATATTAAATAAATTTTTTTTTTCTTTCTAAAAACTCACTCACCATGAAATTAGTACGTTTTTTGATGAAGTTACCGTCTGAGACGGTACAGATAGAACTCAAAAATGGTACACTTGTCAAAGGTACAGTTGTATCTGTATCACCTTCCATGAATATCAACCTTAAATCCGTCACCATGACAGTTCGTAACAGAAACCCTGTGAATTTAGATTTTCTCAACATCCGCGGGAACAACGTCAGAATGGTACTTCTCCCAGATAATCTCAATTTAGATGCACTTCTAACAGATTCCATTAGCAAGAAATTACGTGTATAGAATAAAAAAAAAAAGATGATACATTATACAGAGAATTGGGTGCCGGATTTGGATGAATCATGAGAGGCAAATTCCAATTTGACGTCGTCTCCCAATTTTAAAACTTTTTTAAATTTTAAACCGATTGGGGTCAAAGAGGTTTCGTTACAAGATTTGGTCCACAAACTAATTCTAAAGATTTGAGGTCTGATTGAGAGGACGACACCATTGATTTCGTTGCTATCGTCATCTTCAATGGTCTCACCGATCACAGAGAGTAAAGAACGAGTCCATAAATCATTCATATCCAGATGTTTGGTGTTGAAACGAAACGACAATTTCCCACCGTTGGAATTGAATTTATCTTCCCATTCAGGTTTGATACCTTCACGGAACAAGTGATAATCAGATTTCAACGGTAATTCTGATGCAGCTGGAATGGCATTATGAATACCCCAAAATTCTTCAACTGTGTCAAAAGTGATCACAGGTCTCAATAAATCGGACCAAGATTCACTTTTGTCCACAGGTGGTTTGGTATACCATAAAGTCCATTTCGAATTGAGAGGATGCTTGATCGAAAGGTTCTCAGGGTTGGTAAGAGCCGACTCATCCAAAGACAATGCCTCAGTTTGACGGGAAATCTCTTCAGTTGTCATGTTGTTGGCGGTTAATTTTATGCTTTTGGAAAATTTTTATTGCTACGGGTAAATATAAAACCAGACGTGTAAAAATGAGAATTGATATATGTACGGTTTTTTTTTCTTCTTATGCAGTAACGGTAAGCGTTTTATATGTTCTAACAGTTCCTATTGTTCCAGTGAGAGTTCCAAGACCTATTGAACCACTTGAAGGAGTGGCAACCAGTGTATAAAATGACGAAAATGATTGTGTATATGTGACTTCGATTGTGGCAACATCACCTGCAGTGGTGGTGGTCACCCAAACAAGAGTTGGCGATGCTGTTGTCGTACTTGTACTATCTGTAGCATCTGTTGTATCCGTAGTCAAAATAGTGGTGGTGGTTCCAAACACCACCGACAACATCAAGAACCATACCAATCGTAACATACAACAACCCGACACAGGGCCAAAAGCCGTTGTATTTATCGATGCCTCGTTCCAAGCCTTTCTGCATCAAAGCGAATTTTTAACTTGCAGATCGTGCATGAAAACGCTCTGGGATTTGTTCCTCAATTAGTTACTCTCGTTTCTTTTTTTTACTGTCTCGGCCTTAAGTGGCTTATCAGATGACAAAATTTTTTAGGACGATGCATGATGCAGTTCCAGGTGGACCCAATTATCACACTGTCTATCTACCTTCTTTTTCAAATGGTCCTGATCAATGCCAATCTCATAATGGATTTGATCGAATCCATCAAACTTTATTAAAGTTCAAAAAAGAAACTTCCACAGCCCGGTCGTGCACTCATGTTAAAAAAAACCATGTAGAAAATTCTCAACCAGAACAAACAAACTTTTAAAAATGAGAGTTTTGATTTGGGCGCTCATTCCGGTCGCGTTTCTGGCAGATGTGACCACTTTGACCACAGCAGACACCACAAGTACTTCTGCATCGGTGACTCCCACCACCGTTTGGGTCACAACAACACTTGCAGATGGCGGTGTTGCTACAAAACTGTCACAATATTCACAGGTCTTTTCAAGTTTCTACACACAAGTCGCGTCTGCTTCATCAGGCTCTGTAGGATTGGGGTCTCTCACAGGAACAGTAGGCCAAGTCCGTTCATATCCAACCATCACTTTAACTAAGTAGCTTTTCTATAGACTCTTCAAATATCGACAACCCTTTGTAGATGACGTCATCGTCAATGTTCAACAGTGGAACAAATCTAATTGTGTTACCACCGGCAGAAATGATCAAAAGTCCCTTTTCCAAAGCTGTAGCAATCACCGGAGCAGGATCCCGATCGAGTTCAAGTCCAAGCAATAAACCTTCTCCACGTACCTCTTTGATCTGCTGTGGATATGCCTCTTTAAGCAGTAAAAGTTTGGCACGGAATATTTCTGATTTTTGCTGCACTCCTGCCAAAAATTCAGGTTTGGAGATCTCGGATAAAACGTAGCATCCGACTCTGGCTGCCACGGGATTACCGCCATAGGTGGTTCCATGGTCCCCCACTTTTAATACTTTTTCCACTTCTTCTGTCACCATTGTGGCAGAAACAGGGTATCCATTTCCAAGTGCTTTGGCCATGGTTAAAATATCTGGATGGGCTTCCTGAGGGAGATTTCCATGAGCCCATAATTTTCCGGACCGTCCCAATCCACATTGGATCTCGTCATAGATCAACAAAGCATTGTGTTTTTTACACAACAGCTTGAGTCCCATGAGAAAATCAGCATCCACAGGTCGAACTCCTCCTTCTCCTTGAATTGGTTCGATGATGACACCACAGGTGTTGTCCGAAATGACAGCCTCTACAGAACTCAAATCATTGGGTTTGGCAACATGGACTCCAGGAATCAATGGGGCAAAAGGTTTCTGATATTTGGGGTTGGGCGTCACACTCAACAGTCCCATCGACCGCCCATGGAAAGAAGTTTCAAAAGTGATAAATTCGGTCTTAAGCGGAGATACGGTAGTGCCGTGTTTCCGGGCAAATTTAAGAGCTGCCTCGTTGGCCTCGGTACCAGAATTACCTAAAAACACTCGGGATGCATTGTACATACCACCGGAAGACTTTGTGGCATTCACAAGTTGTTTCGAAAGTTCTCCAGTCCATAAATTGTGGTACAAATTAGAAGAATGGCCCAATGTGGTGGCTTGTTCATACATAATTTTAGCAACTTCTTCATTGGCATGACCCAATGCAGTCACAGCAATTCCTGCCGTGAAATCTATATATTCTTTACCTTCAACATCCCACATCTTGGCACCCTTGGCCTTGGCAAATACAATGTTCGGACGGGAATAAGTAGTCACCGAAAACCCAGCATGTGATTCGATAAACTCTTCAGATTTAACACATCTTTTCAGACTCGTCGCAAACCTTCTCAAAAACATGATGAATCATTTACAGATTTGAAAATTTTTAGTTACTCACCGCGGCTTACCTTTTTAGGATTTTGGTCGTTGAAACAACGAACTTTTTTTTGGCCGGCACGACCAGAAATAAACCTCATAACACCAGAAAAAAAACTAACCACAGAAAAAAAAAAAAGTGAAAAAATTCAACTAGAACCCAATGACGACTCCAAAAGAAGCCTTCACAAAGCTTCCTAGTAAGCTTCAGCGGTTTTTTGAAAAATTCCCACCTGTTCCATTCCAAGAATATAATACTAAACCCACTTTAACGACGGCTCCAGATGCCAATCCTTTCCTTTTCAATAGACATCCTGTGACCCAAAGAGTGCAAAATCCAATTTATTCAATGAGGAAACAGTCAGAATTGTACAAACTTGCATATAAATTTGGTATTGCAGATTTACTTCCGAGTGTGAATAAAAAACGATTCTTTTTGGACAAGTACGAAAATGCCATTCCACTTAGAGGTGTCACAAATCCAAAAGGTCATAAATGGGAACGTACTATGGATATGAGAAAAAAGAGAATAGAAGATGGATTGGCGCAAGCAGATGATTTAATAATTGAAGCAAGAGGTATGAAATTTAAAAAACGTTTGGAAAAAAGAGAAAAGGAAAAGAAAACTTGGTATTGAAATGTGTAAATAGTTGCAAAAAAAACAATGTATCTAGTAGTGAAATTGATTGCCGTAGTAGGTTCTGTCACAGCGGTTGGATTAGCCGCTCTCTATGTCTTTCAAGACAAATTGGTGTATCCTGCATATGCCGGAGATGGCCATGGGACAGTTGACACACCTGATAAGTATGGTATGCCTTTTGTCGAAGAAGGTCTCAAGACGAAAGATGGAGAAACCATCCGCGCCTATATAATTAAACAACCCACTGCACGCAAAACCGTTGTTATATTGTGTCCTAATGCCGGTAACATGGGACATGCATTACCAATAGCCCAGCTCTTCTTTTTCAACATGAATTGTAACGTTGTTTTGTTCTCGTACAGAGGTTATGGCAAATCGACTGGTAAACCCACTGAAACAGGGATCAAAATCGATGCAGATACCGTCATGTCCTACATAGCCAACGATCCAGATTTGAACAACCATATCTTGCTCCATGGTAGATCTTTAGGAGGTGCTGTGGCTTTGTACATTGCTGCAAAACATTCTGTTCAAGGAGTCATGTTGGAAAACACTTTTCTAAGCATTCGTAAAGTCATCCCATTTTTGTTCCCCTATTTGGGCAAAGTTTCAAACTTGTGCCATCAAATTTGGGATTCTGAATCCATGATGGCTTCTATACCTCCAGATGTTCCATTTTTGTTCTTGGCAGGTGCCAAAGATGAAATTGTACCCCCTGAACATATGAAGAGACTTTTTGAATTGTGCCAATCCAACGATAAGAAATTTCATGAGTTTGAAAAGGGACATCATAACGATACGATAATTCAGGATAGATATTGGGAATATGTAAACGATTTTGTAATAAATACCTAACTACAACAGTTGTCGAATGCCAATCTTGAAGTTTTGTCACCGGGAATCACCGGTTTGTTCCCAGCCTTTTTGGCCATTGAAGTGGTCATGGCATGGGACGGGACAATGTCCAAAGTTGGATTTTCCATGAAAAAGTTTCTAGGTCTCAAGAGTAAAGAAATTGGCTCCACAGGCATCACAGGGAAATCTTCTGGAGCAGGGAAATGGGTGATTCCAAAAGTGTGAAAGACCAAGATATCGGTGTCTTCGATCTTATCGGATCCATCTCCAACCCAAGCTCTCATACCTCTCATACCGTCACCAGACCATTGAGGGACATGGTCTCCAGATGGATACAAACGTCCTTCTTCATATGGAACCACTTGTAAATGTTTACTGGCCCATGGTGCTCTTTTATAAACCACGGAACCAGGCAAGGCAAGTAGAGGTGGACACATAGTGGAGACAAGTTTATAAGAAGCAGGTTTCCCAGAATATGGATGGATCTTCTTAGGATTGAAAATGTCCCAAGATCTACCTGTGGCCGACTCATAATTGGTCAAAGAATCTTGAACCGTTTTACAAACCGTTCTTTTACAATAGAACCCATTACCGTACATGTTTTCAGGGGATCCAAGAGGATGTGGAGACGACAGAGCATCGGAAATGGCAACAGAATTACCTTCTCCATCCAATCTTGGATGCATTCTCAAGGAAAACATGTGCTGATGGTTATGGGCATTCACCTGTGGATACACCTGTGTACCCCAAGGACCAGATTGTTCTCCTTCTCCCAAGATATAGGTGTTCAAAATACCAGTCAATCTCACCTCGAGTTTGATGGTTCCATCTTGCATAAAATTCCAATAGATACAGTACTCATAGTTTGCAGCAGTGAAGATCTGTGAAATGATCAATTTTGTGGATCTGGTGACAATCGAAGTGGCAAAGTTGTCTCTGAAATCAGAATGTTTGTACAATAACCCATCATCTTCTTCATGGATACAAACGGCATGTTTCACAGTGATAGGCTCACCAGCACGATCGGCAAAATGTGCATCCAAATAGTGAATCACACCTTTACAATCACATCCAAGAGAAAGAGGATTTGTCATGTATCCAGCTCCATATTCTCCAATGTCCAAAGCATGTTTCCTCTGATGTGGATAATCTGGAGATCCATACGGTACAATCATCTCGGAAAGAGAAATTCTGTGGAAAAGAGGACGTACATTGCCATGGTCGTTGTAAGAAATATCGGAAAGTACAATACCTTCACGATAGTTGAAACCAACATGGAATTTGAAATTGGACCATTCCATCACGTTCCCATTCATTTTGAAAGAAACTCCTTCTGGTTGAGTCACATTGATAGGTTTGGCATCTGTACGCATAGATCCGTACTTCTCAATGACATCTTTTGGATAAAAATTGGCATGTTTGTGCTTACTGACTTTACGACGCCTATTTGGAATGTCAAGAGAAATCACTTTTTCTTCTTCCATATCGACTATTGGACAGAAATCAAGAGGATGTGAATAATGGGAATCATCTTCATGGGATCTGTAATACATCAAAGCTTGTTGTAATCTTCTCGAAGCTCCCCAACGTTCGTCGTATCCAATTGTCCACAGATCACAAAAAACCAAATGCATCTCATCTGCTGGCACACCTGATAAGACACACTGTTCCACCACTCTTGGATCAGCACGGACAATGGCCTCAGTCTTTGCCAAATCTTCAACTGTCAAAATAGGTTGAACACCTTGCGTTTTGTGCAATTCGAGAATCGATAAAGATCCCAAATCACAAACACCTTCTTGGACCCCATTTTCCCCGGATTCCAAGATGACGAAGTATGCAGTTCTTGGAGGTAGAGGACCATTTTCCTCAGACCAAGAGACATACAGTTTTTTGGTGGGTTCTTTCAAAGTGACGGTATTGAAAGCGATTTTACGACCTGCATAAGCCAGTTTGACAGCATCGGTGACGGCTTTGATTTCGGCTCTTGAGAGAGGATCCAAAGGATGTTGAGGCTTGGCTGGAGGTTGATTAGAACCTGTGGCTTGAGAGGCAATCTGTTGTAAACGTTCCATCTTGCCTTGTAACATTTTTTACTATTCTTTATATATTTCTTATCTGGTTTTAACTTTTCCTAATTAGGTAATAAGATCCTTATCAGGGGGATCCAAATTTGGAAGGAAAATGCGAACTTTCGTAATGACTTGCCAAAAGGGGGTGAAGTTTTTTGTTTCTCTTTTAAATGAAGTTATGGTATTTCTAGATTAGTGATAAATTTCCTGTATTCGTCAGAATCTCAACTAAGTTCTTTTGATTGATCAAAGTGAAGATAAATTGTAAATTGCTGAAAAGAAAATCGCTCGAAGCGACAGAAAAAAATTGTAAATCGCTCGAAGAGCGACAGATAAAAAAAAATGTAAATCGCTCGAAGAGCGACAGAAAAAAAAAAAAATAATGGATCCGAGGAGGTTCGAACTCCTGCCTCTTTCGAGACTCGATCACACTGTTCTAATGAACTGCTTGAGTCGAGCGCCTTAGACCACTCGGCCACAAATCCGATTATTGAAATTAATTCGACAACTGCAAATTATAAAGAGATCAGAAATTGACAGTAAAAGGAAGAATACATTTAACAATAAGTATACATTTAAACTCTGGACCATTTCCAGATACGGGCTTTACAATCGCCTGAACCGGTGGCGAAATAACCTCCATTGCCGATCATGGCAGAGACCGACACACTGATGACACTGTTACGATGGCCTTGTAACATCAACAATGGATTACCATTTGCTTTATCCCAGATGATGACACCACGATCTTTGGATCCACTTAAGATGAATTGGTTATCAGGAGTGGCACAGACACTCAAGACGAAATCCTTATGACCCACATAGGTGACTTCACAGGTTGAACTCAGTTTTGAATCTGAATTGTTCAATTTGTCCAACGACCACAATTTGACGGTTCTGTCCAAAGAACCAGAGGTGATTTCTTTACCATCATGGGTGAAAGTGACTGAATAGACAGAATCCTTGTGGCCATTCCCGTTCTCGTTTTCAGGATCCAATCTTTCAACCAAAAACCCAGTGGAAGCATCCCATACACGGACGGTACGGTCCAAAGAACCGGCAGCTACTAATTTACCATCTGGAGAAACAGCCACGGTGGTGACTCCATCTTCAATGGACAAGGTCAAAGCACATTGTGATGAGACCAAATCCCAAATACGAACAGTACGGTCTCCAGAACCAGAAACCAATTTGGATCCATCTGGAAAGAAATCAAGGGAATAAATGTCCTGTTCATGACCTTTCAACACCTTGACAATGGTTCTAGTTGCCAAGTCCCAGATCCGGATCAACTTGTCCTCTGCTCCAGTGGCCAAAAACTTACCGTCCGGTGAAAAACAAACGCTACGGATGTATAAATCACCGGAATCGGTTTGAAAGTTCTGTGTCGTGGTTCCATCAGGATTGGTGGTGGTTTGAGAGGCAGAATCATCGGATAACCGCGCCACAAGTTCTCCAGTCTCAACTCCAAAGACCTGGGTCACTTTGTTACAACCAGTGGCCAAAAATTTACCATCTTTGGAGAACCGGACGCAACAAACGACAGAAGAATGGTCCAAAGAATGCACCAATTCGATGTCGACTTTTTTCCTCAATTGAGGATTGAACAAGACGTAGTAATCGTTGGCCTGTCTTTTGAATTGTGGCAGCACAGTGGAGGCTTCCAAATCTTGTAAAAAAGGTGGGATTTCCTTTGTGTGCAGAGCCAAAGCGGAGGTCAGGACCAGGGTCTCTGTTTTTGGCAGCGTGACGGCAACGGCGGAAGCAGAAGCAGAAGTAGCAGCAGCAGGAGGAGGAGGTGGCAATGTCTGTTGTGGATAATACTTCTTCAGAGTAGCCAGAGGCAGTGGAGGAGGAACCAGAGGAGGTAAAGTACGGCTCGGCGGGCGCTCTTGGAACTGTTGTTGTTGGGCTATTACACGGTCACGGTTCTCAATTTCCTGTTTCAAACGAAGGATCTCTTCCTCGTACAGTTCTTTGATCTTGCGATGAGCCAATTCGAGCTCATATACGGTGTTCCGGATGTTTGCCAATTCTTGACTCTGTTGGTTGAATTTCAAATCAACTTCGTCCTGATGAGTTTTATAGATCGAGGTTTCAGATGATAAACTCTCAAACTCTTTCCGGACGCCTTCTAAAAGATCGTTGAGACGCATTTGCAGCGCTGCATGTGCATTACTGCTGTTCATCTGTCTCTGTTGATACGCCATTTGAATTTGAAAGTTGTCCAAAATTTTTTTTTGCTTTTTTTTTTTAAAAAAAATTCCCTTTTGGGACTTTATCAGAAGAGATGTCAGATGAAGATTTCATGCAAATGTCCGATGAGGACTTTAGTTTTGAATATGAAGAAGATGAAGAAGATGAAGAACAAGAACAAGAAAGTATAGGCGCCGATGTGGAAACTCTGTATTATACAGCTAAAGCTGCTAGAGAAGAAAATATCATGAATGCGATCGATCAGTTCAATGCAATAGTTTTGAAAAATGACATAAATTACAGTTTTAAATCCACAAAACAACTACTCAAACTTTATTATCAATTAAACAACCATGAATTTTTCTTGAAAACTTTGAAAAACTTGTTTCAACTTCTTCCAAAGATTAAAGATGTTTTATATGGAGAAGAAAGTGTGCATAAATTAATATCTCAATATGATAAAGTGGATCAAGAATTTCTCGACATTGCCATTGAAGGAGTCATCTCCACTTATGGACCTTCGAAATCTCCAAGAATAATACCTCAAGATCGTTTATGGTTAAGACTTAATCTAATGAAGGTCCATCTACTCGAAGACCAAGAAGCGTTAAAACTTTTAAAATCTTTGGATCAAATTTGTGATATATCAACTGAAAGTATAAAGGGAGCATTTCAATTGGAAATTGTGGCGCTTCAAATGGAACTCACTCATGATTTCCCCACACTCAAACAACTCTATCAAAAAGCTCTCAGTATCAATTCTGCTGTACCACATCCCAAAATCATGGGTATCATTCGGGAATGTGGTGGAGAAATTTATATGCATCAACAACAATACACAAAGGCTTCACATGAATTCTATGAAAGTTTCAAGAATTATGACGAACTGGGACATCCAAAGAGAATCTCCACTCTTAAAAGGGTGATGATATCTAATATGTTAAGTGAGAGTGAGATCAATCCATTTTCACTGAAAGAGTTTCAACTCAAAGAGATCGAACAGTTTCTGAAATTATACGACAGTTTTATGAACGTTGATATCGAAACTTTTGATAAATTGATTGTGGAGGTTGATGAAATCGAATATGTGGACCAATTACGAGAAATCATCTGTACCAACACAATTGTGCTTTTGTTGAAACATTATACATGTATTGAGATCGATAAACTTAGCCAGATCCTCCATACAGATGATTCTACCGTTTATAGACTCATCGTCAAACTCGTCAGTTCCGGAAGATTGATCAATTTGAAGTTAAACTTCACAAAAGGTTATGTAGAAAGACAACCACCAACAAAACTTTTACAAAATGTGAACGTTACCGAATTGATCGACATTATCTGTGATACAGATGCAGATGGAGATTCTCAGATGGAATTGATTAGGGGTAAAAATGATTATCTCCATCTATCTCCACCGGTGGTGAGATCTCTCGAGCTGGTCTTGGGAGATATCAGTAGAATCCTGACTCCGATCAAAGATACAGGTTATATGGCAGTTCATAGAACAAGACTACACACAATTTTACAAGATTGGTTGAAATTTTTACAAACGGCATTGCCCGTTAAAAAACAGATCAATTTGACACAAATTGAACAAGTCAAACTTGAACAGCGCAAAAATCATGATACCAATATGGATGAAGTGGAACAACAGACTCAAATGTCCCAATTATCCTTAGAACCAACCATTAACACCACCAACAACACCGAACTCGATACCACCAACACCACAACTAGCACCACCAGAAATGAAGCCATTCACCAACTACTCAATTCAATCTCAGACTACCAACGTTCTCTCATGGATCATTACACCCAAAAATCATCCTTTGCAAAGAACCTCTTGGATCGGTCCATTTATGGTAACTTCCACCGCCCCTAGATCCCCCAACAAAAGCAAAATTAGTTGCTCCTAAATCATATTAAGAAGGAACATGTCAGAGAATGCATCACTTTTAAGGCTCAAGCTTCTTGATGCTCTTAGGTCTAACGATGAAACTAAACTAGAAAGTCTTCTTTCGAAGGGGAATCATCAACAAGTTTTGTCGTTGTGTCTCCATTATGCAGTACAAGTTGGATCTCTTTCCACTGTTCAATACGTTGTGAACAAATGTGTTTCAGATATCAATTCACAGGATCAAGACGGTAACACTCCATTGCATTTGGCTGTGATTTCTGCCAGGTATGACATTGTCCAATATCTCATGGGTCTAGATTCTATCAACGATTGTATTTTAAACTCTCAGGGTAAGCAAGCCATGGAATTGACAGATGATTTGAGTCTTATACAGACAATGTCGGATCTTAGAACTCAATTCGTAGAAACAAAGAGTAATGAATTGAGACGTCTGTTTGAAGCACGTGATTTTAGTTCTTTGGGCCAATTACTATCTGAACCAAGAGTCGTTGAATTGTTGGACATCAACGGTACAGATCCTGTTTCAGGAGATGGAGTTTTACACGAATTTGTGAAAAAAGACGACGTCACAATGTGTAAATTCATCTTGGAACATGGAGGTGATCCTTTTAAACGAAACACCCAGGGAAAATTACCCATTGACCTTGCCTCTTCGGGTCCAATGAAAAAATTACTCAAAGAAAGTTCCAAAGAACAGTCGATAATTGATCCTGCTTCAAATTTAGATCTGCCTCCTACTTATAAAGGTTTCTTAAAGAAATGGACGAATTTTGCAGGAGGTTATAAACTCAGATGGTTTGTTTTAGACGTTGATGGACGATTGTCGTATTACAAATCTCCAAATGATATGAACAAAAGTTGTAGAGGTGCCATCAATTTGAGTAATGCCCGTTTAAAAATGGATAGCAGTGAAAAGAGTAAATTTGAAATCGAAATTGCCGGATCTGCCATCAAATGGCACCTCAAGAGTAATCATTACATAGAACTGAACAGATGGGTTTGGTTCTTACAAAATGCCATAAGATATGCCAAAGATCGTCAAAAACATGCCTCGATGTCGAAGCAACAATTGGCCACTCTGAGAAACAGAGAAAGTTTTGACACTTCTAGAACTCTGACAACTTTCAACATCAACCAAAGGCACCAACGTGGTCCTTCTTCAGGTTCCTTCTCTGTTTCGTCGTTCTCAGATACGGATTCCGAGGTTGAACCCAAGAAAACCAGCAGAGTGAAAAAGATCAAAAACAAACTCAAGGGCAATTCTGAACCTGCTTCTTCGGCCAGTTCTACTCTTCCTGAAATTTCCGAAATGAGCAGACTCCAAATCCCAGCTTCTTCAGCTAGTATTGCCTCGTCATCGTCTCCTGTAGCTTCAATGGATCCATTGGGTGACGAGTCAGAAGACGAAGAAGACGAACAAAACGTGGATCTGCAAGGAGATGTGATTGAAACTCAAAACGTCTCACGTAATAAGATCGTGGTACTCCAGAACAATCTCAAAATTGAAGTTTCAAGCCTCAAAGATTTCGTCCAACATCTGAACGCCTCTTCTATAGAAGAACTTCAATCCGTCTGTGTGAGTACTTTGTCCCAGATAGAAAATTTACTCGTGGAGTTATCGAATCTGGTCTCTTCCAGAGATAAAAGGCTGCAACGTAAGATCAACCGTCTGAAAGAAGTTTCTACTCTTTGGGAAAATTCCATCAAGAGTTTAGAAATGGAGATGCAATCCAGAGAAGAGAAAATTGTAGAATTAGAAGACAAACAACGACACCTAAAGCAGGTATTGAAACAGACCCCACCAGGAGAACAATTGGTCATCGAAGAGAGTGAAGATGAATTCTTTGATGCAGAAGATGAAACCATCGAACTGCCACCACCTCCACCACCACCTCAAAAGAAAATCAATCAACTTCAACTGGAAAAGGAAGAAATCATCTTGAAAGAAAAATCCTTCAAAGGTTACGAAGATCCAATCCGTAAAAAACTCGCCATGGATGAAGACAACAGACCCAAGATCTCTTTATGGGGGATTCTCAAATCCATGGTGGGTAAAGATATGACCAGAATGGCCCTTCCGGTGTCTTTCAACGAACCAACTTCTTTGTTACAAAGAGTGGCAGAAGACATGGAATACACCGATCTTTTGGACAAAGCCGTTGATATTTCAGACTCAACTTTACGGATGGTGTATGTGGCTGCCTTTGCCGCTTCTGAATATGCATCCACAATCAATCGTATTGCCAAACCGTTTAATCCTTTACTAGGAGAGACCTATGAATACTCCAGACCTGATAAAAACTATAGGTTTTTGGTCGAACAGGTATCTCATCATCCTCCAATCGGTGCAGCAATGGCCGAAAGTAAATATTGGGACTACTACGGAGAAAGTTTTGTCAAATCCAAGTTCTATGGCCGTTCTTTTGACATTAAGCCTTTGGGAACGTGGTTTCTCAACATGAGACCTACCCATGGTCCCAATGAAGAGTTATACACATGGCGTAAGGTGACAAGTTCTGTTGTGGGAATCATCATTGGTTCCCCCACGGTGGATAACTATGGCGATATGGAAATCACCAATCACACCACAGGTGATAAAATCTTGTTCCAATTCAAAGCAAGAGGTTGGAGAGATAGTTCTCTGTACGAAGTAAAAGGTAATGTTTTGGATTCCCGTGGGAAACCCAAATGGCAGGTTTATGGCCATTGGAACAGTAAAATTTTTGCAAGACCTGTCGACAAACCAAAGGAAAAATTTTTGGTATGGGAAGCCAATCCTAGACCCAAGATCCCTTTCAATTTGACCGAATTCGCCACGTCGTTAAATGCCCCTCAAAAGAGTCTTGTTCCATGGTTACCCCGCACAGATACGAGATTCAGACCTGATCAAAGAGCCATGGAAGAAGGACGATATGACGATGCCGCAATTGATAAAAATCGTGTAGAAGAGAAACAAAGAGCTGCCAAACGTGAAAGGGATGCCAAGGGAGAAAATTGGTCGCCAATGTGGTTTGAGAAGAAACAACATCCTGTCACAGGAGAAGAATACTGGCATGCCAAGGGAAATTACTGGCAAAGACGTGCCGATAAAGATTTGGATAACGTTCCTGATATTTTCTAAATATTAATCTCATCTTTTGATCGTCTTTGGTTTGGGTTCGACAAATCTTTTTGAAAGAATCTTTGAGATTCGAAGTTCAACCTCTCTTGCAACCACGTACTCGAACTCATTTTGGTACAGCTTACGAATCTCTTCGGTCCTTTCTTCCATCAATTTTTTATGTTGTTCCATTTGGAACTCTTTTTCTTTGATCCATAACTCTCTGTATTTGAGTTCCAAATCTTTACGGAACAATTTAACAGATGCATTTTGTAAGAGCAGATATGTGGTGATCCTTTTACTAGGTTCCACCACTATACAAGAATTGATGGCCAGACGTAATTTGTTGGAATAATGATCAGGAATGGGCAGAAAAACTCCTTCTCTTATGCGGGATTGTAGTTGAAGATGTGAAGACAGTTGAAAAGGTGGATGTAATGCACATAATTCATACATCACACATCCCAAAGACCATATATCACACACCGGATCATAAGGCCTATCCAGAAGCACTTCTGGTGACATATAATACGGTGTTCCTACATAAGTCTTGGCAAAATCGTTCTCATGTTTCATCAATTTGGCCAATCCAAAATCTCCCAACTTGACAAAATCATCTTTCATCAAAAAGATGTTATCAGGTTTGATATCCCTATGGATGACTACATTACCTATATCTATATTTTTAGGAGGTTTTGAAGCAGAATTTGTGAACAATTGTCCCATATCAACATCTGGACAATCACATTGATAATGACATCTGTACAAAGCCAACAAAATTTGGGTGAAAATTGACCAAACAATCTCTTCCGGTACGTATTCACCTTTTGTCTTACATTTACGAATTATACCCGCCAAATCTCCTCCTTCACAATATTCCATGTATAAATGGAGCATATGTTTGGATTGATCATGATCATGGAGTACATATTGTACTATATTTGGATGAGTCAAAGTACTCAAAATTCTAAACTCATCGATCAACTGTTTCCTCTCTTTGATATTCATGGATGCATACGAAATTTCTTTACGGACGAGAAGTTTACCGTCATTTTTACGACGAACTTTTCTGACATTACCAAAAGAACCTCGACCAATGAGTTCTAAAACTTCAAATTGTTCTGATATTGGAGACATTTTGATACAATTTCTACAAGTTGTTCAAAGTTTAATGGGCTCTGTTTTCAAATTTCCTAAAAGAGTATTCTAATTGAACTATTTAATCAAAGTTTTGTTTTTTGCTCAATTTCAATAATAATTGTTTAAAACGATCTGTATCTCTTTTATCTTCTTTCAACTGTAATAATTCCACGACACGGGACCAAACTGTACCTTTATTGATGAAATCGTCTCTATTATCGATGAATTCGGCCTCTTCTCTCAGAGTTTTTTCGATTCCAACTTGTTTCTTATCGTTATAGTTGTCATAGAAATCATCAATCAGCTGTTGGGCCTCTTTTTTCAACTCTTGTGCCTTTTTTTGAGCAATTTCATCTCTTTTAGAAATTTCCAAATCTCTTCTCTCTTTCCATTCTTTTAAAGCCTCTGATTCTGAAAGATCCAAGTTTAAAGAATTGAATTGAGTAGGAAGTGAATCCAGATTAGATTGGGGTTCATCAAATTCTTCTTCTTCTTCCTCTTGTTCTTGGCCATTAACGTCTGGAAATTCATTTTTGAACTTGGCAATCTCATCTTCATCTTCAACTTCTTTCAACAATTCGGCATCTTTTTCAGTAGCAAATTCGTCTCCAAGAAGTTCTTTTTCTCTTGCTAAAAAGTCTCCAGAGGTTTCATCGGTGATGACATCATCTAATTCAGGAAATTTATCACTCATTTTATTCAAATGATGTGTCGTTTGTCAATTTTGAGATAATTTTTTGCTCTTTTTTTGGCCTTTTTTTGGTCTTTTTTTGGTTTTTTTTTGGTTTTTTTTTGGTTTTTTTTGTCTTTTTTTTTATTCTTTTTTTTAATTCTTCTCCACTTTTTTGATTGGAACATGATGAGAAAGTTTCGAGGTTCAATTGATCATAAATTTATAGGAAGATATCGATTCTACAGTTCATCGCCCATAAAATATGATCCTGCTATTCGTAGACCACAATTTCCTTGGACTCTTGCTGCTTCTACGCTTGTTCTTGGTGTCTTGATCGGTAAAGCTACCGCCCATTTCAGTATTGAAGATAAACCTCCAGAACATGTTTTCCCTCATTCTTCCAAATCAAATCTTTCTGATATGGTTCCACCAATTTATGGTGATGAAAAATCACTTTCCAATGTGATAAGTCACGTGACCAATTTTTTACTTCCGGATCAAATATCAAAAGATGATAAAGAATTGGTTCTGCATGCCGATACGTATTGGAATACTCATCATGCGGAGCCTGGACAAATTTCTAAATACATATTGTATCCAAGAACTACTGAAGAAGTGAGTAAAATCATGAAATTGTGTAATGAGAACCGTATTCCTGTAGTTCCAACGAGTGGATTGACAAGTTTAGAAGGACATTTCATCCCTGTAAGAGGTGGGATTTGTCTTGATTTTTCTCAAATGAATCAAATTTTGGCTTTAAATCTGCTGGATTTAGACGTTGTGGTACAACCGGGTGTTGGATGGGAAGAATTGGATGACTATTTGAATGAATTTGGACTCATGGGTGGAATTGATCCTGGTCCTGGTGCTCAAATAGGTGGTTGTATAGCAAATAGTTGTAGTGGTACAAAAGCCCTTAAAACTGGAACCATGAAAGAAAACGTCAAAAATCTCACAGTGGTCTTGGCAGATGGTACAATCATCAAAACCAGAAAGAGATCCACCAAATCTTCTGCAGGTTATAATTTGAATGGACTTTTCATTGGATCTGAAGGAACTTTGGGGATCGTTACTGAAGCCACTTTAAAACTCCACGTGAAACCGAAAGAAGAACAAGTTGCCGTGGTGAGTTTTGAATCGATTGAAGATGCTGCAGGTGTTTGTTCTGATGTTGTGGGTAGAGGATTGGATGTAAATGCAATGGAAATTGTGGATGACAAAATGATGAAGTTCATCAATGCTTCAGGACAAACTGAACGTAAATGGGATGAACTGACTACTTTGTTCTTCAAACTCGGTGGAGATTCGTACAAAGAGGTTCAACTGAAGGTACAAAAACTCACTGAGATTTGTAAAAATCATCATCACAAGAACTTTGAGTTTGCCAAAACTCCAGAGGACAAAGAAGAACTTTGGAGTGCACGTAAAGTGGCACTTTGGTCCACCATCAACTATGGTAAAGAACATATCTCCAAAGACATTGAAATTTGGACCACAGACGTTGCAGTACCTATTTCACAACTTCAAACCATTTTAAAAGAAGTTAAACAAGAAATAGAACAATCAGGACTTGAAGCAACACTTGTTGGACATGCCGGAGATGGGAACTTTCATTCTTTCCTCTTGTACAAACCTGAACAACGAGAAATTGCAGAAAATTTGGTAAATAACATGATCAAAAGACTGCTTGAATTAGAAGGGACTTGTACTGGAGAACATGCCATTGGATACGGTAAGAGACAATATTTAGTAGAAGAATTGGGACAGGATACCATTTCTGTGATGAGAAAGTTGAAATTGGCTTTGGATCCATTGAGAATTTTGAACCCTGATAAGATTTTTAAGACTGATCCTACAGACAAAGCTCATTAAAAAAACAGACATTTAAAAAACTTACTTAGCAATCACTTCCAACAAGTCAACGACTCTTGTGGAGTAACCGAATTCATTGTCATACCAAGAGATCAATTTGACAAACTTTGGAGATAACAAGATACCGGCCTTGGCGTCGAAGATAGAAGATCTTGGATCAGTGATGAAGTCAGAAGAGACAACGGCATCTTCGGTGTAACCCAAGATACCTTTCAATGGACCTTCAGAGGCAGCCTTGACGACTTGACAAATCTTTTCATAAGTGGTCTCGGTCTTTAATTTGACGGTCAAGTCAACGACAGAGACATCGACAGTTGGAACTCTTAAAGCCATACCTGTCAATTTACCGTTCAATTCTGGGATAACTTTACCAACAGCTTTGGCAGCACCTGTAGAAGATGGAATGATGTTACCAGAAGCAGTTCTACCACCTCTCCAATCCTTTTGGGATGGACCATCGACGGTCTTTTGAGTGGCAGTGATGGAATGGACTGTGGTCATTAAACCTTCTTCCAAACCAAAAGCATCGTTAATAACTTTAGCCAATGGAGCCAAACCATTGGTGGTACATGAAGCATTGGATACGATTGTTTGACCGGCATATTTATCTTCATTGACACCAACAACAAACATTGGAGCATCTGAAGATGGAGCTGTGATCAAAACCTTCTTGGCACCAGCATCAATATGCTTTTGAGCACCTTTCAAATCTTTAAAGATACCAGTGGCATCGATGACGTATTCAACCCCTAATTTACCCCATGGAATGTTGACTGGGTCTCTTTCTTGGAAAGTCTTGATGGTTTGACCATCGATGATAAGGTCAGAACCACTTGATGTGACTTCACCTTCATATTTACCATGAGTGGAATCATACTTCAACATATAAGCAGCATAGTCTGCACCGATGAATGGATCATTGACTGCAACAACTTCAATATTCTTTCTTGCCAAGGCAATTCTTAAAACAATTCTTCCGATTCTACCGAATCCATTAATACCAACTTTAATAGCCATATTCTTTTCTTAATGGTTTAAAAACCTTTGAACTTGTTCCCCTTATATATCGTTAAAATCGACACCCGGTGTTCCCCCTTTTGTGCATAATTTTCCCAAAACCGTGCATAAAATTGAATGATTTATGGTTAAAAAACTGGTGGTGCGAAAAGGTCAACTGATGAGTATGGTTTTTGAAAAACAGAAAAAGAGTTTACGAATTAAACTAACATCACTGTGGTACCATCGATGATCCAATACCCACACAACCGCCTGCTTCAGTCGTAACCCAAACCCCTTATTTCCCCCATCTCTTCCCCAGTCCTATTTATGCAAGTCAGGAGACTTTGCTGCATGATCATGCGCTCCATTCTGAATTTAGAATTTTTCACTTTCAGAACACGACTCGCTCTTTTCGGAATTGGGGGGTGCATGGAAAAATTAGTCGATGAGGTGTCGATCTGATAAGTTGAATGTCGGAGAAAGAACCAATTAAAGAAGAAGGTGCTCTACAAGACAAGTCTGTAGATTTTAAAACCAAACAATGGTTACTTCTTATAGAAGCATATATTTCTCCCTTGATAATCACTGTTCTTTCGTTCTATGTGAGATTCAAAGACATCGGTGCCAATAAACATGTCGTTTGGGATGAGGCTCACTTTGGAAAATTTGGTTCACAGTACTTGAAACACACTTTCTACCATGATGTTCATCCAGTTTTGGGGAAAATGTTGATCGGACTCAGTGGATATTTGGCTGGATATAACGGTAGCTTTGGTTTCGAATCTGGCACTGTATATCCTGAATACGTGGATTATGTGTCTATGCGTCAATTCAATGCTCTCTTCAGTGTCTTTACTGCTCCTGTGGCGTATCTCACGGCAAAAGCTTTAGATTTCAACTTGTTTACTGCCTGGTTCGTTGGTCTACTGGTTTGTTACGAAACTTCTTTTGTGGTATTGGGAAAGTTCATTTTGTTGGATTCCATGCTTCTATTTTTCACGGCAACCACTTTTTGGTGTTTGGCCAAGTTCCATCAAACTCATCATTCATCGAGATGGCTTCTCTTATCTGGAATATCCATTGGATGTGTCTGTGGAGTCAAATGGGTCGGATTATTCGTCATGGCAGTCTATGGAGTATATGTGGTGGTAGATCTTCTGATCCAGCATTACAATGTTTCTATCTCTAGGTCAACATATCTGAAATCTTGGTTCAAAAGAGCCTTTTTCTTGATCTTGGTCCCTCTGGCAATTTACTTGTTCAGTTTCTATATACATTTCAAATTGTTGTACAAAGTTGGTGATGGAACCAAATCGACCTCGACACTTTTCCAAGCCAATTTAGAAGACCATGGAATCGAATTGGATAAAAGAGATGTGTATTTTGGATCCAGAGTTTCCATCAGATCTCAAGGATTATCTCCAAATTTGTTACATTCTCATCCACATAACTATCCTGAAGGTTCAGGTCAACAACAGATCACTACATATGGACACACAGATGAAAACAACCAATTCTTCATCCACTATCCAAGAAGTTCTCGTAAACAGATCCATCATGACAAATACAACTCGTCCACTTTACAAATCGTTCAAGACGGTGATGTCATTAGACTCAGCCATGTCTTGACGCAGGTGAATCTTCATTCCCATAAAATTCCAGCCATTTTGTCTTCCAGCTCTTGGGAAGTTTCCGGTTATGGAAATCTCGATGTGGGTGACGACAAAGACGATTGGATCGTGGAAATCATGGAACAGTTACATTCTGCCAATACCACATATGCAGAATTGTACGAGTCGGATTTTGAAGAAATTTTGCATCCGGTTTCAACTTCCTTCCGTCTCAGACACAAAGTCTTGGGTTGTTACTTGGCCACCACAGGGTTGTCATACCCGAAATGGGCATATCAACAAGGTGAAGTTGTTTGTAAAAACAGTTGGTCATCAAGAGATAAATCCACTTGGTGGAATGTTGAAGACCATTGGAACAGACATCCAGATGTTCCTGAACTAAACCCAGGTTATATACCACCAAAGAGTAAATTTTGGAGAGACTTTGTCTTGATCAACTTTGCCATGGCTCTGTCCAACAACGCTTTGACCCCTGATCCTGATAAAAAAGATGATTTGGCTTCAAATGCTTGGCAATGGCCAACGGTCAATGTTGGATTGAGAATGTGTGGTTGGTCAACAAACACGACTAGATATTTCTTGTTGTTCTCTCCCTTCACCACTTGGACTTCGTCGATAGCAGTCATTTTGATGGGAATAGTCATCTTTGTCAAGTTGCTCCAATACCAAAGACAAGCACTCAAATGGAACTCTTCTCAATTCTGGTACTTCTTCATGGGTGGACTTCTTCCCTTTATTGCATGGATATTCCATTTCTTCCCATTCATCGTCATGGGCAGAGTCACATATGTCCATCATTACGTTCCTGCCCTCTATTTTGCCATATTTGTCGAAGCCTTCTTGATAGATTATTTGGCTCGGAATTCCAAAACGATCATCAAGTTATTGACCTATGTATTCTTCATCGGTGGTGTGGCGTTGTGTTTTTGGTACTTCAGTCCACTCTGTCTCGGTATGACGGGAAGAAAGAAGCTCTATGATCATCTCAAATGGTTTAAAACATGGAGAATCTGATAAAAACTATATAGAATAAATCCTTACAGAACAATCGTCTCCGGCACATGCTAACGTCTTTGAATCCATGGCAAATGCAAGTCTGTTGATTCTTCCAGCCGGAGTGTCTTGGTCATCAACAGAAGCCACCAAATTGAACTCACCTTCAGAGTCCACCTTGAAAACAGAGATCAGACCGGTTTCTAATCCAACAGCCACCAAAGCTGCTCCATCGACAACCTCACCAAAACAATCAACAGAAGTCACAGGAGCAGACAATCTAAAAGAACTTTTCAATGCAACATCCCCTTCTTTGATCTCCCATAACTTGATGAATTTGTCTCTAGAGACAGTGAAGAATCTATAACCAAGCAGTAATGGACCAAAGACTCCATCCCAAATGATACGGGTATGGGCTTTCTCCTGTAGCTTCACAAGACCAAAATCTTCTCCCTTGCGTTCCCAAAGGCTGAACAGTCTATCACGAGAAACCCCCAAAAGGTACTTATCATCAGGAGCAAAAGCCAATCTTGTCACCGTCAATGTATGTCCTTTCAAAGTTTGGTCGAGCTGCTGCCAATTACTCGTCTTGAAGATCCTGATAACCGCATGTTGAGAAGAATTGGATCTACATGAAGTTGCAACCAATTCTTTGTCATGAGACACGGCCACCGAAACTATTTCATAACCATGTCCATACAACTTCTCAATTTCAGGGAACAAAGTATGTCTCTGTAAAACATCCTCCAACGGTGGGAATTCGAGGTCTACCAAGTTCTCGTCAACCTCTGTTTTATTGGACAACCCCAACACAGGCAAAGAAGCACTCTCGGGCAATTCTCCACCTCCCACGTCGATGTCACAGAACTTTTTGAGCATTGTTCCAACGGCTTTTGGCAAGTCAAAAGATCTCAAGATCTTTTCGTCTCCACCACTGATGAACCTAGTTTTGGAGAGTGGAGACACACAGATCATGTCATAACCATGGATTTGAGGTCTGGCAAATTCATGCCATGACATTGTCTGCTTCCATTGGGCAAATAATCTTGTGGTTTGATCAAGAGACGTCGCCAACAAGTAATCTTGTGTCCACGAGACATCTGTCACAGGTTTCAAAGATCCAGTCACAGTTAAAGCCTGTTCACCATTGTGCCACATCCGTAAAGATCCAGTCTTTCCATTTGTGAGGATAAACTCTTGATCGTCTTGGAAAATCCACAAGGCTGACCAAAATCCACCCGAAGCTCCAGTGGCAGTGGATGCACCTTTGATACTGATCTCACCTAATCTTGTCCTCGAAATCCAGATCCCTGACACTGTATCTGGTTCCCAAATCATGATAGAAGTATCTGAAGAAGAAGACAAAAGTTGTAACTTTGTAGGATGCCATACCAAAGCCGAGATCCAATCGTCATGTCCCATGATGATGGCATCAAAGTTGATGGCACATTGTGTGGAAACAATACTAAATTTGTGCTGTTTGTTGGAAAGTAACATCAACTTACTCAGATCCTCATCAGATCTATCGATGGCTTCGTTGATTCTCAATTTCCATAATCTGATATATCTGTCTTGGGATCCACTTGCAATGAGCCAACTGAGATCGTTTTCCTGTTTGATGGCAATTACTTTGATCCAATCTTCATGGCCTGGAAGTATGGCACAGAGTTTGATATCTACGGGTGTTACAAATGAATATATATACAAGTTGGTATTGGTTCCACCGATGGCCAAGACGAAACGTCCTGGTTCTATCTCTTGATGGGCCAACAGAAGCGGTAAAAACCCTGGTTTCACTTGAAATTCACTCAATTTCACATATTCCAGGTCTTTCAAACCCCAAAGAACGACATAACCAGCGGCATTCCCGGTGAAGAAGAGCTCTTCACTGACAACTGTGATACAGGTTAAACTGGCTCCATGATCATCAACTAACTTCTGGAAAAGTTTTTCACCTTTCCATATACAAATAGATGAGTCTTCCGATGTTGAAATCAAAATATTGGTGTCAGGAATCCATTTGACACATGTTACATCTGCTTTATGATGTTTTAAAGTTTTCTCCACACCACGATGAGCTGGATCAAAAGGTTTATAAAGAGCCACCAGAAACCCAGCCCCATAAGCAACTTGCTTGGTTCCGGGATTGAAATCCATGATTTCTAACTGTCTGTTACACCCAACGAATATTCCATCAACCTTCATTTCTGGCTTCGACCTCATCGGACAAAAAATTTTCATAAAAATCGTAATTTGCTCCTAACGGTTATGCATGGTCTTAATGGAGTGATGATCTTGTGATGGCAGTTAAAAGCTGTTTCAAATTCAATTTGCCAAACTGTATCTTGTCAATTCGAAATTGAGAAATTTTCCAGCTCAATGTCTCTTTCTACGGATTCGCAATTGAGAAATTTTTCAGCTCAATTCCTCTTTCTACGGTTGTGACCTTCACCTTATTTAATACCCCGGAAAAACTATTTATCCGAATTTTCACCGATGGACAAAGCGTACGTTGAAACACCATTACTAAAATCGTTCCCACTTTCTGGACCATTCCAAGTTTACCTCAAAACCGAGTATGTACAACCTTCTGGATCATTTAAATCCAGAGGTTTGGGTCATTTGATTGCGACAAAGTTTGCCGAAGCCCAACTGGAAGGACGTCGAGTGGCTCTATTTTCCTCGTCGGGAGGCAATGCAGGTCTTGCTACGAGTACTGCCGCTGCTCATTATGGATTGCCTTGTACAGTGGTGTTACCAGAAACCAGTAAAGCACGGATGAAAGCCAAAATTGAAGCCACAGGAGCCACCGTCGTCATCAAAGGTAGACATTGGGGAGAAGCCGATCTGTATCTCCGTGAAGTCATCATTGCCCAACAAAGTTCTGACATTTTACCTGTATACTGCCATCCATTTGACAACGAGCTCATTTGGGAAGGTCATTCGTCCATGATCGATGAAATAAAACTGCAATTGGGTCCGAACATCGTCAACCTCAAGGCCATTGTATGTTCGGTTGGAGGAGGTGGATTGTACTGTGGAATAGTCAAAGGTTTGATCCGTAATGGTCTTTCTGTTTCTGTGGTGGCTGTAGAGACTGATAAAGCCCCAACTCTTCACTCTGCCATTGAAAAAGGAAGAGTTGTTGTACTCGACTCTGTCAACACTGTAGCCACATCTTTGGCTTCTCCTTATGCAGCACAACAAGCTCTAGACTATGCCAAAAGTTACCCAACACATTCAGTCTTGATCTCAGATGGCCAATCTGTTCAAAGCGTTGTAAAATTTTCAGACGATCATAACATCATTGTAGAACCTCTGTGTGGAGCAGCTTTGACTCTGGTTTATGAACCGGATATCTTGTTCAAAACCTTGGGTCAACTACAAGAAAAGGACATTGTGGTAGTCATAGCATGTGGTGGTTCTTCCTATGGAATCAAAGAACTTGTTGAATAAAAAACTATATACAATTATTGGATCAAAGTCTTGACGGGTTCGAGTCCTGCACAAGGTTTATAAATCTTTTCCTTTCTACCACTGTAGTTGAAGAAAACGTTGGCATTCAAAGCAGTTTCCACTACATGGGCATTCGACTTCAATTTGGAGTCTTTGACGTCTATTTTCAAGTCTTGGAATTTCCCATAAACTGTTTCGTCGATCACTTTATTTAACAAATTTAAATCGAAATCGACATCGATAATCGTAGGAGCCATTACAGTTCCTACAGAAGAGGACAATTTGTCATGGAAAGGATACGGAGAGATTGGTTGACGGATGATCTTGTGCTTACCATTATCATAGACATCAGCTTTATCGGTGTATAAATCTGGAATTTGATAATGGTTGGAGAGAACTTGGAATAAAGCACGGGTCAATCTTGATTCACCACTGAAGGACAAATTTGAAGAGTATTTGACCAAATCACTGAGCACAGGTCTTTGAGGTGTATAAGTTTCAAGTGATCCAGAGCTTGATTTTTCTTTTTGGGGTTCTCTTCTTTTTTGGCTTCTTTGTAAAGAAGAAGTTCTTGTGCCAGTTTTGATTGCAAAAATAGATTTGGCAGGTTGTTTTTTGAAAGAGGTTTTCTTTCTGTTGAAGGCTTGATCGAAGAGATCTGTTTGAGCACCTGAGTATTTTTTCTCTTTAGAGGCTCTACGTTCTTTGACGTGGGATTCTTTGGAAAATTTGAATCTTTGTCCGTTGTTGGATTTTGATTTTGGTTTAAAATTTCTCTCTTTGATGACTTTGATTTTATCTGCTGGTTGTTCTTTGATGGTTTTAACTTTGTCTAATAAGTTTTGTAAGAACAGGTCAGAGTTTTGTTTTGGGCTGACATTGGCATAAGTTCTGTATATGGGAGTTATACGAGGGGTTATTGATCTGAACATTGATGTTGAATGGGAGAAATAAAAATGAGTGAAAAATGAAAAATGTGTGAAAAATGTGTGAAAAAAATGAGAATGAAAAATGATGAAAATGGATGAAATTAGTGAAAATTGGTGGAAATAAATGAAAAATGAGTGAAAAATTAAAAATGGGTGAAAAATGAGTGAAAAAAATGAAAATGAAAATTGGTGAAAATGAATGAAAATGAATGAAAATGAATGAAAATGAATGAAAAATAAATGAAAATGAATCAAAAATTTGTGAAAATGAATAAAATATAAACTATCAATCTTTTATCCCTTTTCAAAATTGAAGAGCTTCAGAATACTGTTGGACCAAATCACTCAAATGATCCAATTTATCCTCATTCAAAACATTATAACACAATTTCCCATTCGGAAATTTGCAAACTTTTATAAACTCTTTAATCTTATTGATCTTGATATGAAATAGTTGAATTTCGTTATAATTCGGATCGTCGTGTTCACAGAACAAATTATCTTCATCATCCAAATACTCTATTTCAATGAGAAACCCTTTAAATGATCCATGCAAAGAACAATTGGCTGTTCTGATCCGAAATTTATCTTTTCTATTGTTAACTTTTGATGCCAATTGAGGTGGTAAACTTTCTAAAATCATGTTATCGATGTCCAATTTCGTAGTTTCGATTTCATATCCAAACCCACTATCACCTCTAATGTGTTGTTTCATATTCCACATACTTTGGAATTTACTTTGAAGTATATAATCAAAGGAATCGAGTTCTGAACCCGAACAGGCTCCAGATTCGATATGTTCCACTGCAACTTCGTCTTGTTCGTCCAATAGACTACACGTCACAATGGCTTTAGAGTTATTTATCATACTAACCGTCTTTTCACCGAGATATGATGTTTGTAAAGTGACCAAATATTTATTGGGCACTTGACTGGCTGCATATTCATTCGGTCTCGAAGACTTGTTGTTGAGGTACACTTTGAGATCAAAAGACCATTTACCAAGAGTTTTAGGGAGTTCTACAGCTAAAGAATCATGAAATGATGTTATGGAACTTGGAAGTGCTTTTTCCACAAGAAGAATCCTGAAATTAGTTTGTCAATTTAACACAAACCTTGAAAAACTTACGCCGTCACCATCTTTTGAACGATTGGATTTTGGTTGAAAATTAATTTCGTAAATTGCTGTGAAAAAATCACACCCTTTCAATTTCCACAAACGGTAATTCCCCATTTGATAATTTTTCACTCATTCACGTGATATTTCACAATTGCGTCTCGAACGTTGAATACTTAAAACGGCTTGGTTGCCACGATTCAAACCACCACTTCAAACAATGTTCACCAGATCAATTGCCAGAATTCCAGTTTCTAGAACTGCTCTTGTCAGAGGTCTTAAAACTTTTAACCAAGCCGAACAACCTAGAATTCGTATCAATTCTATTGCTCCAGATTTCACAGCCCCAACTACACATGGAGAAGTTAAATTTCACGATTACATCAAAGATTCATGGGCAGTTTTATTTTCTCATCCTGCTGATTTCACTCCTGTCTGTACCACTGAATTGGGTGCATTTTCAGCTTTGAAACCTGAGTTTGACAAGAGAAATGTCAAATTGATTGGATTGTCTGCCGAAGGTATTGAAAGCCATAACGCTTGGATCAAAGACATTGAAGAAACTTCCACCGGAGGTAAACCTTTTGAATATCCAATCATTGCAGATGAATCCAGAGAAGTTGCCTTTTTGTACGACATGGTTGATGAAGAAGGTTTCAAGAATTTGAGCGGTGGTATCGTTCAAACCATCAGATCTGTCTATGTGATTGATCCATCTAAAAAAGTTAGAATTATCATCACTTATCCACCTTCTGTAGGTAGAAATTCTGCCGAAGTTTTAAGAGTCATCGATGCCTTACAAACCGGTGATTCAAAAGGTGTCGTCACTCCAATCGATTGGACTCCAGGTAGAGATGTCATCATTCCTCCTTCAGTGTCCGATGAGGCCGCCAAAGAAAAATTCGGGGAATTCACAAAAATTAAACCTTATTTGCGTTTCACCAAAGTTGATTAAGTAATAATAATATTAAGAGTCTTCTCCCCCACAAACACCCCCATTTTGTGATTTAAAACACCCCCATCATTGCATTCCCGCGTCATATTCTAATCGCCGTCCCGATTTTGACCAAAGAGGTGCCTTCTTTTTCGCCAAAATCCATGGACCCCGACTCGATTTAACCCTGCAATTCCCGATTGCACGGGTCAGTCAACCGTCCATTTAAGAGAGGTGCGTCTCTCAGCTCTTCAAATTTTTTAAATCTAAAACATTAAAAGATCAAAACGTCTAATGGTTTCAACCCCAATATGGACAAAGAAATGGCCACATATAGCACTTTTGCCACTCCTCACAGCATTTCTCCTGTTTCGTATGTGAAACAGGAAGAAGATCTGCATTCTTTGAAACGTAAAAACAGCGAATCCAAGTCCATCAAGAAGCGCTCCGTGCGTCCCAAGGACTCTGGAATGACCAGACAAAACGCAGGCCATAGACCTGTAACTTCCTGTACACATTGTCGTCAGCATAAGATCAAATGTAACGCTTCAGAACGCTTCCCTTCTCCTTGTTCCAGATGTGACAAGATGAACCTTGCCTGTGAGATAGATCCACAGTTCCGTCCCAAAAAGGGATCCCAAATCCAGTGTTTGAAGAACGACGTTGATGAGTTGCGTTTGAAGATCGAGTTCCTCACCAAAAATGAGCGTTTGTTGGTACTGGCACTCCAGCAGCAAGGCGGGACGGTCCCACCGGACGTTGTCGTTTCTCAACGTTCGAGATCTCAACCGATGATCAAATCACACTCCCATTCTCCTCCCACTGTTCTGCGTACATATCTCAAAAAGGAGCCTCTGTTGTTACACCATCCCACCACTGGTTCTTCTTCGGCCGGCACCCCAGAGCTTTTGAACGATTCGGCGGAGAGCGGCGGCGCACTCCCGCCTATTTTTGGCGGGGCTCTCCGCCCAGATTCGAATTTTTTTTCGAGACAGCCGAGCCCGGCCCAAGTGGGCGGGGACCCGGCGGGGACTCCGCGCAGCATTCCAACGGGGGATCTGATCTCAGAATTCGTGCTTGGAGACGTCAAATTACCTTTGGAGAAAGCAGATGAGTTGCACGATCGATTTGTCACACATTATCTACCATTCTTACCGATCTTGAGTTCGGCCTCTGCTGTGGAATTGTACCAACAATCTCAGTTGTTGTTCTGGGTCGTGATGTTAACGGCTTGTCTTTCAGATCCTGAACCAACCTTGTACATGTCATTGGCCTCGTTGATCAAGCAATTGGCCATAGAAACTTGTTGGATTCGCACTCCAAGATCCACCCATATCGTCCAAGCCCTTTTGATCCTTGGATTCTGGCCTTTACCCAACCAAAAAATCTTGGATGATTGTTCCTATAGATTTGTGGGTTTGCTGAAAAGTTTGTCTCTACAATTGGGTTTGCATAGAGGTCAGTTCATTGGAGAGTTTTCACGTACTCAAGTCGCTCTACCCAATGCTGAGAAATGGAGAACTCGTACTTGGTTGGCTGTATTTTTGGCCGAACAGTTTTGGTCCTCATCTTTGGGTTTACCACCTTCTATGGACACCGATCATCTTTTAGAACAAGCCAGAATCGATAACACACTTCCAAAGAGTTTCCGATGCTTGATAAGTTTGGCCATTTTCCAATCAAAACTAGTCAACATGATGGGAAGATCCGTCACGTCTCCAGATGGATTGATAGATCCGAAAAATAGAATAGGAGTCTTGGCAATTTTGGAAAGAGAACTAGAAAGACTCAATTTCAAATTACAGATCGATTCTCCTGCCGTTGAGATCTATTATCTCTATGTCAAATTGATGTTATGTACTTTTGCATTCTTACCGGGGACTCCGGTGGAAGATCAAACGACTTTTGTGGTGAATGCCTATACAATAGCCACCAGGGTGGTGACTCTTATTTCTCAACTTTTAGAGACTCGACAGTTGAGTGAATGTCCTATTTATGTTCGTCAATCGGTGACATTTGCCGTGTTACTCTTGTTCAGATTACATGTCTCACCATATTTGATGTCCAAGTACGTCGACTCTGCCCGTCAGAGTATCGTGACTGTTCATCGGTTGTTCAGAAACATGTTATCTTCATGGAAAGACGTTGAAAATGACATTTCCAGAACTGCCACAGTGTTGGAAAACTTGAATTTCGTCATCATCACACATCCAGAATTGTTCACGGTGAACGAAGGCATCATCGTGAGAATGAGATCTCATTTGACAGGTTCTTTGTTCTACGATTTGGTTTGGTGTGTTCATGAAGCTCGTAGACGTGTTTTGAGTGGGGAAAAACCAAAAGTGGCCAAAGAAGGACGTCCACAACCTCTACCGTTCTATAACCAAATCACCAAAGACGATTTCAATGCCATCACCACAACGACACCAAATGGAACCACAGTGACCACATTGGTGCCCACTGATCGTGCAATGACCACAGCAACAGCCAATGCAACTCTGAACGGATTGAGTCATCCTACAGAGATCAACGGTATCCCAATCTCGCTGTTAGACGCAACGGGTAGCGTGCAAATTGCAGATTCGGTACAATTACAACCAAACGTGGAACAAATCAATAATTTATTAGAAGAAGATCAAAAACAGTTTATGGATACAGTTTTCCAACAACAGAGTGCAAATTGGGTAGAAGGAGGAGACGATTTCTTGGGCTGGTTCGATATGAACATGGCTCCAGAATTTTGAACCAATCATCTTGCACCTTTTCCCCCGTTACTAATCCTGCATGGATATTTGATATTATGCACACGACTATGCAACAGAAGCTCTCCCAAATTAATAATGACATGACAATCTGGGCCCCTCAAGCGGGGTAGTACTTAAACAATTGGGATTCCAAAATACCGGAAAAATTAATGGCAACGGTGATCAATTCTTTTAAAGTTTCCAGAAATTTTAGAACTTTGTTCTATGCCGGTTCGGCATCGATGGCTGCATATTCTTTTATGCAATGGAATTCAAACGATTGGAGACCAGGTAAAAAATATATCAGCCCTATTGTTGGTGCCAGTTTGTTCACGGCTGTAACAAGTGATAAAGATTATCAACAGGTTTATAACGACATTGCCAAAAAAGTGGAAGAAGAGGACGAATACGACGATGGGTCTTATGGTCCAATCTTGGTCCGTTTGGCCTGGCACCAAAGTGGTACCTATCGTAAAAATCCAAAATTTGAAACAGGATGTCCTTATTCCGGTAATGCAGGAGGTTCTTTTGGAGGTACCATGCACTATGATTACGAAGCTGCAGAAACTGGTAATAACGGTTTAAAGATTGCAAGGGATTTTTTACAAGAGTTCAAGTTGAAATATCCTTGGATTAGTTATGGAGATTTGTACACTTTGGCAGGAGTTGTGGGGATCCAAGAGACAGGAGGACCTAAAATTGAATGGAGAAGTGGTAGAGTTGAATTAACACCTGAGAGCCAGGCACCACATGGAAGATTACCGGATGCCAGTCAAGGGGCAGATCATATTAGAGAATTGTTTGGTCCACAGGCAATGGGATTCAACGATCAAGAAATAGTGGCCTTAATAGGAGCCCATGCTTTAGGTAGATGCCATCCTCAATTCTTGGGATTCGATGGACCATGGACATTTTCTCCAACTGTCTTCACAAACGAATTTTATCGGTTGTTGGTGGAGGAAAAATGGCACATTCGTAAGTGGGATGGCCCAAGACAATGGCAAGACGATGCAACAAACTCTTTGATGATGTTACCTGCTGATCATGCTTTAATCGAAGATCCAAAGTTCAAAATTTGGACCGAAACTTATGCCAAAGATCAAAACTTGTTCTTCAAAGATTTTGCCAAAGCCTTTGCCAAATTGTTAGAATTGGGAATCGAATTTCAACCAAACACCAAAATTTGGACTTTTAAGACTTTGGAAGAACAGGAATGAAGAGTTGTTTTCATATATTTATTGGGGAATATTTACACAAATCACAAGAACTCTTGTGCTTTCTTTTTATAGGCATTACAGTCTCTTAACCACGTTCTGTATTCTTGTAAAGATCCAATTTTTTCGCCATAATAATCAGGAACAGGATTTTGGAAAGAATTTCTTGAAGGATCTGCTCTATTTTTGATGATATGGTTCAAAAACACTTTTTGTTTCTCCATGTACTCTGGCAATACATTTCTGTTTTTGATGTTAAATATACCACCACCGATTAAAGGCCCAAACAGATAACCCAACATAGTTGATGCCACCATCCCACCAACCATAACTGCAAATGGGTCGACTCCAAAAATCATCTGTGTAGGATCTATCTCGATTTGTGAGATATAACCCCATGACGTGATCGATCCCAACATGGCTGTAAAAATCGATGAACCAAAATTGATTCTTCTCTCTTGTTTCCTCAACGTGAGAAATTGTTCCCAGTTTAAAGATCCGAGTGCTTTGGCACTTGTAGAGAAATTGTATCGGTTTAAAAGTTGTTTTTTAATTCCAACTCTGAGCATCTTTGAAGTTGAATTAAATTGAATTTTTCACATCAATTTTGGGCTGAAAAATAATAAAAAAAAAAGGGCAAAAGGGCAAAAGGGCAAGTGCTTTTATCTAATATGAATATTCTATTTAATCGTCATCATCTTCGATCAATTCTGGTAACTTCTCCATGGATTGAGATCCATAAATGATTTGATATGTAGCCTCGAACAATGGGAACTCTTCAACACAACCTTTGTTCTCCAACAATTCATGAACTTCTTTGGCTGTAATAACCCCTTGGGCACTTTGTCCATTTAACAATTCCTTTTCAGCGTCTTGAGCACTTTTACCTGTTTGAGCCATGAATATAGCCACTCTAACATTACGACCACCTGAACATGTAGTGATCAAATCTGCCACTCCGGCACTTTCGGCATAAAAAGTACTTGGATTTGACTCGGGGAAGAACTTTTCGGCAAAACGAACAATTTCACTCAAACCAACTCTCATGACTGCACTCTTGGCATTGTCACCCCATCCTAAACCTTCGACAAACCCAGCAGAAAGTGCAACAATGTTCTTCAATGCTCCAGCAAGAGAAACTCCAGCAATATCTTCCACCACTCTGACATGGAAATAAGGTCTATGGAATAAATGTTTCAAAGTCTTTTGATCGATATCGTTTCCAACACCTCTGAAATCTTGTGGTAATTTATACCCAATTGTGGTTTCAGACCACTTCTCTTTGGCAACTTCAGGTGCCAAATTGGCTCCAGATAAAGATCCACAATACACACCCAATACATCGGTTATATATGTGGATAACAACTTACAACCATGTGGAGTGACATCAAGACCTTTTAAACAAGAAATAGCTCTGGCTGTAGGTTTAACATTGCCTTTCAATTGATCACAAACTCTTGGTAAAAATTGATGAGGAATGTTGAACACCAATAAATCAGCATCATGGGCAGTTTCCACAATGTCAGGAATTGCTCTTAAATTATTCGGTAATTTGATTCCAGGTAAGTATTTGACGTTTTCGTGCTGTTCATTTATGATTTCAGTGATGTTCTTGCCATCAATTTTCTCCTCATAAACCCACATCTTGACGGTTTCATAAAATTCTTGGGGTCTTGAAGCTGTGTTCTCGGCAACAACTTTGGCAACTGTGGTTCCCCAATTACCAGAACCAATGACTGCAACACGGAATCTAGAAGATTGTGTGGTTGTAGAATTGAAATATTTGGAAACTTGTTCTAATCTATTGGTAGCGGCTGACATTCTGCTAATTCTATGAATCATCAAACAACGGATTCCTAAGTTTAAATACTCGATGGGTTTGATTTTTCTTTTTTTTTTTTTTTTTTACAATTCCGTATCGGGAAAAGGGCAAGCAGAAGGAAAGGGGCAGAAGAAGCAGAAGTCGTTTTGAAGATCCCAAAAAAAGGGGGAGTTGTAATATGGAGCGAGACGGATAACAAAATGTCAGAGCTGAGTATTTTACCGTTTTTCTAGAACCCAATTCTTCAATTAAAACTATGAAAGTAAAAAGCTAAAGAGGGCAAAGAGGGGCAGGGCAGAGGGGTTCGGATTAATTCCTATGACATCATTTCTGCAAACCTCCATCCCTTTCTACAAAGGCCTATTGTCATTTCAGCTGTCGTTTCTTTTACCAAGGCCAAGACCCAAATTTTTCCGATGAAGCATTATGACGTCTTTTAGAAATCATCGTCGTGTGCATTTTCGCAACTACTGCCTTGTTAGGAAGTTGTATCCTGGATGCACTACCTTCGGCTCGAAGATCTAATTTCGGATAAATTTCTGACTAATGTTTAAAGTTTGTGCATAACACAGCAAATTAAAGCATTTTTCAGCTTAAGACTGCGCATAGAAAAAACCGTTGGATTGTTTTAGAAATCGATATGCATGGTTTTTTTTTCACACTAAAAGACAGGAGTTTGCTCGCGAAAAATATGACAGGTATTTAAATGGCTGATCATCCCCTTTTAGAGACATTCAATTAATCATGTCTACTGAAACAGTTTTCATTTCTGGTGCTTCCGGATTCATTGCTTTACACGTTATCGATGTCTTACTCTCTAAAGGTTATAGAGTTGTTGGTACCGTTAGATCCACTTCAAAAGGTGATAACTTGGTTGAAAAATTCAAGGTTAAACATCCAAAGGGAGATTTCTCTTATGAAATCGTTGCCGATATTGGAGCTGAGGGTGCATTTGATGAAGCTTTAAAAGCTCATCCTGAAGTCAAATACGTCCTTCATACTGCTTCTCCATTTTCCTTTGGTTTGAACAAAAGCATTGAAGAGGCTTATTTGAAACCTGCTGTTCAAGGTACTTTGAACATGTTAAAAGGTATCAAAGCTTATGCTCCACAAGTGACTAAAGTTGTTGTCACCTCGTCTTATGCAGCTATCATGAATGTCACTGCTGATCATTCCACTTTTGTTCATACCGAAGAAACTTGGAACCCAATCACTCAAGAACAAGCAGTTCAAAATGAAATTAATGGTTACGTTGCTTCAAAGACATTTGCCGAACGTGCTGCCAGAGACTTTGTCAAGAATGAAACTCCAAATTTCACCGTCACCACTGTTAACCCTCCTTATGTCCTCGGTCCACAATTATTCGATGAAGTTTTGGTAAATGAGAATTTGAACACTTCTGCAGAAATCACCAACTCCTTGTTGAAGTCTACACCAAAAGACACCGAATTCCCAATCAGTGGTTTGGCTGTTGATGTCAGAGATGTTGCTTTGTTGCATGTCTTACCTTTGTCAAACGACAAATTACAAGGTATGAGATTATTCCCTGTCAATGGAGCATTCTGTGGAGATTCTCTTTTACTCATCATCAACGAAAAATTCCCACAATTGAAGGGTAAAATTGCACCAGGTGACAAGACTAAAGCTGTTGAGAAGATTTGTAAAGAGAGATATGACATCTCTAAAACTTTAGAAGCTTCTGGTATCACTTTAATCACCTTAGAACAAACCGTTGTTGATTCCGTTCAACAAATCCTTGATTTCAAGGCAAAACAATGAATAGTTGTATAGGTTAAAAAGATTGTATAATGTATATGCTAGGTATTTTCGATAACGTTATCAACACCGTCTTCCCTTGAAAGAACGTCTTTGGCTTGTTCAACTTTATCTTTTATATTATCGTTGATCTTTTCAAGATCAAGTTCCAACAGTTTTTTATCACGGTTGGATATATCAATGTTATTCCTCTGTAATTCGGATATTATCAAGTTAATGTTATCACTGATACCAGCTTGATATTTAGACATGCGTTCAAACACATCTGTTAAACTGTCTTTAATCTTGTTATCAAAATTATCGACCGAATTTTTAAGATCTGAAAGGTTGGTATCGATACGATCAATTCTTTTGGTCAATTCATGGAGTGCCAGAACTGTGGAAGATGATTTTTTATTGCTGCGGATGGATTCTTCTTGTTTTTGATAATCTTCCACCTCATCTTCTTCATCGAAATCATCTGCCTGTTCATTACTCTCACCATTACTCTCACCTTGTGAATTCAAACTTCTCAGAGAACTGGAATCATCCACATTTGTCTGTTTGGGTTCATGATCAATCTTATCCCTTAAAAACACATGAGGTTTCTCATCATCCAGATTTTGTCGCACGGACACACCAGAAGACATCGAAGACATCGATCTGTTGTTCAATCTTGAAATTGGAGGAGATGGCATGATTTCATCGGAATTATGCAACTCATTATCACCTCCGGATGTTGAACCTGAACTCGTCGAATAAGAATGTTTGGTTCTCTTAGGTTTGTTGTTCAAAGGGGTGATTTTCCTCTTTTGAGAAGTTGTGTTTTTGATGTAATGGGCAAATTCATCACCCGATTTGGAAGAATCCATTGAAACAGTGGTATCTCTTTCGTCTTTCTTTTGATTTTCAAGAGCCATTTCTTTGTCTACAGAATCCACCAAACGAGGATTTTCACTGAATGTGGGATTTACAAGTAATTTGAATCCGTCTTCCAAAGTTAAAACGCTCAAAGTCCGGAGATATAACTCTTCTAATTCCGAAAAACTCAAACCTTGATCATGACGACGTTCTTGAGCAGTTGGATCTATACCTTGTTGTTCTGCAAATTTCATCAGTTTGGCATACAAAACATAAAATCTTTCTCTACATTGTCTATGAGTCCTTGAAACTTTGGATCCAACAGAATATGTCTTCATCAGCAGTGAAGTAAGTTCCCAAAATTTCTTTAAAGGCTTATTCTGTAAATCTTGTAAAGTTCTATGATGTGATAAGACGATTTTGAGCAATAGACGATCTTCATAATCTGTCCAGTTATATCTCAAAGCTTTTGGTTTTTCGTCATCATCATCATTTGGAGCTGTTAATTCACTTGTATCTTCTTTCAAACTGGAGTCATTACTTGAAAGTGGAGCACTATACAGCCTTGAAGACGTCGATAGAGGCAGTGACAGAGAAGTATAGGCGTTTGGTTGTGGTAAAAAAGTGAAAACATGTTTTGATAATCCGCTTGAAGAAACCAAAGGAAACGAAGTCTGTTGACCAATAGCAGGTCTTTCTCCATTTAAATCATTTGGCAGAGGTGGAGACAGAGAAGTTGCCGAAGTGGACGAAGTTAAGTTTGAGAAATTTGAATTTGAGGTCGAACCGGATTCTTCTTCTTTCATTTTGACACTATGCGAAGGATTATTCATACTTCAAATAATTTGGGAATAAACTCCATAAAACATTTAATTTAATTCAACGTTATTTAATAAAGGTTATCAATTTTTCAATGTGATAATTTGCGTTTTTTATACTTTGGGATTTGAATTACAGAAAGGAAAAGAGTTTAAAAAATCTATTATGTCATAACACTTTTTAAGAGTTTAAATTTTTTTTTATTATTTGTGGATGAAGACGTTGATAGTGAAGCAGCAACTTGATACATGATGCATTTTCCAGAGAATATTCTTTGGGGGTAATTATGGATTTGCCAGTGTTTATTTACCTTTGCTGCTCAACGTTGCCTAAGTTTAATATGCAAAAAGAAATAATGATCACAACAATTAAAAATAGAGGCGGTTGGAAACAATAGACTTCCAGAAGACATTTTAAAAATCTGAAAAGGGGTATGAGTTCAGGAGGAATTGAAGGATAAGATGGTTGAAATTGAGGTGGTTTGAATTGTGGATTTTGTTACAAACTTAACTTCCGTGTAATTCCTGTTGCCGATCTCTACTGTAGTATGGTGACTAAAGCAAATTAACATGATTGCGCTGGCAGATATCGGGTGAATAGAATTTTCTTGATTTCTTTTTTTCCGTTTTTTTTAGTTTTTTCTTCCATTTTTCTTCCATTTTTCCCATCTTTTCAACTTTTTAATTTCCAATTTTATTTTTGACATTTTTCATTCGCCGAATTTTAAAAAATTTTCAATTCCAAAATCATCAATTCATCCAACAAACACATCCAAAAATGTCCGACGAAAGAACTTTTATCATGATCAAACCAGATGGTGTCCAAAGAGGACTCATCTCTTCCATTTTAGGTAGATTCGAAAACAGAGGTTACAAATTGGTTGCCATTAAATTGTGCACTCCTTCTGAATCCCATTTGAGAACTCATTACTCCGACTTACAAGAGAAACCATTTTTCCCATCTTTGTTGAGTTACATGTTGAGTGGTCCAGTTTTGGCCACTGTTTGGGAAGGTAAAGACGTTGTCAAACAAGGTAGAGTCATCTTAGGTGCTACTAACCCATTACAATCTGCTCCAGGTACCATCAGAGGTGACTTTGCAATTGACATGGGTAGAAACGTCTGTCACGGTTCTGACTCTGTTGAAAGTGCCAAAAAGGAAATTGACTTGTGGTTCAAAAAAGAAGAATTGGTCGACTACAAGGCTTCCATGTTCGGTTGGATCTACGAGTAAATAGATAATAATATTCTCATCACAACTTTTTTCATCAATCTAAAATCATTCACCATGCTGTTTACGTCATAACCCCTTTTTTTAACCCCTAAAAAGTCGTGCGCAAACCTCCAAGAAAATTTCTCAAGCCCTCTCGACGAGAACAAACCCACCGAATCAAGTCCACCATGGCATCTACACAGTTTTATTGTACGTTCAAAGAACAACATCTTATGACATTCTAACCCCAGGCCGTCCTCCTCGAACTGTGGAATTGATCACAGGCTCAAACGATTTTCAACCACTGTCCAATTTTGAACCTCCTTCTCTGGATTGTAAAAATGCACTTTACAGCGCCAATGGGACGAAATTTGCGTACACACAACCCCAAAAAGTCGTGGTTGTAGATCTGTTTTCAGGTGCTGATATCGCCCAACTAGACGTTCCAGATGTTTTTGAACTCCATTTCTCTCCTCAAGGTCGATTTATCTGTCTCTGGTCTAAACCCATATGTCTAGACAAAGCTTCGGGAATTTGGAACGAAAACGTTTACGTATACGAAATTCAAGACAAAGCACACTTAGTCGGCAAATATTCAAACAAAAACCAAGCAGGTTGGAAACCTCAATTCACCTCAGACGAACTTTTGATGACCAAAACTTCTTCTCCTTATGAAATCCATTTTTTCAAAACCGATTCTCAAATCGATTGGAGAAAACCGGTCTATGTTTTGAGTACAAAAGAATTTGGCAAATTGGCAAACTTCTTGATATCTCCAGGTAAGAACCCTAGTATTGCCGTGTTCATTCCGGAGAACAAAGGTAATCCTGCTTTCATCAAGATCTATAACATTCCATCTTTTGGCCAACCGGTGTCTCAAAAGCAATTTTTCAAGCTGGAAAAATGTCAGTTCAAATGGAATTCTTTGGGTACATCTGTTCTTGCCTTGGTTTCCACAGACGTTGATCATTCCAATAAGTCATATTACGGGGAAAATACCTTGTACCTTTTGGGAATTGTTGGATCCTTTGACCAAAGAATTGCTTTGGACAAAGAAGGACCCATTCATGACATTTCGTGGAGTCCTTCTTCCCGTGAATTTGGAGTCATCTATGGATTCATGCCTGCCAATACTGCCTTCTTCGACTCAAGAGGAAATTCGATCTATTCTTTACCTCCTCAACCCCGTAACACCATTCTGTATTCTCCCCATCTGAAATTCATCTTGGTGGCCGGATTCGGAAATTTACAAGGAACAGTTGATATTTATGACAGACAGAACAAATTTGCCAAAGTCACCACTTTCGAACTGTCCAACACTTCGGTTTGTTCATGGTCTCCAGATGGAAGATTCATCTTGAGTGCCACAACCTCTCCAAGATTACGTGTCGATAACTGTGTCAAGATTTGGCATGCTTCCGGTAAATTGTTATACATCAAGGAATATCCAGAATTGTACGGAGTTGGTTGGAGACCTCAATCTTTGGACCAATTCCCACCTTTGAAATCTTTAGAACTGTCTCCTGAACCCCATCAATCTGCCGTTGAATTCTTGGCCAAGAAATCAACCACTGTTGTGAAAAAAACCGCTGGAGCCTATAGACCACCACATGCCCGTGGTTCAAATTCAACACCTTCTGCATCTTTGTACCAAAGAGAATTACAACAAAGTCTTCAAAAACCTAAACTGGTGACTCCACCGGTTTTATTTGAGACCAAGACTGCTGCTAAAAACCGTAAAAAGAGGGCCAACAAGAGTCCGGGACCGGAACAAGAACCAGAACCACAACAACAACCTGAAGAACAGTTGATCCAAGGAGGTGTGGTGTCTTTAGAAGATAAAAAAATCAGATCTTTATTGAAGAAACTCAGAGCCATCGAAGGCTTGAAGGACAAACAACTGAATGGAGAACCTTTAGAAGATACACAGATTCTCAAGATTCAAACAGAGGATAAAGTCAGGGGTGATTTGAGAGAATTGGGTTACATTGCCGATTAACTCTGTACAAAATTGACATGGCCCGTTTCTGATGCATGTTCAGATGCCTCTTTTTCACCAATTAGTAGAGTGTTACAATCTGTACATTTCAATTGGAATTTTGTAGTGTTCGTAAAGTAACCAGATGCATTCAAAACATTGATCAACAGTATGAGATTCTCCTTGGTTTCAAATGTGACCAATTCTGTTTTAGAAAATTTCCCCAAACTGGTCCCCGATGTCAAGTCTAGATGACGTTGATATTCAATGCTGTCGTAATGAATACCACTATACAGTAAGATTATGAACAGAGGCAGTGATTCGTTGAACCGATATTCATGTTTTGATTCTATATCTACAGTGATTATCTCGACATTGAAAAACTTCAGCAAGATATCGATCTCGATCTCTCCTCCCCAAGCTTGGGGATTTAAAATCCATTCGCTGTAGATTGGAATCGATTTACCTAGAATTGCCTCACTATAAACTTGTTGAGCATTTTCTTTCACTGTGGTAGAAACCACATTTCTCAAATCGTGTACAGATAAAGTATTTTCTGATCCTGTGGCATGAATAATCGAATGGAAAAGACAACTGTTATCATCGGGCAGTTTTACAAGTCTTAGAATCCCAGTTTCTGTTTCTACATATGGAATATTATCTGGATTATAAATCTGTGGTGTCATTTCATAAGTTATGATCAACATTTCTCCTGATTTGATCCCCAATTCAACCACCGAATTTAATTCATGGCCTTCGATTTGTAATGCTTTTGGGGGGAAACCATATTTGATCAGGGGAATTTTCCCTGTTTCCCCACTTTTCTCATTTATCAACTCCACTAATTCAACTACATTAGTTTCATCTGGTAGTGATACAATCTCTTGTCTTGTATCATACTTGATCTTCAATCTCATCCTTATAGGTTTAGATCTATATTTTGCTCAGTTTTTCATTTTATTAATTATTTGCTCAGTTTTCTCCTTTTTCTGTTTTTTCTGTTTTTTCTGTTTTTTCTCATTTTATCCATTTTTTCCTTTTTCTCCTTTTTCTCCTTTTTCTCCTTTTTCTCCTTTTTCTCCTTTTTTCCTTTTTCTCCTTTTTTCCTTTTTCACCTTTTTCTCATTTTATCCATTTTTTGCTCATTTCATCCCACAATGAAACCTCAAAGTGCCAAAGAACTATCAGATCAGGCCAAGGAGTATAATTTTTCCAATACTATCCCTCTTAGATTATGGATTAGAACATTAAATCTATTATTAGGAAACTCAAATAGCTATATCCGTGAAGGTTATTATGATGAATCGTATAAATTGTTAATCAGATTCTGTGAAATCATGTTGAACAGACTCACTTCTCATCCTGAAATCAAGCTTTTCAAAAATTCCACAAACCCAAAAGAAGTTCAGATCTATTCAGAATACAAAGCGCTCTACAAAAAACTCCCCATTGTCTTAGAAGAAGTTGATAAACTCAAAGAAATAGTCGATAAAAGATTTAATGATTATTTGGAAAGACAAAGACAAGAGGCCAAAATTGCCCAATTACAAGAGGCAAAATTTAAAAATCAACGTAGTTTATACATATCTGAAAAGACACCTGTGGAAGATGATGACGATTTTTTCAAAACTTTCAAAGAACCAACAAGACAAGAGATTAACATCCAACCCATTGAACTTTCATATCCAAAACTTCCACAGAGTTTCCAATACGAATTCCCACAAACAGAACCACATCTGCCACAATTACCTTCAAAAACTCCAGAAACTTCAGAAATTGAACACAAAACTGTAAATTTCACAGAAGGTGGATTACCTCTTCGTACAGTATTTGTATCGTCAAATCTCAAACAAGAATTTCTTCAAATTGCCTCCAAAAACACTTCAAAGAGTTTAGAAACATGTGGAATACTTGCGGGAAAGCTTTCGAGAAATGCATTCTTCATCACACATCTCTTAATTCCAGAACAAATCTCCACTGCCAATACATGTGAAACCTTGGATGAAGAAAATCTCTTCTTTACAGTGGATAAACTTGATTTATTCATTCTTGGATGGATTCATACACATCCAACTCAATCCTGTTTCTTATCTTCTGTGGATCTTCATACCCAAAATTCGTATCAAATCATGTTAAATGAAGCAATTGCCATTGTACTTTCTCCGGACAAGAGATTTATAAATCAAGATTTTGGATGTTTTAGACTTACAGATCCTCCTGGATTACCGACGATTTCCAAATGTAACAGAACTGGATTCCATCCACATGAAGAATCAAATTTATACGTCACCTGTAATCGAACCAATAATGATACCAAAATGGGACATGTGGTGATCAAACAACATCTACCATTTGAAGTCATTGATCTACGTAAGAAGAAACTCAAGTCATAAGACGTACATAGGCCAAGACCAACGCAAAAGTACCGGTACATACCCCAATAAGCCATTGCATAACTTGGGTTTTAACACTATCTATCTGTGATTTCATATTGGAAATTTCTTCATCAATTTTGGTGTCTGTTTCTTTGATCTTCAAGTCATGATTAGCACTTTCTTCACGTATACGACCTTTCTCAAGATTCATATCCAATCTAACAGATGCCAATGACTTGTTAATCTCTTCTTTGAGTTTGGTACGAACTTTTTCAAGGTCATTCTTCAAATATTCATGTTGCGTTTTGATCTTGTTAAAATCAGATTTATCGATACTATGTAATTCACCACGTAACTTGGCAAAGTCAACTTTTTGTTGGTATGACCATTTAGACATCAGTTCTTTGGTGATAAGATTAGATCCAAAGATTTCATACGATTGGTTTATGGAATTCAAAATTATGTTCAATGCCGTCTCACTTTGCTTTGTGGTGAATCCATTGGATTCGAGTTGTTCCACAAATTGTTGTGTATTGAAATTAGAATTAGCACAAATAATACCACCACCACTGAACATTCTACTGTTCAATAACCTTAACATACTAATCTTATGTCTCATCATCATCATCTTTGTTGAATGGTCGTGCGTCAACTTACAAAATAATCGGGAGAGAAATTTTTAAAAAGCTACTTACTTAAGCAGAGGCTTCGTAGTTGTACTCTGGGAAGGCTCTCAAGTTTTGTTCCAAAGGACCTTTCTTTGACAAGAATTTAACGAAAGCACCGTCATCTTTAACTTCACCGTTGTTCTTCTTGGCAATGTACTCATCTCTGTCCAAATTGGTGAAACCCCATTTCTTGGAGATGATGATTTTTTGTTGACCAGGGAACTTGTATCTGGCTCTTCTCAAACCTTCGATACAGACATCCTTGTTAGAATCCTTGGTTCTAACAGAGGCAATGATCTGACCAATAGTGACACGAGCAGCCAAACCATGTGGTTTACCCCAAGCACCTCTCATACCTTGTTGCAATCTATCGGCACCGGCACATGACAACATCTTGTTAATACGTAAAACGTGGAATGGGTGCACTCTGATTCTCAAGTGGAAAGATTCTCTACCAGAGACCTTGGTGATGTACTTGTTAGCACAGATACGAGCAGCTTCTAAAGCTTCAGAAGATAATTGTTCAATTTCGTTGGAAACCAAATGGATACACAATGGGAAATCATCGACAGAGGCCTTCTTTCTACCCAAGTCATAGATTCTAATCTTGGCATCTGGAACACCACGGTTGTATCTGGATTTTGGGAAAGGCTTGTTTTTACAGTATCTGTAACATCTAGCTGGTCTTCTAGCCATCTTGTATAGTTGTTAAAAGATTGTTTCAATGAATAATTTTTTTAAAAAAAGTGGAAAAAATGAAAAGATTACTAATGGGGTGTGACTGTGTTTGTTTTTGCACGTGATACCCTAAAGGGCTTGTGGGGGGGGTTTTTTTTGAAAAATTAAGGTAGTATTTTTAAAATCAATCCCAAATCAAGATGCGATGGCAGCCCCAATGTACATTTATAAAAATTTTATGTCTTATCAAACGTTAAATATGGGAAGGTATTCGGTTAAAAGATACAAGACAAAGAGAAGAACTAAAGATCTTGATCTCATTTTCAACGATTTGAGTAATCGTGAAAAAGTTGAACTGTTAAAAAATCAACCTTTAGACGAAACCAAACCAGGTTTAGGACACTATTATTGCATCCACTGTGCCAAATATTTCGAAACTAGAATAGCTTTACAAACCCATTTAAAGGGTAAAGTTCATAAGAGAAGATTAAAAGAATTAAAAATTAGACCATACACACAAGATGAAAGTGATGCTGCTGCTGGTCATAATTTACAAAAATTCATAGAAAAAGTCGAAAAGTACAAACAACAAAACGTTAACAAACAAGAAAATGAAAATTTATTGGGACAGACTCAACTAGATGAACTTTTGGTTAAAGATGAGTTAAGGCAGGCACCTGTAGATGAAGCATGAGTACATATGTATTTTTTTATAGTTATAAATCAAAGAGTTCGGTTAAGATCTTTTGAGTATCTAATGGAGAGTTAACAGCATGACCAATTGTTCTATCATCGGTATAAATTTCATAATCGTTACCACCTTTATAAGATTTATCACCAAAGAAATGAATTTCTTTAAAGTTTTCATCCACAACATGTTGTAAACAATAAGTCTTATCCCATCCAGTTGGGAAGACATCGAACGAAATTTGTCCTCCAATCGAATAAGTCAAGGCAAGATCAGGGAAGGCTTTTTTCAATTCTTCCACCATTGTGGTTCTGATACCATTTGCCAAGTCAAACTTCTCAAAATCATTTCTCTCTTGAGTAGAAGCATTTCTACCAATTGGAGAGACATTGATCATACCATTTCTAAATTCAATAAAAGTACCACGTCTAACCGGTAAGTCCAAATTAGCCAAATATTTCAAAATCCAAACGGCTAATTCGTTGTATTTTTTTTGACCAATCCAATCGATAAAAGATTGAGAAGCCAATTGTTGACCAGATTTATAAGCAGTCAAACCGTTTTCACTGAAACAGTAATCGAAATCTTGTAAAACTGAGTCTCCTAATTGTTCAACTTGTTTCGACAAATCTGAACCACCGACAAATCCAATTACAACTTTTTTACGTAATTTTTCTAAAGTTTCTTTCATCTCTGGAGAGATCACCAATCTTGCTGGTGTTAAAGTTCCATCGACATCGAATAAAACTAAAGTATCTGGACGTTCTCTATCGGTAAATGACATTTTTATTTCACTTTTTTCAATTTTGGCGCTCGTGTCTTTAAATATCGAAAAAAACGTTGATTTTTTTTTCAGCCACGTACATAATTAATTAGTACCACTATGCAGGAGGAGGGTTTGTGGGTTGAGATGGTTGATGAAATTGAGGGAGTTTTGGGTATGGTGAAATTATGATATTGATTGAGGATAGATTTGTAATTGTATTGAGGTGGAATTGGTATTAATTGGAGTTTTTATTTCAGTTTTAAATAGTTGATTAAAGATTTTGGATTATGCACGTTTAAGGGGCTGCATATTGACTATCATTACGGATAAAGTTGTAGCTTATTTCGATCAAAATTTTGTCCTGTGGATGTATCTATTTAGTGTACCTGTTTGTATTATCTTTAAATGGGTGTACATTACTTGTTCATAGACCTAGTTAATGTTTCTATCTAAATTTCAATTTAAAATTATTCAATAAAGGGGTTTTAGTTTAATAATTTAAATTATAAATATAATTTATAATTTATAATTTATAACTTATAATTTATATATATATATCTTCATCAAAATTGAAGTTAAAAATTCACAGTTTTACCATAACCCACAATTCCAACAACAATTCTCTTCTCCAATCACACACATGAATTTATTTTTCTCCACACCATAAACTCTCTTTCTTCTTCCACGTCTTTAATCTCATCGCTCAAAAAAGGAAATAAAATTTGAAAAAAATTTATCCACTCATAAGCGATCTAATCATAATCAAGACCATGTTTCCCCTTAGACTCATGAGTCCAAAGGTCAAACCAAGACTCAGACCTTTCTCAACATGTTTAATCCGGTCCCAAAAATCGGAATATCAACGTCCTGTACAAAGAGAATCTGAATATGCCCTCAACAAGAGGCTCGAATTGATCGAAAGAATAAAAGCTGTAATTCTTGGGTTTTTGGCTTTAGGTGCCATCTTGGGTTCTTACGAACTGTACCAACATAAGGCACAGATCAAATACTTCTTGTTCAACGAATATGATCTATCGGGTTTTAAAGATTCTTATGACAAAATCACAAAACCCAAAAAGAAGAAAATTGAACCTGTTTTTGTTCCTACAAACCCCAACAACTCGGAAATTCCTGGATTATACATAGTGGGTAACAACGAGAACAAACAGTTGATCAATGAAGACATTAAAATGGTTACAAACTTCAAAAGAAATCCATGGTTCGATGACAAAATTCTCAAAACGGTGAAAATTGGAACTTTTTCGTCTTGTGCAATTGATTCGAAAGGAAATTTGATCCAATGGGGAAACGGATATAAATTTAATAGTGAGCCAGAAGTGTCTTTGAAGGGTAAAAAACTTTGTCAGGTTGAGATGAGTAATGGAGTTTTGTATGCTTTGAGTGAAAAGGGTCAACTTTTATGCCTTCCAGAGTCCAAAGAAGAACAAGATAATAAAAAAATGACATCAAAACATTTCTTGGGACTTTTTGAAAATAAATTTGTTCAAATACCAGGTACTTTCACAAGTGTCAAAGCAGGTCAAGATCATGTTCTCCTATTAGACAGACAAGGGAAAGTTTATACCATGGCTTCAGGTTTAAAACAATTGAAATCGTCTAAAGGACAATTTGGAGTTCCAAATTTTAGCCAATTTGATGCACCTCCAAAACCTTTAGAACCAATTGAATTGATCAATTTGAACTATTACAAAGAAGATGGGAAGATCAACACGAGAAAATTCAAACAAATAGCTGCAGGTGATTATCACAATTTGGCTCTTGATGAATTTGGAAGTGTTTGGTCTTGGGGGGTGAACACATTTGGATCGGTTGGTCAAAACATCAATTATAACACAGAAATTATTGCCATTCCCAAAAAAATCGAAGTCACTTCGTCGTATTACAAAAGAAATGAACTTCCTCAATGTATCGATATTGCAGCCGGTGGTTTTTCCTCATTTGGTATCTTTAAAACTTCAAACATTTACAACATGTTTGAAGATTTCGTCAAAAAACATCATGTCAAAATCAACGACATAAATTCGAATTCTGTGTCATCAAACGATACATTGTTATTCTTAGGATGGGGGAAAAGTTTACATGGTCAATTGGGTATTGGTCATTATGTCCATTCTCAATCTGATCCAACAAAGATCAAAACTATGCAAAATTTGAAATTTTTCAACGAAGAGACAAATAAATTGGAAAATATTGGGGTCAAAAATTGGTCCGTTGGTTCTAAACATACAGTGGTAACTTTGGACAACGATGATGTGTTCACATTCGGTGATAATGAATTTTATCAATTGGGAAATGGTAAAAGAATCAAATCTTCATCTCCTCAGAGCATTCCAAAATTGATCGAACCAAATTCCAAACCTGTCAAAAAATCCAAATTGATGGCATTGAACGATAGACTCACTTTGAACCAAACCCAATTCCATTCTGTTAGAGGCAAAACTTTGAAAAACATCGAACAAACAATAGTCGCAGGTCAAAATGCCACTGCCATTTTTTATACTACATGTAAATAATTATTCAACCAAATAATTTGAGGATCAAATAGAAACAAAAGAACACAAACAGACAACCTCCATAGAAAAACAATTTATCCTGTTTCATCTTCTTCTCTATTTTGGAAAGTGTGAGTCCACTTATTCTCAAATTCGAAGTTGTGTTGGTGATTTTACTGCTTATATTTGACAAAAATTCGTTTTGGTTCACCAAATTTTCGTATGACATCGATGCCATCTCTAAAATATGATCCAATTGAGCATTAGAAGAACCCAATCTTTCTCTTTCTTGCATCATTCCTTCTTCATACACCATCTGGTGTTCTTCTCTATCATTAGAATATGGATTATCAGATGCCGCCGTCTTTCTCTCGAATAGCTGTTGTCTCGATTGTGTTTCTAAACTGGCATCTCGTTGTTTCTTGAAATTTTGAAAAGTGTCTTTATACTCTTTGAGTTGGGATCGTAAAGTAGTTAACTTGGTCATGTTTTTCTCTTTTTTCAATTCATCTCTATCTCCTAAATACTGTTTATTGATTGACTCTTCGTAATCAGATATCGTCTTGTTGAGCTGTGAAAGTGTAGTGGTCAAAGAACCTATTAAAGAAAGAGGTGCGCTAGTAACATTATTTTCAAAACTTTCCAAATCACGTCTTAAAGTACTCGTCTGTTTCACCGCATGGTTATATATGGAGTTCATTTCTTCTCATCTATTTATGGCTTTGGTGTTTTTTTTTTTTTCTCTTCCATTTAAAAAGTCAGCAAAATACGAATAAAAAGGGGGTTATTTAAAGGGGTTATTAATCAACGAGATATTTAATCTATCATATAATATTCATTTTAAAAGCTTTTCTCTATTTATTCTGGAGAGTCACCAAAGACACCCCAAGATTGTTCAACGTTATAATCACCAGCACTCTTCCAGTAGTCATTGTACATGGTAAAGATCAAAACTTGATCACCAACTGCATCGACAATACTTTGAACGGCAGAGACTTGATTTTCAGAACTTGGCACAGCAACTCCATAAGAGTCACCAGAAGATGGCCAACCGGTTTCACAGATCAAAACATCTTTGTCACCTCCACAGATCGATTTAATGTTACTGATCTGGGTCTTCAACCATTCACCAGAATTGGCAGCCTCAACACTACCATCCCAGTAAGGATGAGAATTGACGGCGATGAAATCAGAGACAGAACACAAGTCAGTGTTATCTTGAACGGCAACCAAGGTGTCCACAGACACAACAGTACCGGAATAACCAGCAGCAGTCAACAGAGATCTGGCAGTGTCAACGGCAGAACTCACCTCTGAAACGGTATAAGTACCAGAATTGACCCATTCATTACCGACACTCACAGTGAAGATATCGTCCCATGAACCGTTAGCTTCAACAGCACTGGCAAGAGTACTGATATCAGAAGAAAGACTGTCCAAGTAATACAAACCGGCAAAAATCTTTTGAGAAGAAGATTTGGCTTGTAAAATGTTTTCAATGACGGAACAATCTGGAGCATAGACTCTGATGTAGTCAAAAGCAGACAATTTGGCAACGTCACTTTGGATTTCACTGGCACTTTTACAAGAACCAGAATCGGTATAAGGAGAGTATGTGATACCTTTGGCTCCTTCGGCAGCGGCAGCGGCACCGGTAGCGGTGGAAGAAGATTGGGAACCTGAAGTGGAGCTGGTCAGAGATCCAATAACGGTGGACAAAGTGGAAACAAATGAACCGGAAGAAGTTGGAATGGCTTGGACAGAAGGAGTGAATTGTTCGAAAGAAGTGGTGGAAGCTGCAGTGGTTGTAGCACCTTCGGCACCTGCAGTGACAGTTTCGTAAACGGTGACAACGACGGCTTCTCTTTTGGCATGTTCATGGTGTTGATGTTGAATAGGAGAAGCTGCTACCAGAGCGATCCCCAATGGAAGACAGACTTTGGAAAATTTCATAATGAAGGAATGTGAATGAACAAGAGCCTAGTCAAATAAAATGGGGTTATTTCAACTCAACTTTATAATTTTGGCAAATTGCACCCAAGCCTTGATATCGGCGGGAGAACAATAGGTGCTCCTAACAACACCACCTGCACATTACACCTTAGCTGAAGCCTAGGCCAAAACCATGCATATAAGGTTATTGTTCATGCAAGGTCGGTCGCATAAATCGCGTTCCTCGCATAAATATTTTTTTTTTTAACTAGGCTGAGCCCCTGTTTTTTAAAGCATTATCGTGTATTTAGGACTTTGACAACAGGGGTTAACATATAAAGGGAGAATGGATTAACCGTTGAAATGTAAAGTTTTCTTTTGACATTTTTGTTGGTGACAAGGATCAACACCTTGCAAAAACTCTATTTCCGCTGTCAAAAGTCTGGACTCTCAACTCTCTAAAACTTTTCCAAATCCTATTGTATTACCTAAGCATTTTAAGGCACTAAATCCATGCATTTTTTTACATCATACCTAAAAAACAATAAGATATTATTTAAGATTCAATTTAAACCCGATATGGTAATTTCCAAGATCTGCACGACTTTTGATTTTTTTTCTTAATTAAACGCGTCAAAAAAAAAAAAAAATTCAAAAGAATCAATTTGAAAAAGGGATCATTGATTGATAATATGGGTAGATTGGTTGGTCTAGAATTGCATAACTTCAAGTCATATAGAGGGACGACGTCCATTGGGTTTGGAAATAGTTGTTTCACAAGTATAATTGGTCCCAATGGTTCAGGAAAGTCCAACATGATGGATGCCATCTCTTTTGTCTTGGGCGTAAGATCATCACATTTGAGATCCAGTCATTTAAATGATTTGATATACAGAGGAAGAGTCATGCTCGACACAGAAGAGAAATCTGACAAGAAATTTGAAACAATTTCAAATGCTTATGTCATGTGCACATATGAAAAATCTAATGGAGAGCTTTTAAACTTGAAGAGAACAATCACAGGTAATGGAGGAAGTGAATATAGAATTAATGATAAAATCGTGAGTGTTGGTGAATACTCCAATGTTCTCAGACAGGAAAATATCTTGATAAAAGCCCGTAATTTCTTGGTTTTCCAAGGAGATGTAGAACAAATAGCATCTCAATCACCTTCAGATTTGACAAAATTGATCGAAACAATAAGTGGATCAATTGAGTTGAAAAAAGAATACGATCAACTCAAAGATCAACAAGAAATTGCTAATGAAGCCACCAAATCAATCTTCTCAACACGTAGAACTTTGAACAGAGAATTGAAACAGTACAAAGAACAATGTTTAGAACTGGAATTGTTCGAGAAAAAACTTTTGGATAAGCTGAAATTGGTTCAAATGAGTAAAATTTATGATCTTTTCCACACAGAAAGAGAGATTGAATCATTGACCACAAAGCTTGAACTACAGAAAAATGAGGCCAAAGCTTTAAAACTGCAATTATCAACAGAAGAATCTTCTTTGAAGAAAGTTTCGTCCAAACATGCCAAACATGAGTTGACTTTGAACAAGTTTCAGAGACAAATATCATCTAGAACAAGAGATTTAGAAGTCAAACAACGAGATTTGATTCCTTTGACGACTGAACGAGATCTGTTGAAACTGAAATGTGACGATTATCAAGACCGTATAAATGAACTCAAACGCGATTTGGACAGACAAACTTCTACAATTGAGGACATTTCCGAACAGTTGCAAATCGTCACAGAGTCCAAAAAAGCTTTTGATCGTAAATTACTGCAAGAGGCTTCCATTCAATTATCACCAGAGGCATTAAAAGAATACCACTCTTTGAGAGAAACTTTTCTTGTACAAAATGGAGCTGAATTGGAAAACGTCTTGGATCAATTGTCACATGATAAAGGCTTGTTGGAGGACAAATTGGATTCTCAAACCAACACCAAGAATGCAATTTTGGAAACCTTGAAGAATCTCAATATGGACATCGATGAGATGTCTTTGAAGTTGACAGAATTGACCAACAGATTGAACGAAACTTTGGAACAACTCAAGCAGAAGAAAATCCAAGTCCAAAAGATCAAAGATCAACGGAAGGAATACATTGATCAGGAGTTTGAATTGAACTCGAAACTCAAAGAAGTGTTGATCCAAATCAATGATCTTCAATCAACTTTAAGAGAATCCAACAGGGAAAGAAGATTGAGAGAAAATGTGGCATCTTTGAAAAGATTGTTTCCAGGAGTCCAGGGACTTGTTTCTGATCTTTGCAGGCCAAAACAGAAGAAATTTGAAACAGCGGTTGCCACAATCTTGGGTAAAAATTTCGATTCTATCGTTGTCGATAACATTTTAGTTGCAGGTCAATGTATCGAATATTTGAAAGATCAAAGAGCCGGAGTGGCTACTTTCATTCCGTTGGACTCTGTCGATTCCAAATCTCCTGCATCGTACTTGAGACAGATCCATGATCAAGCCCAACCTTCGATCGATTGTGTGGAATACGATCAAATATATGAAAAGGCCATTCAGTACTGTTGTGGTAATTCGATGATATGTGACGACATGTCTGTGGCCAAATATATCAAATGGCAAAGAAATATCGATGTCAAAGTGGTGACATTAGAAGGTTCTTTGATCCATAAAGCTGGTTTGATGACCGGTGGTCAAACCAAATCAGATGGAAGAAGGTTCAGTAAAAATGAATTGAACGGTTTACAAGATTTGAAGGCTGAAATCATGTCCAAACTCGACAAATTGAAAAGAGAATTACCGAGTGATTCGGCAGAGAAGAAACTCATGACAGAGATCGAGAACTTGGAAGAGAATTTGAACGGATATCGTAGGAGTAGACTCTTGTTACAAAGGGAATTGGAAGATAAACAATCACACCAGAAAATCCAGACCGAGAATTTGAAAGGGGTTGAATTGAAGATCAGAGATTTGAATCTGCAGATCAATTCCAAAGAAATTGAACTCGACGAAATCGAGTCTAAAATCACTCAAGCTCAAAGAGAGGTTTATTCTTCCTTCTGTCAACGTAATAATTTGCAAAACATTGGTGAATATGAAAACACCTTGAGAAATTCCGTCAAATACAAACAAAAGACTCTGTTTTTGAGACAGATCAGCATTTTAGAGAACAAGTTAACTTTTGAAAGAGAGAGATCCGAAGATTCCAGTTACAGGTTGGAGAAATTGAACAAAGAGAGATCTAAATTACAGAACCAGTTGTTGGATTTGAACGAGCAAGTTGAATCCAAGATTCAAGAGATTGAAACTGTGGAAAGTGAGTTAGAGCTTTTGAAAGAAGAATTACTGCAATTTGATACTCAACATCAAGAGACATCAAAGGAGAACAACAGCACTGCCGTTAAACTTGATGATGTTAAAAGAGAACTCGCACATAAAAGAACCAAATACGAAGAGTTGAAAGGAGTTTTACTCAAACAATTGAGTTATAAATTACAGATTCTTAAAACGTGCAAGATTGAAAATATCAATTTATCATTAAATGCTGGATCTCTTGATGATGTACCGATTGATTTTGTTGCCGACGATGAAGATGAAGACAATGAACTCTTGAACATTGCCAATTCTATCGGGGTCGACTTCAAAGATTTACCATCTCGTTATCAAGGCACCAGATCTGAAGACCAAATGCGTGAATTCCAAGCCAAGATCGAGGTGTTACAACAAGAATTGGAATCATTGACACCTAACACCAAGGCATTAGAAAGATCCAGAGAAGTTGAACACAAACTTGGATCTATTGAAAATGAATTCAGAGCCAAGAGACAAGAGGAACAAGAAATTGTCAACAGGTTTAACGGTATAAAACAACAGAGACATGCAAAGTTCCACGAGGCATTTGAACATATTTCTCAAAACATCAACGATATTTACAAAGAACTCACAAGATCACCTGCGTCACCTTTGGGTGGATCACTGTATTTGACACTCGAAGATGAAGATGAACCTTATAATTCAGGAATCAAATATCACGCCATGCCTCCAATGAAGAGATTCAGAGATATGGAATTGCTCTCTGGAGGTGAGAAGAGTATTGCCGCATTGGCATTATTGTTTGCCATCCATTCATATCAACCGTCTCCATTTTTCGTTCTAGACGAAGTGGATGCAGCTTTGGACAACTCCAATGTGGCAAGATTGGCCCATTACATCAAAAACAACTGTAATGAGAACTTCCAATTCATCGTGATCAGCTTGAAAAACTCGCTCTTTGAAAAAAGTGACTCGTTGATCGGTATCTTTAGAAACCAAGTTGAAAACAGTTCTAAAACTGTAACACTTGATCTAAGGGCTTATCCGGAATCAAGTCAAGTCCATTAGCATTTTTTTACTCCATTCATGCAATTTAGTGTAAAAATCATCCTGTTGTAATAATTCTTTCAAATTTTTGGGCTTTGGTAAAATTCGTCTATAAAAACGTTCATTGTTATTGGAATCGAGCACTTCTTTTGATTCCAAATCTGCAATTCTGGTTTTGATCGATTTGATCAACGTTGTCAAGTTTCCAATGATCAAATCCCATGACCGCATCAAATCCTTATCACTCTCTGCCAACACCACTAAAGCATATTTTCTCTCTGAACCTCTTGCATTTTTATCCTTGATCTTAAAAGACATCAGTATCGTAAAACCATGTGAAGAATCTCCAAACATCAAAGGTTTCAAATCGTCATAAGTGGTTTCCACACTCAAACATTTCATCACCACTTGTCTCAATGCTCTATATCTCAACTGTGAAACAGGATATTGTTGTGATACATATATCTTTTGATTTGCAACACTCCGTTCAAATTCACCTTGACATGACAAACAAGTGTTGGATTTACCAGATTCTCCCAATGGCTCAGGATTCGCTCCATCAAATTGTTCCGTACACACTATAGAAGTAGGTCCATGGATTTCACAAAAATGACAGAGACAAACCATAAAATTCCCCATCTTTAAAGACCAAAAAACCCCTTCAAAAGTGAAAATTGACGATTTTTTTTTTGGAAGCGTTTAAAAATCAAGAGCCAAAAGATGTCAAAATCCACACCTTCTTCTCCAGGTAAAAGAGGTGATGGAATTTTGAGAAACTATAGACTGGAGATCAATTTACTCCGACCTCGTCAGAGAAGACTACGACATCTTCGTAATATCCATCTTTTCAATCTCAATTGTACAAATAACAATTCAATCAATAACAGGGCCAAGAGTTATTCAAACTTCAAAGATATCTCGTTGAAAGAAAAACAACCAATATGGGAATTGAACCAACAACATTTACTAGACACCTTTATATCCATACATGATGAGTTTGATAAAATCTTATACGTTTCAGAGGTGCGACATGGTGATATGAGTCCAACTTTTACAGAGTTCAACTTAACAGATACTCAAAATGCTACTGATACTTTTATAAGGTTGAAAGTTTGGTATAGAGCTTTAAATGGTTATCATCTTTTGATAAAAATTGAATTATCACTTTCAGTTCTAACTTTTATTGGACTTGAATTAAGAGACAATTTCGAAGGTGATAACGTTGTCGTTGTAGAATTGACAGATGGATTTTATCTGTTACCTGGTATCAATATCAAACATCAGAAAACCCATTCAAGATCTCATTCTTTGACAAGAATTTCTTCATCTTTTGACCAATTGATGAAATTGACCAATCTACAAAAATGCTTGATCGACAGTGAACAAAACAAGCTGAAACTACTGTTGGAAATAATGCAACAGTTACAAAATGACAACCACAATGATTCGAAACAACTCTTCAAGATCAAAATTGATCAACTCAAATTTCAAAACGATTCAATTCTCAAGAACGTAGCCAAATCACAGCAGCACAACGAAAAGATCTGTGCCCAGATCAAAACCAAATCAGTACAAATATCCGATCTCAGAACATCGCTAGACGATTCCAAATCGAAGTTTGGATCTCTGTTACACGATTTGAAAACTCTTGAACAATCAGTAAAACAAGAACAACTCCAAATAATGTCCACCATCAAACAAATCTTCCCCATTTCACCTTTGAGTAATTATTCAAATGAGTTCACCATTTTGGGCCATCATCTACCTTTGAGTATCAGACTCAAGATCCCCAAACATCAAGCTTTAGAAATCGCTTTCGCCTTGAATTTAGTGGCCCAACTGGTGAAAACTATAGCCTTTTATCTACAAGTACCTTTACGGTATCATTTAGAAGTATTTGGAAGTAATAGTTACATCAACGATCCAATTTCACAATTACAAACTACCGTGTTTCCTCTTTGGATCAATAACTTCCACAGCCATGAAAAACTCGAATACGGTATCTTATTACTCAACAAGAACATTGAACAATTACTCGAAAGCATCCAAATGAGAGTCATCGATGGACGCAATTTATTGGGGAATCTAAATCTTTTATTGATATGTCTTTCCGACGACAACTTTCAACACGACACAAACCAAATCACCATGCAGAAAAGAATCCAATTACTAAGAAAGAAAAGATCAAAACTACTGTTACGTCAACCTCTAACACCCCCTTTGAAATGATCATGGTCGTGCACAAACCCACCAAAAAACTTCACTTCTTTTCGACTCACTTTTTTAAAAATTTTCAACCGATTTTCACAAAAAGAAGTTGAACAAAAGACAAAGATGCCTACCATTGCAGTTGATAAACAAGACTTGTACGACTTGTTAGGTAAGACTTATACCAACAAGGAGTTTGACGAATTGTGTTTTGAGTTTGGAATCGAACTCGACGAAGATACCACCGATGAATGCGTTGGAGACGAAAGACCTCAATTGAAGATTGAAATTCCTGCCAATAGATACGATATGTTGTGTATCGAAGGAATTGCCCAGCTGTTGAACGAGTTCTTATCCACGAGTCCTCAACCCAATTTCAGATACTCCTCGGAACTAACAACTTCTTTGACGATCAAAGAATCCACTTTGCAAGTACGTCCATATGCAGCAGCAGCCATTTTGAGAAACATCAAATTTACAAAGAGAAGTTATGACTCTTTCATCTCTTTACAAGACAAATTACACACCAATTTGTGCCGTAATAGAACCTTGGTTGCCATGGGTACACATGATTTAGACACTTTAAAGGGCCCTTTCACCTATGAACTGTTACCTCCAAATGAGATCAAATTCGCTCCTTTGAACCAAGAAAAAATTATGACGGGAGCCGAAATGATGAATTTTTATGAAAATGACAAAAATTTGGGTAAATATTTACACATCATCAAAGATTCTCCTGTTTATCCTGTCATCTTGGACAGCACCGGAACTGTGGCTTCGATGCCTCCTATTATCAATTCAAACCGTTCCAAGATCACTTTAGAAACCCGTAATGTCTTCCTCGATATCACCGGAACAGATAGAACCAAAGTGGCCATCGTGGTGAACCAATTGATCGCCATGTTTTCCAAATATTGTGATGAACCTTTCACCGTAGAACCAGTGGAGATCATTTCAGAACACAACGGGGAATCCAGAATCGAACCAGATTTGAAACCAAGAACCATGACCGCTTCTAAGTCTTATATAAACTCCTGTTTGGGTTTGGACTTGACAGCTCAAGACATTGCCAAATTATTAGAAAAGATGTCCCTCAAAGTTGTGGGATCCAAAGATGATGACCTTGAAGTTGAAATCCCAATCACAAGACCCGACATTTTACACCAATGTGATATCATGGAAGATGCTGCCATTGCATATGGTTACAACAATTTACCTCATTCTCAAAACAGTTTGACCGCCTTGACATCGGCTCCTTTACCTATCAACAAAATTAGTGATATCTTGAGAACAGCCACAGCACAAGCTGGATGGTCAGAGGTGATGCCTTTGACCTTGTGTTCTCACGACGAAAATTTTAAATGGCTCAGATTGCAAGATGACAACACCAAAGCAGTGAAGTTGGAAAATCCTAAAACTGTCGAATACCAAGTGGTGAGAACAACTTTGTTACCGGGGATCTTGAAAACTGTTAAAGAAAACAGGAAACATTCTTTACCAATCAAAATTTTCGAAGCTGGAGATATCGTGTTGAAAAATGATCAAGTGGAAAGAGGTGCTGTCAACCAGAGAAATTGGGCAGCCATTTATGTCGGTAAGACATCAGGTTTTGAAATAATCCAAGGTTTGTTATCAAAAGTGATGCAAACCATGAGAGTGCCTTGGTTGGCCGACACTTCATCGACATCCAAAGGTTTCTACATTCTGCAGGATGATACCATTCCAACTTTCTTCCCTCAAAGAGGTGCATCTATCTTCCTCAGATTAAAAGACGGTGAAGAACTGCAAAAAATTGGTCAAATCGGTGTCTTGCATCCAGAGGTTTTGAACAACTTTGAAATCCCATATGCCGCCTCTTTTGTCGAAGTTGATGCTCAAGTGTTTTTGTAATTTCATTCATTAGTATTTAGAGAATGCACTATGCAAAGGACATTTTAATTTCTTGCCCTGTAAAGTTAAACTCATCGTCATCATCATAATCAGGTTCTTCTTCATGTCCTGTTTTAAAAGGTTTTGGAACAAATTCTTCTTCTTCGTGGTGGTTGGTGGAATTCTCAATGTTGGCAATCTCAGCTGCAATTGCATCCACATTGAACAATTCTTCTTTTTGTTCCTCCAGTTTATGTTTCTCATCGATTTCTTTCCTTCCTTCATCGTAAACTTCCCACCATTCTTTCTTCTTCGGTTTGAACCATTTCATGAATTTCGATTGTTTTTTACCCTGTTTGTCCAAATCATCTTTGACATGTTCAAATTCAAGAACCAATTCACGTTGCCTTTCCAAATTTTCAGGCTCATCAATCTCTACAAATTCATCGTTCAAGACTTCCCAATCGAGTTGTTTCAACAATTTGGGCATCTGTTTCCTGTATTCCATATGACCTCCAACTAGTTCTGTGCAATCGAAATTTTCCAATCCTTCCACTTCGGTCAATCCAGCAACCGTTCTCAATCCTCCACTGGTGGCTCTGAATAAATATCCCAATATCCAATCTTTTTTACTGTACCCATTGACAAAATGTCCACTCACCATCGATTTACAGAGAGAAATCTCATCCCGTTTGAACACAATTGGTGCTCCAAACATGATAACGTCTTGCACCAAACCATATGCACCACGTCTACTCAATTCTAACAAACATGAATAGATCAATCTTGCTCCTAGAGAAAATCCAACGAGTGTTACTGGTCTAACACCTAAATTTCTCTGTATCAAAGTATCGGCCAAGATGATCCCCGCTGACCATGCTCTATCCAATGAAACATTCCAAGGATTGTCCAAGAGATATCCAAGTTTTGACAACATCATTGGCAACTGGATCGAGGCCATAAAGGCAATCAAAATAGTACTCCCCAAGATCTGTTGAATGGATTGGGTCAAAATTTCAGAGGCCAAAATGTTGATGGTTTGACCCGTACTTTTTAACATATCGGGTTCCCATAACAAGGAGAACATGTCACCCATCACTGGATCGACAGTGGAGAAAGGTAAACGAACATCATCCTCGTTACCGTTCATCCATCCACTAACAGTGATGATCAAATTGACTCTTTTGTTGTCATGAAGAGGCCTGAATTCAAAAGTCTTGACACTTCCAACTCTTTTCAGCATACCTTTAGACCCAATTCTTGCACCTGAAAGCACTCCCACAGTGGTGACAATGGAAGTACCTCCAACACCAGCCAAGAACCCGGATGTCCCACCAATACCTATAGTGGACAAACCAGCAGCTATACCGGCACCAATGACAGGCAGAAGTAACCCTGCACTGAGTCCAATGACCAATCCACCTCCTAAAGTTGCCAAACCAACGTACATGAGTTTTCTCTTCTTATTGAGTTTCAGTCTCGTATCAAGGATCTCTTGTTCGTTCCAGATCTGTTCGGAACTCTCTTCGATTTCGAGCAATTCAGTGATACGTCTTTCAAATTGGAAAATTTCAAGGTTGGTAATGCTCAAGAATTCACCAAACTTGAGTAACAAGATCCTTGATCTTGAATCATAGACGGCATCGAACACCAAATTCAAAAATAAATCACATATCAAGGTCCATTTGATATCAACTTCGATCACGTCTCCTTCCAAACCTTCACCCCTTTGGTAATAATGCAAATCTTCGTTGTGATTCAAAGGATTTGTGAATTTCTGGATCTTGGTCAAACAAGGAACCAAATCACGAGGTTCAACTCCATGTGTACTCAAAGTTTCAATCATGTGTCGTTCTTCTTCGTTCAACTCCATGTGTTCATACAATCTGTCCATCATCTTGATCGACCATTGTTGGAAACTCAAATGAGCCGTAGACAATCTCTTGACCACTTTTGTAGAGTTGATATTCACATGCAGTTTCGATATCTCAATTGCCATTTCAACCATCACTAATTTGACCAATCCAACATATGCGATTTTTTGGAAATCTTTCAACATTTCTTTGGTAGAATTCAACTGTGTCAAGGTCGTGAGATCATCATCGTCCTGTTGAACATCACTTGAATCGAAGAATACATTGTCTTCTTTGGATTCGTTTTCATGTAATTTCGCCAACCCTTTTGTGTCGGAGGACTTGTTGAACAAGAATTCAAAGTTGTCATTGATGTTGTTGAACTTTGTAGCTTGTTCTTCAGCTGCTATTCTTGTATATCCTGCTTTAGATGCATCTTCTGGTGATTTATCTCCTACTAAGAGCTGTTCATTTGTCATTGGTTGTCCCTTTTCATTGAAGACTTCAAAGTCCATTTCGGTGTTCATTTGATGCCATTCTGTATCATCATCTTCACTATCAACTGTATCATCTCGTATTGGAGACACGGGTTGAGTTTCCACTTTTGGAATTTCTTCTTCGATCGGTAAATCTACACTACTCGTTGTCTTGTTACCACGTCCATATCTCACTATTTCAGCTGTTGAATCATTTCTGAGCTTCCTTCTGACGATTCCAGATTCTGAATTATTCCCGTTCAATGTGAATTCTACGTATTCTTCTTCGGATCCCGAATCACTTAGTTGTTCGGGTTGTGAAATGTCTACTGAGCTATTTGATTGTGGTAAATCTAGGCTTAAATTCGACAGCGGTATACTATTTTTAAATGAATCTACAGTAGCTGCCCTTCCTGGGACATGTGGTTTAGTCATAAGAGGAGGAGAACCACCTCTTGAGGATGACATACTCAATGATCTTCACGTCAAAATTTAAACGTTTAAAATAAAAATAAGAAAAAAGTTGGGATAAAAATAGTCGTGTACGAAACACCAAACTACATGGCTTTTTGAAAGAGACCAGGAACAGGTTTTGAAGGTGTAGAGAATTACAACTATTTTGAATATAAACTCCTTAAAAACACAGACCTAAGAAACAGTGAACATTTACTCTTCATCTTCTTCTTCGTCAGCAGCGACAGAGTAGAAGGTCAATTGGTAAGTGTTCTTCTTGACAGAGATGAATCTGATCCAGTCTCTGATTTGGTTCTTCTTCAAGTATCTCTTGGATAAGTACTTCAAGTATTTACCGGAGAATTTGGCAGTGGAGATAATGACAATCTTGTTACCTTCTTCTTCAACGGTGATGTCTTCACCCAAGTTACCGGTTCTACCATCAACCTTGATGTGGTCGATCAAGTATTTGGCGTAGGCAGAAGAGTCAAAAACACCGTTCTCGACTGGAGCAGAGGTGTCAACGACAAATTTCTTAGCAACGATTTGAGACTTCTTTTGCTAATAGGTTAGATTTGAACAGTTTACAAGAGTATCAAGACACAGATTTACACTACAAAAGGTCATTTTTACATTATATCGTTTCGCTCTTCAGTTTAAGAAAAATTGCGATACCAATATAAGTTAAATATGACTCTTTCGTATCTCCGAAAGAAGATCACTATAACATTATAGCTGGTGTATATTTTGGATTGTCTTCTGTTAATGTGTACTTACGGCTGGAGCCATTTTTAATATGTACTTGAAGGTATTTTTCAATTGAGGATTTTCAAACCTTAAATACTTTTTCACTGAAAAATTTCAAAAATTTTCAATTTTTCAATTGAGAAAAAAAAAAAGTGAGTCGGTGTTCTGACATTTACGCCGGCGTGCTGAAGTTTCCACATACCCAAGAGGGGAAAAACCATTAAAAGAGGGGAATGAAACACAAACACAAACATTGGATACACATGGAGAGGGGATGTGGAATTCCGGTAGGACGCATCCCGATTTGACAAAATGGCATTTGTGAGGTATTTCGAAGACCATCCGTAAGATTTCGTCATAAGGGGACTGAAATCATGACATGGTTTCATGCGCTTCGGAAAAACGTTTATCCATTTCACGTGCCTTTTAACTAAGCGATTCCTATTTTTTACGCAACTTAACGGCTGGAAAAACACAGAGAGGAGAATTTTTGGGCCAAAACCCGAAAGTTATTGTGTTGGAAAAAATCACCCAACCTCAGCAAAAATGGGATCTTTGACCAGCTTTAATCCAAGTTAATTATGCACCACACCTCAACAGAAACAGAACACTTTCTCCTCTTATTTTGATAAATATAGTATGAAAATCACTCCACCCCTCTTTTCACCTCATGCAGGACCGAGATGTACGTCTAAATTAACTGGAAGATCTAAATACCTGTACAATGGGAATTGAACTTGAATCTGCATCGATAAATAGTGGACTAAATCCTTGTAATTGAAATCATAATTTATCAAAAGATGGAGTCAAATACCATTTTAACTAATTTGATCATAAATAATAGATACAAGATCATCAAGAAAGTTGGTTCTGGTTCTTATGGAATAGTTTATTTAACAAGACATATTCGGTCAGGTAGATTATTTGCAATTAAACTGATATTGAAAAAACAACATACACATCACGAAGACAGTTCAAGCAGTAAAAAACTGCTTGACGAATTAGAAAATGAACTTTTCCACCAGGCACTGAATAACATGAAAATTAACGAAGAACATGTTTTTGGTATTCATAACAATTTGTTGAATTTGAAATTAATAGAAGCCTATGGAGAGAATTGTAAAATTCTTAAAGAGATTGCCTTACAATTGAGGGTTCATGAACATGAAAACATTCTTTCCATTTATAAAGTTTATGATAACCCCCTTTGTCTCTTTGTCGTGATGGATTATTACGAAGAAGGTGATTTGTTCCAAAGTATTGTCGATAAAAAATTGTATCAAAATAATCCAGCTTTGGTGAAGAGTGTTTTCATTCAAGCCATCGATGCCATAAATTATTGTCACTCAAAGGGAATTTATCATTGTGATTTGAAACCGGAGAACATTTTGGTTTCTCATAGAGGTGCCAAATTGGTAATTGCCGATTTTGGCCTTGCAATGACTGAAGAATACATATCTTCTTCTGTATCATGTGGTTCTTCTTATTACATGGCTCCAGAGAGAAATGACTATTTCCCACCTCAAGGTTCTCAAATCCCAACTAAAGCAGGTGATGTTTGGTCTCTTTCGATCATCTTGATCAATTTGATCAGTATTAGAAATCCTTGGCTCAAAGCATCATTGACAGATCATACTTTTGCCGCATATTTGAAAGATAATTCTGTTCTTCTCAAAATATTACCATTATCAGACCAAGTTTATCATTTCCTTTCAGAAAAATACTTGGTTTTGGATCCTTTTAAAAGACATTCTTTGTTTGAATTGAGAGAAGATGTGATCGGTGTAAAGAAACTATCTTCTGTTGGTCCATTATCCGTGGAGTGTGACAATGACCATTTGTTGAGCTGTATCATTCCATTCAACCATATTAAGAACAATTCCAATGATGAAGTCGTCAATGACTACATGCCACCTCTTCATACACATCCAAACATTTCGAATCTCATTGATAGATCTGCTTCTTCTTCATCCTCTTCAGGAATGTCCATGGATGAAGATCAAACCATCCAAACACCTCCAACGACTTATCCATCATCTCCAGTCATCGTCAACCACACTTCGGATCTGGTGATCAAGAGTATGAATTTGAGTACAATGTTGAACGAATTGAATACTGAGTTAAAAATTTAGAACTAACGAATAATGTAATGCACACAAACCCCCTTTTCCTTCATCCCCTTTTCCCAATTTGGATTTTACAAAATACCAAAAAAAAAAAAAGATTGTAACAAAAAAATTCACATAAATTAAAGATAAAAAGGTGAGATGACGGTTGAAATGTCACCAGATGTGGATCCTGGATGGAAAGATCTTGTCACTGAATTGATACAAACACCTAGAGATTTTGGCAAATGGGAAGATTTAGTGAAATACACCGAAGAACTCCATGGTGGAATCTCAAAGTCATCATCGAAACAAGATAAATTTTTACTCATAACGACATATGAAAATTTATTGAATGAATTTCCTCACTTGGAACAAATATGGTGTGATTTACTGACATGGAATTTCAAATTAGGAGACTCTGAAGCATGTTTTGAGGTGTATCAAAAACTGTTGGATATAATTCCTCAATCTTTAATCGTATGGGTTTCTTATTTGAATTTTGTCCAAGATTTTAAATCTGCAGATTCGGCTTTTGTATTGAAAGAATTTGAAAAACTGCGATTGAAAATTGGATTACACTACTACAGTGATTGTTTCTATGACTTGTATTTGAAATACATCAGAAGTCAGGACAAACAAAGTTATTTTAACACATTGAGAAGAGTTTTAGAAATTCCATTGTACAACTATTCGAAATATTTCAACAAATGGTTTGAACTCATTGAAAACTCAGATATACAAATTTTGGGTTATATGTTTTCGACAAAAGATTTACATAACAAATACTCCACAGATTTATCTACAACCACCAATGCTCAATTGAAAGAATTGAGGACAAAGTTACGGAAATTATTCATCGATTTGTACATCACTACACAGTATCACTCTTATCAATTTTATCAATTTGAGAAAAAATTGATCCTTCAGTATTATCAACCAGGATTGGTGGAAATCAAAGAAGAACTAGACTCTTGGATCTCTTATTTGCATTACTTAGAAACTCTCTGTATTGGACATTCAACCACAAGAGACAAAAATGATCTCAACATTCAAATCCAATATGTCATTCAACGATACGAAAGATGTTTATTAATTTACCCACACAACAATGAAATATGGCTCAAATATTCCAATTTCTTGATTTCACTCAACAGATTTGGAGAACTGATCCAGGTGATCACCAAACTGTTGGAATTCTTTGCTCCTGCTGACATTGAATTAAATTTTAAACTCTGTCAACTTTATCAATTGACAGGGAATTATCTGCAATGGCAAACAACCCTGCTTAGAATGTACAAGTTTCATCCTCTCAACGTTGAAGTCTTTGTCAATTTGTTATCAGCAGAAAATCATCTACATCCAAATGATTCTGGAAAGTTGATCTCAATATTGGAGAAGAAACTTTCGTTGACATCGAAACATCTTGATTTTGAATACATTTTCCAAGAGATTCAAGAATTTAGCCTGATTCCAAACGAAGACTACGAAAAATTGTTATTGAGTTTCATATCATCCGAAAGAGGTGAGATTTATTGGATAACCTTGTTGAAGTATTTCAAGATGAACAAGACAGAGGAATTTGAAAAATATCGTCAATTGGCTCAAAATAACTGCGCAAACTATGAAAACGTTGCAAGATCTTTACAAATCGGTGAAGACACTAATTGGATAGAACAATTTTAATGAATTTGATGAACTTTTGTAGAATTCACAGGCCATAAATTTGAACTTCGAGATAAGCCTAAACCGGTCCAGTGGTTATAAATTAAAAAAATTTCGAAACTTCCAAAGAAAGCGCAAATGGTTTAGTGGTAAAATTCATCGTTGCCATCGATGAGCCCCCGGTTCGATTCCGGGTTTGCGCAATTTTTTTGTTCATCTTGTATCACCATATATCACTCTTCTAGGAAGGTCTAGCCAACCTTTCAAACCCTGTTCTAAGAATAAAACATTCTCTATCCTTTTGAATTCCAGTGTTAAACTCTGTTTAAAGATGATTTCCAAATTTTGAGAGTACAATAACATCACATAATGAGCCACAATCACCAATGCTATACTATTTTGCAGTGCCACTAATTTGACAAAGGCAGAATCAACCACCATTGGAAATCTTAATATGAGTACCAAAGGATCAGTGGTTTGTGAGACTTTGAAAAACTCTTTTTGTAAAAGTAAAACTGTTTCTTTGATGATGGCTTTTTGTCCCGGCTCCATTACGTAATCACAGATGCCTATCAAGAACAAAGGTTGGAAAAACTCATTTGGATGTTCAGGAGTGAAATCTTTGATGTAATACCTCAAATCTGCATCTTTGGCCAAAATATCAACGTTTGAATCGAATTCTGTCACTTTTGCAACAACTTGTAAATTTTCCCAAAATTCAACTTCAAATATCGATCTATCGGGAGAACTCAACAAATTTATACATTGGAAGACGTTAATGATGACATCCGTATAGAATTGGTTGAATTGGTTGAAATTTTTAACCAAATCTTTGGTACCTTTACCTTTTGTCAACTCTTTAAATCTGTTATAGTGAACTTCTGAATACAACAAGTAATCTTTTAAATTTGGTAATGGTAATGAAGGTTCTTGTTCTTGTCCATTGGATAGACATTTATAATAGAAATAGATGAAAATGTTACTCAGAGTTAGATGGAATAAAGCATCACTGTTATGTAATAACCATGAAACTTCTTTCCAAAGTATTTGCATCTCCGGATTAACAGATATCATTTTGAAATATTCCAATTGATAAAAAGCTATGACTTTGTTGTTCATTCTCGTGACTTCCATGAATGAAGAAGAAATTTCTTCTGACTGTGCTGTTGATAATCTGAATGGTAATTTTAATTGTAACGCATTATCCCGAGGGGTGTAAACTGTCGAACTTGGAGATTGACTTGACATTTGGGATAAAGGAGTTGGAGTGAATTCTATGAAATAATCGTCTGTTTGCATTCCTCTTGAAACTTTAAGAGGTTTTTGTTTCCTTATTCTTGTAATTTTTGTAGGTTCCATATATATGCAATCGTCTCCGCGGGCTACACAGTGACCACATTTGGGTTTAACTTCATCACACTTTGGTCAATTTGATTTCTATTTTATTTCAAATTATGAATATTAACTTACTTTGACTCTTCGTTGTTTACAAATCTTACAACCATTTCTTGATTTAGATTTGGATCCTAACATTTGGGTTCCTTGAGGTCTTATCGGAACACTCCACTCTTTTTTAACCAAGGCTCGGATTTCTCGCGAAAACGAAATAGTCAAAAAAAAAAGTACCAAAAAAGGAAATACCAGAAAAGGAAATTTAGGATAAGGGGTTATAATCTATTGAATACTCTCCTTGGAACGTCTATCCACAGTTGTAATTCTTGTGGTATTACAGAAGTGACATTTGTAAATTCCAATCTTAAGGATTGTTTTGGTATCAATTCATCCGATCTAAGAGACATCAAAAGCATTAAAAAATGTGCCAGCACTATTAATGATCTTGCATCTTGATTCACCAATAAATGGATATAATCAGGTGAAACAGAAACGTTATCCCTAATAAAAATTCTCAACAGATCCTTTTCACGAACTTGATCATCATAAACCAATTTAAACTCTTTCTTCAAAATTTTAACCAGTTCTAAAATTGCCAATTGTTGCCTAGATTTCCATTCCTGAAATGGTACTTTTGATGGCAGTACTTGTTTGACTTCGAGATATGGAAGATCAAATAAATAGTTTGGGAAAAAAAGTTCTGGACAATCGTCGATTTCAGGGACGTCATCAAAACTGTAATATTTCATCTCATCACCTTGAAGGTTTAATTTTTGGAAACTCAAATCTGTTCCCCCAATTTGATTCAAAATTTTTCCACTTTCACCGCACAATTGATAAAATTTTGGATCAAACATGGACATGGAAGGGTTTAGGAGAAAATAAAGAATATGTAAAACTTCTGTAGTTAGAAATGCAACCACGTCAAATTTGTTGATATCCTTTTTCATGATATCATTTGGTTTTGGTGATCTTTGACAAACTTCGGTGTAATGGGTTCGAGCCAATTTTAAATATTCCTGTGGATTGTCAAAGTCGAGAATTGGTTCCTTTGAAGTCTCTAATTTCTTGTAGTATAGATCTGTGAGTATCAAAGCCATCACCATATGATATTGATAATCATATTTATAACTCAACATTATCACGGATCTCCAAGCAATTGCATAATCGGGTCTTGAAGGCGATAATCTTTGTGCATAGTTTTCGGAATAATATCTAGAAAGTTTCTTATTCATCAGCGTTATATTTAAAAAGGTATCGGTATCGATGAATCCAGTTTCGTCTGAAAGTGGTGCAAATCCAGGAGTGGTCTTGAAAAATTCGTCCAACTCCATAATCAAACTATCGGATGAACTGGGAGATGTACTGTTGTTTGTGAATTGTTGGCATTTAAAACACAATGGTTCATCATCTTTCTGTTCATTAGTAACTCTTGTAGCCAACTCAAATACATACTTTTGCTCCATCACAGAGAATACAACTCATTTTAGGTCTTTTAGAAAAATTCTCAGCCATTTCTGACTTCATTGGTTTCGATTTTATTTTTCAAATATTTTTCAACTATTTAAACATATTATTCAAGAAGTCCAACGACTCTTTTGGGAATGATTAACCAATTTTTCCAGTTGTTGTCGATGTATTGATCTATGTGTTCAATTTCAATGGCAAGTTTTTCCATTGGAAGTAATTGATCAAAATCCAAAGACAGAAGTAACATGATATAATGGGCAAAAATGATCAAACATCTCTGATCTTTGGCCTCGATTTTTTTCACAAATGAAACCGATACAGAGGCAGGCCATCTCAATAGCACTCTAAGAGTATCATTTTCGGGTTCTTGAGTGTTATAGACCAAATTGTACTCTCTTCTCAAAAAATCGACGGCAGCTTTTAAGATCAGAGTATCAACTTTTGGTGTTTCCATTTCAAAGGGCTGTTGTTCAGAAATTTGGTATAGATAAGATGGAAAGAACAACCAATAGCTCTGAGTTAAAAGAGGAACAGAATGAAGAGAATAGAAATTCATATCAATCGATTGTTCACAATGTTTTACCATCTTTTTCTGATCATTTTTTTCTTCAAGATCAAGAGGATTTGAAATCAGATGTTCATCAACAAGTGGCATAATTTCTTCATAAATTTTAGTTGACAATCTGGACAATTTGAAAAACTGTACATCTGTCATACAACGATCAGGAGCCAAGGCATAATACAAAAGATGTAAAACGGTTGAACAAATGTATGCGCCCAAGTCTATAATATTTGTTGTCTTTCGAATTTTGGTGATGTCAAAATTCTCTGCAAATTTCTTATAGTGGGCTTGAGAAAACTTGTGGAAGTTGTCAATGCTTATCAAATCCTCCACAATTACTGCATCTTTGTTCCAATGCAACGACACCAGAGTCAATGCAAGTGTGATGTGGTACAAAAATGGATATGTCCATGTGACACAAGCCAAAGAATTCCAAGTATACAACAGTTTCGGATCGGAGGACATACGCCGGCAAAAATTGGTCTGATAAAAGGCGAACAATCGCATATTCAATTCGGCACATTTCATGTACAGAGATATTTCCGGCGTGGCATTCATAGTCGACAACGATTCTAAAGAACCAAAATCCCATTCCATGGGGGAATTGTCCACCAATGTTCGACCAGAACCAACAGAATCAGGACTTTCTTGGTCTTTGAGCAATCCTAACTCTTCCAATTCGTAATAATTCGTCAAAGGTTCAAATCTTTCATCTTGTGAAATTGGCATTTCTTCACGTCTGCGACGTTTTTTATAAATGGGACCGGGGATCACATAATTACATGATTCATTTCTACGAGTACAATTCGAACATTTGGGTTTCCCTTCATCACATTTCACCCTTCTATCTTTGCATGCTTGACAACCTTTTCTGGACTTCCTGTGGGCCCGCTTATGAATATTTTTACCTTCCATTTAGTGGTATCTGACTAATTTGGGACCCTAACCTCGTTTTATAAGTTCGTTTACATTTGCGGGGCTCGTATTATTTCACGGGTTTAGTGCAGATAAAAGGGAACGAGATAAAACGAGATAAAACGAGATTTTTTCTTCTTTGTGAGCAATTTACGAAATCTCACACCTTATCTCATCGAACGTACAAACAGTTGGCGTATTTCTTTAAGAAATTTACCTAGATCTCTGTGTTTGGAGAAGTTTTGTTCCAAATTTACAATGAGATCTTGTTCAAGTTCAGGGGATGTATCTAGCACTTTATAACCATCGGTTAAATCCAATAAAAATGTCAGTTGTCTGTCGTAATCATTCACGTCTAGATTGACAAATGTGAATACGAGTTTATCCAGTTCTTTTGGTAGAATTTTCAAGCCGAGATAGGATTCAAATTTAGTGTGTTCCATTAAGTTGAGTTGTTTATTTTGAGCCATGTTTTCTTTCCAATTTTCGATTTGTTCTCTTAACAAAGTCACTTGATTTTGAGTGGAATCAATTTTTGATTCTAGTTCAGTTTTGGAATCTAGGTATTGTTTCCTCTGTGATTGTAATTCTTCATTTTTGAGCTTTGCTCTTTCAAACTCTTCGTATTCTTCGTCACTGATTTTTTCCAATTCTAGAGATTTCTTGTTCAATTGTTCCAATTGCAGTACCAGATCTTTTTGTTGTTGTGCCAATTCTGTTAATGTATCGTTGAAACTATTTCTGTTTTGTATGAGATCATTCTTTCCTTTTTGAATGTTGGTGTTGAAATGATCCAATAATTGGGATAATTGTCCTTGTAATTCTTCATTGAATTGCCCAAGAGCCGGAATATCTGAAGTCATCCGCGTCAATGATGATTTTATTTTCATTTAATTTTTTTTATTCATATTTTTATTTGCAATTTTATTTTTAGTGCAATTTTATTTTATTTTTAATCAATTTTAACATTTTTATTCATTTTATTCAATTTTCACCCTGAATGAAAAGTGAAATTTCCACAATCACCACAGAAACTACTAATCCACAGATTAAGCTTCTAACCTTCAATACATGGGGGCTCAAATACGTATCTAAATTCCGTAAACAACGATTACAAAAACTTCTGGAACAATTGTCTTCTTCTCCTAATCATGATTACGACGTTGTACTGTTACAAGAAATATGGTGTAAAGAAGACTGGGATTATATAGATATGCTATCTTCCACCAAATATCCATACAGAAGATGGTTCAAAAGTGGTATTATATCGGGACCCGGACTTGCAATCTTGTCTAAAATCCCCATAGAATCAACTTTTTTGTACAGATTCCCCATCAACGGTAGACCTTCTGCATTCTTTAGAGGTGATTGGTACGTGGGGAAATCTGTCTCAATAACAAAATTACAACCTTTAACTGTTGATTCTCCACCTGTGGTGATAATGAACTCACATATGCATGCTCCTTATAGCCTCACAGGTGATGCCGCCTATACCACTCATAGAGCCTGTCAAGCTTGGGATTTTGCAGAAATGGCTTCAAATTTATCAAAAGCAGGTTATGCAGTAATTGTAGTTGGGGATTTAAACTCAAGACCAGGTTCTTTACCTTATAGAATCTTAGAAGATGTAGGTTTAAAAGATAGTTGGGAATTGATCCATGGTGTACAAGATCTACAAGAGATCCAACAAATGAGTCCTGAACAACAGATCTTGATCGGAGGAACCACATGTGATTCCATATTGAACACTTGGAGAAGTGATAGACGTCCAGATGAGGCTTGTAGATTGGATTATGCCTTGATAGATGCCACCAAATTGATGCCCATTGAACTGAAAGTTGAATTCACAGAAAAAATCCCCAACATTGGTTCTTATTCCGATCATTTCGCCTACTCAACCACTTTAGAAATACTCACCAAAACAGGAAAATCAACTTCCTTTTCAAAAGAAACAAAACTCCAAATCTATAGAGATCTCAAAGCTGAAATCCTGCAATATCTTGACATTACAGTTCCATTTCAAAAAAATTGGAGATTGATACATTTTGGCATATCATTGGTTTTAACTGTGGCATGTATAGTGGCAGTTTCATTCCCAGCTGAAAAAGCTTCATGGTCTTCAGTTTTCTTCGTCATTCTGGCTGTGGTATTCAGTGTCACCGGTATCGTCAATCTCATGATTGCAATGTTGTTTGGTAGATTGGAGACTAGAAATCTATCTGAAGTTTACTTGGAAGTACAAGATAAAGAAAATTATCTTAATCATGACTAGAAACTATTGCAAAAGCATTCACCAACCCCCACCAAACAACTGCCAACCCTCCAATTCTTCTATCCAATCTCCAATCATTTCTAGGTATCAGAAAGAAGTAAAACAACAAAATAGCCAAAAGTCCAATACAACTCGTCATCAAATTGGAAGAAATCTCAAAGGAGACAAAGTTAGCATTTTGACGGGCCATGAAAATCAATCCGTTGATTCCAATCCCCAATAAAATGTACAACAAAGGAGCACCAAAACAGGCATTCAATCCTGTAATATGGAGTCCTACTCTTGATAATGTGACATTAGAGACTAAATCACCAACACAATTACCAAAAGAGAGAATTGTGAGTCCTAATAAACTTTCACTGACTCGAAGAATTATGCCTAAATTTTTGAGGATTGAAATGATATAGGAGGTTATTGTTGTGACGTAGTTCAAAGTGACCACGAATCCAACCACCGAAATGAATAGTAAATGTGATTCCAGAGACAGAAACACATTGATGAGCAAGTTCGAAATGCATAAAACCACACTGGATATCAGTTTAAATTCAATAGATACGTCAAAAAACAAAGGGATGATCAACGATTGAATCACAAATAACCATTCTTTGTACTTGTTCTCCAATGCATAGTACTTCAATGCTTCTCTTTTAGATTTATGTCCTTTGAATTTATACTCCAAAAGAGTTTGATCGTCTTGTAATTCTAAATATTGAACCAGATCAGGACAAACTCCAATGACAGGAATTGTCAACTTGAGGAAATAATTGATCGGCATCTTACAAATGTCAAATAACTTGTAAGGAATAAATTCACTTACCGGTTCAATGTTCAGAGTTAAAAATTGGAGAAAACTCGGTGGAGATTCGAGTTCGATGTCATGAGAGAAATCATTGATTAAAATGTCATCGCTCAATAAAATAGCAGTTTCTTGAGAACTATTAAACCTCTGAATGAGATCCGACAGTCTATGTTCGTGGTTTTGTGACACAAACAGTCTTAAATCTTTTAAATAGTTCATACTCAAATTCCCACTCTTGATAACGACCAAAGAGTTATGAGTCTCCAAGACTATTGGTTTTGTTAAATCGAGGTCTAGATCTACGTCATCTTTTGGACCCCAAATAATAATGCAAGATAAATATCCTATGTACAAGAAACACATTGTGAGACATTCCCAATATAACAAAAGTCCATCTTGAATGAAATAAAACGATATCGACATGAGTAAGGCAAAGAAGCATAAATCTCTTAAAAATTCATACTTATTGACTTTGAAAGGTCGTATCACTGCCATTAACCCAATCACAAGACTCACCAATAAAAAAGAACTCCCCAATAGTTCACCTACTGCCAACAGTGTTGCATCTTGTGACATTGCTTGATAAGTGGAAAATAAATCTGTAGACCCATTCCCCAATGAAAGTAGAGTTAAACCTGCAATTTTTTCATCCAAATGAAATCTTGAAGAGATATATTGTAAATTCACAGATAAGAAATATGACGTAACTATACCAATTGTGATGAATAAGACGATCAACCCCAAAAGCAATAAAGGGGGTAAATTTACACTTAATTTATTGTCTTCACAGTAATAATATTGAGAAATTTCTAAATTCTGGCAATGTTCTCGTAAATATTCACAACTTTGTGTTTTAGTAAGATTCAAAGGTAAATGACAACTGCCATTCACTCCCATCTCTTTTGATCTGATAAGATAAGAAAAAATTGACTGAAAATAGAACAAAAAAAATTTAATTTCAAATCTATATAAAAAATTTCAAATTTTGCTGTTCATCTTTTGATAACAAATCATTGGCAATTTGTATATCTTTGAATATTTCGAATTTTAAAGTCTGTATATCTATGAACTCAAGTTCTGGTCTTAAGAATCCCAATATTTCGTAATCCAAATGAGCCCCATAAAAATTATTTTTAAAATCATGCATTATATGAATTTCCACCGCCTTTTCTTTGAGATCATGATATGTAGGATTCCAACCAATTGACATCACCATGGGGAGAATTTGTAAATCATTTGGAGTTAAATCTTTACCAAAGTTGAATTCCAATTTCCTGTTGTGTGAATCTTGTACAAAAGTAGGTTTGGTCTGTGGTCTAAGTTTACACCAACCATAATACACCCCAGTTTCTAAATTTGATAAGATATCGTTGATTGGGACATTAGCGGTGGGGACACCCAATTGTGCAGAACCACGTCCGAATCCACTGGTGATGGGTTGATCTTTAAAAATCAAAGGATATGGTTCGACCAATGGATAGTCCAAAGGTCTAACAGTTGAAGCAGATTTAGACTTGTCCATCATCATTCGTTTGATATAAAAGTCGTGCAAATTGTACCACAGTTTCCATCGTTTATATCGTTTACAAAAATATAAACGACATGCATATTATTTTTTTAAAGATCTGCATCGCAAAAAAAGGGAAAAGAAAAGTGCAAAAAATTCTATACGCGAAGCCTCTGGACTTGTGATATATAATTGAAAAAGGAGGAAATTGCAATTGTAATTGAACATGATTGAAAATCTTTTGAAATCGGATTCATCTGTGATCAGTAATGTTTTCCAAAATTCCAATCTTATGGATTCCATCCATTTGACCAACCTGACAACTTCATTCTCCTCTATATACGACCAATTGAAGCCTATCCAAAATTTGAACACCATCGAGAAGATTTGGGCCTCTTACTATATCGGCATGGGTAATGACATCTTCGCCACAGGTTTGTTGTTCTTCTCTTTACATGAATTCATGTATTTTGGACGTTCTTTACCATGGTTCATCATCGACAGAATCCCATACTTCCAAAAATTTAAGATCCAAGAGACCAAAATTCCATCCAATAAAGAACAATGGGAATGTCTCAAATCGGTTTTGACATCTCATTTCTTGGTGGAACTGTTCCCAATCTGGTTTTTCCATCCTTTATGTGAACATATCGGTATCTCATATTCGGTACCATTCCCAAGCATTTGGACAATTTTCACCCAAGTGAGTTTGTTCTTTGTTTTGGAAGACGCTTGGCATTATTGGTTCCATAGAGGTTTACACCATGGAGTCTTCTATAAATATATCCATAAACAACACCATAGATATGCAGCTCCATTTGGTTTGGCTGCCGAATACCTGCATCCAATCGAAGTCCTGCTCTTGGGTATGGGTACCGTTGGTATTCCAATTGTTTGGTGTTATTTCACCAGAAATTTGCATCTCTTCACAATTTGTATCTGGATCACCTTGAGATTGTACCAAGCAGTTGATGCACATTCTGGTTATGAATTCCCAGTTTCTTTACACCATTTCTTACCATTTTGGGCCGGTCTGGATCATCACGATGAACATCATCATCATTTCATCGGAAATTATGCCAGTTCCTTCAGATTCTGGGACTTTGTCTTGGACACAGAGGCAGGAATGACTGGTAAACAGAGCAGAGAAACCAAAATGAAACAAAAGGCTGAAAAGAAGGTCAAAACACAATAAAGTATATACACTAATATTTGGATCTCGTCTTGTAGTTTTTGATATCAATTATCCTATCGGATCCTTCTCCATACGGAGATTCATCATCTATGAGATATCTTTGCCCTTGATATCTCAATTCAATCAGAAGTTTATAAATTCCATCTTGTTCAACAAGAATGATCAAAATTTTGGCAAATTCGTCCAAATCAATTTGTAATAAGGTTTCAAGAAATAGTGAAAGTTTTTCTCCGGATTCATCCACCAACCAACTTTGATCTATTTTGATCCAATCATCTGCTAATGCAATTCTACTCAGTCTACCGTTCAAAATTGTATTGTTCTGTTCTCCATCTTCTAAAAAGAGTTTCAATCTTTCTGTGACAAATTTTTTGAAATTTGGTTGTTCAAAAACCGGTAACATGGAATTGGAATGGTAGTACAATTTGGAATGTTGAATCTTTGATAAATTCAATTTACGGGTCAAATTGGTGGCATTTTGACGTAATTTGTAAATCACAATCAACCCCACCAACCCTACTGGAAGTACTATAAATAGTAAAGGAGCGGCTACAAAGACAACTAATGCAGACACCAGACCCACAGCAAACACAGTTCTGAAAAAATCTCCAATTGGAGATGAAGGTTTCATATAAAACTTCCCACCATCAAACTTTCTATATACAGGAGCCGAGATTGATTGATGAAATTTTGGACTGGAATATGTATGGAATTTACACCTCAATGAAGGCAGTACAATCTTTGGAATGATGATTCTTTCATTTCTCATCAATCTAAAGGGTAATGATTGTCTCAAAGACAATGATCTAACACCTAATCTAGTGAACATGTCTCTCGTTTAAAGTTGCAATTTTTTTTTCTTCATTTTATTTTTTTTATGTATACCCCTGCATGAGAAAATGTTCTAGAAGAGATGCATTTTGTTCTATTCAAGTTTGTGGAACTCTAAATGCGAATGTGAGATAAGATGTATGACTTTTGACCTCAGATTCGACTTTTGTGACGTTGATCCATTTATAAAGATCGTCACCTTCTCTAATTCTAAGACCTTTACCAAATGGATTGAAATCGGGTTTCAGTTGTTTATTCACTTTACCATTCTTTTGATCCATAGAACCTTGTAATTTACGTCTTTTGATCTCTTTCAATTTACCCAAATAATCCGAAATATCTTTAACCATTTCCTTTCTCAGTTCGAATTTCTTTCCGGCAACTTCTACAAGTTCAATATCTATCCAACCATTTGAACTCAACAGGGTGATGGTTTTAAAGACTTGTTCGATACAAGGTGAAAAACAACAGATTCCAACTTTACGGGTCTGTGATATGACTTTGTCGTTGAGATGTTCAATGGCTTCCCATGGCAGAGGTAGATCCAAAAAAACGGCATCGACATCCAAAATTTCATCATCGATGTTGAAACCATTTTTACAAACGTCTCTGTGGGTCAATTTTACATTTGTCAATTTATGTGATTCAAATTCCAGTTTCAGTTCGAGATAACGTGGTTCATGGAACTCATAACTGAAAACTTGTCCGTTCAATCCAGTAGTTCTGACAAATGAATGGCTAAAAGATCCACTACCTGTACCAGCTTCTATCACTCTTGAACCACTGATAACTCCTAATCTTTGTTGGATATAGGAAGAATCTGGTGTATATACAATCTGGGTTCTATGAGGTAACGAAAGTGTCCATAGTTCCGGTGTTGGATGTAAAAGATGTACAAATCCATACCCTTTTGACGATGAAATTTGGGCTCCATATGAAGATCCAATCATGTCATCATGGAGAAAAGATCCATATCTAGTGTTCAAAATACCATTTTTTTCCACAGTGATAGGTTTGATACTGTCTCTGGATATGAAAACCAAGACGAGATCTCCTTCTTCTATGGTTCTTTTGAACTTATTGAACAATGACATGCTGATCTCTGAAATGCATTTTTCATTGAAAAATTTTTCCCAATCGGGTAGTGCGATGAGGATGAAAAGAAACTTGAATTTTACCAACAAAAGGGTTAAAACAATTCTACAAATCAACAAATTGTCATTAAAATACTTTCAAACCATCCCCAAAACTCTTTGTTTCGATTTTGGAGTCCCTTCCTCTGGTTCCCCCTTTGCATCCCCTTCCCGATTATGTAATCTGAGCACTTTATCAATTCAGCATTTTACAAAAATTCTGAGAGGCGAAAATTTCAATCATTGAGAAACAAATCGGTTTAAATTGATTGATATAAAAGATGAGTGGTTACGACAGTGCATTATCGATCTTTAGGTAAGTTTATATCTGCCCAAATCAAAAGAGATCACAGTTTTTCCTATTGATCAGATCTCAATTGATGGAGTTTCCCCACCTCTTGCCACCGTACTAACACCAGTCCTGATGGTTACGTCTTTCGTATGTTTATCCAATAATTGAAAGAAAATTTTACTAACGAAACAGAAGTTGAATATGCCTCTGAGGCAGTAAAAAGAGGAACCTGTGCTGTTGGAGTCAAGGGGAAAAGTTGTGTGGTGTTGGGATGTGAAAGAAGAACGACACTCAAATTACAAGATCCAAGAATAACGCCTTCTAAAATCAACAAAGTTGATAACCATGTACTTTTGGCGTTTGCAGGATTGAATGCTGATGCACGTATTTTGATTGATAAAGCTCGTGTTGAGGCACAATCGCATAAATTGACTCTTGAAGACCCTGTTTCCATCGATTATTTGACCAGATATGTGGCTGGAGTACAACAGAGATATACCCAAAGTGGAGGAGTACGTCCTTTTGGAATTGCCACGTTGATTGCAGGTTTTGACGAAGGGGATTCTGTTCCAAAATTGTACTCCACTGAACCTTCTGGTATCTTCAACTCTTGGAGACTGAATGCCATTGGAAGATCTTCTAAAACGGTGAGAGAATTTTTGGAATCCAATTATTTTCCTGAAGGTGCTTCAGATGAAGAGAAATTGCTGTTTGAATTGAACGATGAAGATACCATCAAATTGACGATCAAAGCCCTTTTAGAAGTGGTTCAAACAGGATCCAAAAACATTGAAATAAGTGTCATGAAACCAAACAAAGTGATTGAAAACTTGACCAATGATCAAGTAGAAGAGTTTGTGAAACAGATCGAAGAGGCCAAAGAACAAGAATCTCAAAAGAAGAAGAAAAAGAACTAATCGATTCTATACAAATGCTCTCCATTGAAGATGCATGTTTCTGTTAACTGTAGAGGCAAATTTGAAACGATGAAACTGGTTTTGATCAGTTTGAAGTTGATCGTGATCTTTCCACTTGTTTCACTTTGAAGATTGTTCATATTAGTTAGTGGTAATAAAGTGAGACAACATCTTTTGAATGGGATATGATTTTCAATCGAGGTGATCGTTTCATGATTTGCAACGTTGAACAAGAAACTTTCTCCGATATCGAAACTGATTGGTTTCGTATCATTGGGTTGATCCAAGAGGTTCTTATAAGATTGATAAATTGCAAGATCTAAATTGTTGGTCAATGTGATGTTATTTTGGTCGATGAATTTGGTGATGATCTTTGCCAAAAATTTGAGTATTTGTAAATCAATTTGTTTAGAAAGTCCCTGTTGTAGTAAATAACAAGCCTGATTACATGTTTGAAGTGTTTGGAACAGTTTTTGGTTGAAATCAAGAGTATTTTGTATGGTTTCTTTGAGACCTTTTTGTAAAGCAGTTTCTTGTAAATTGACATTGGCCAATTTATCCCATTCAAGATTTGTGTCTGTGACCTTTAAATAGTTGACAAGATAAGGAGCAAGACCCAATGTGTTTGACTTTTTGTAAACTATTTCCTGGATTCTGAACTGCATCTTTTTAGTCTGTCGATATTCCATTGGAGGATCATTTATAACGTATCCAAGATACATTATTTGACCCAAGGGATCCAAACAAAGAGATCTTATGGAAACAGCTCTATGATTCCCATTGATCAAGGTCAAGGTAGATGCCAAAGGTTCAATATCAATGTGTTTAATGCTTTCTAAAGAGTTATAATCAACTTTAAACACAGAGTTATCCCATTTAAATCTGGCAATATAATTCATCCCATTGACCAAAAGAAAATCACCTTTAGAAAGTACAGAGATATCACTGATTGTATAGAGAGTACCAGACTCACATTGATACGTTTTTCCGGTGATCAAATCGTATAAACACACATTGTTTGTAGATACCAAATACAAGACTTGATCACATAATTTTACAAGATTGATTTTGTCTTTACAAGGTTTGAAAAGTTGTGATGAATAGGACAATTCAGTTCCGACAAGTTTCAAAAGTACAACACTGTTATCATTCAAGACAGCTGTTATGAATTCACCTTCTATTTCAATAGAAACAATTGGTTTATCGCCAATTTTCAAATCACAAATCACTTGAACGGTATCATCCACCATCAACACAATTAAATGACCTACTTCATCTCCTATTAGAATGGTGTTATCCTGAACACCACAACTATGGATTCTCAATCTCTTCAATTGATCAAAACTCATCAACTTTGTCAAATCTATCCCATAATATTCCACCAAAACATCAAATACATTGAACTCAATTCTATAGTCAAAATTTTGAGTCGAATTCTTTGTAATGACAAACAAAGACAAGGCATTTGTCAAGATGACAATTCTATGATTCATGAATTTCAGTTCTCTGACATCAACATCTTGTATTGTACCACTAAAATTGAGATCTTCATCGTACAGTACAACACCAGCTAAAGGATTGAAAAGAGGTAATTGAATGTTATAAATTTTACGTGACAACACGTTGAACAATTGAAAAGAATAAGACGATTTGGTGATCACTAAACCAACACCGTTATTTCCAAATTGAATTGGGTTTGGTTGATAACTGATACATGCCCTTTCAAATACAATCTGTTTCATCGTTAAGGTCTAAAAATGATAAAAAAATGCTATTTGAAAATTTGAATTCTGGTTCAACATGTTGATTGGGATAAGTGGGAAACTTTCTAGTGGAAAAAGTACCACTTTGAGGTATTTGATCCAAGAAGGATACACTCTTGTCAGTTATAGATCTGAAGAAGAATCAATTACTAGTAGAATACAATTTTTAAATCCAAATTTATTGATGGAACATGTAACTTTACACTGGGATGAGAAATTTGTAATGATAATATCTCCCACGGAGACAGAATTTATGACCAAGATTCAACGAAGACCTTTTTTTTTACACATTCATATCGATCTGCCAACTCTTTTGAGATATAAACGACATGAACCCAAACTATCTTTAGAACTGTTTGTCGAACAAAGTGAATCGATCCCTGATTTGAAGTATGATTTAAAAATTATAAACGATAAGAAAAACATAATAGAGTACTATAGAATGTTAACTTCTTTGGCTCTTGATGATACCACAAGGATAAGACCTACATGGGATCAATACTTCATGTCTTTAGCAGATTTACTGTCAAAGAGATCTAATTGTATGAAGAGAAGAGTCGGATGTGTCATTGTCCAAGATAAGAGAATAGTTTCTACTGGTTATAATGGAACACCCAAAAACTTGACCAATTGTAATGAAGGAGGTTGTTCTCATTGTAATAAACGAGATCAATCCATATGTCTTTGTCTTCATCTGGAAGAAAATGCCTTGTTGGAAAGTGGACGTAGTCGCATTGGAGAAAATTCAACTTTGTATTGTAATACCTGTCCATGTCTACAATGTACCATTAAGATCATTCAAACAGGTATATCTTGTGTGGTTTACAGAGATGAGTACAAGTTTGACACCCATTCAAAACAACTTTTACAAGAAGCAGGAATTGAAATTCGTAAATTCAAGTCTCTTTGAATTGATAAGGTCCATCTTTAAAAGTGACATTGGATTCAAAAGATTCGATTAATTCACCCTCTGAGTACAAACTTGCCCTTGTGACATCCCCAGGATTCAAAGGTCCAACTCCCTTTGGAGTTCCGGTAAGTATAATATCACCTTTTTCTAAAGTCATGATACTTGACATGGTGGTGAGGATTTCATGGATGGGGAAAATCATCAAATCTGTGTTGTCATCTTGTCTAATTTCTCCATTGACTTCAAACTTGAGATGTACGTTATAAGGATCTTTGATCTTGGATTTCTCAATCAATTGACTTATGGGAAGAAAAGTATCAAATCCTTTTCCGATCGTCCAAGGTAAACCTTTCTTTTTGGCTTCATCTTGAACGTTTCTAGCTGTTAAATCTAAGGCCAAAGCATATCCACCAATTGATTCAATGGCTTCTTTTTTACCAAATCTTACAGGATCAAGGTTTTTCAAAGTTTTATCCAACACAAATGCCAATTCAACTTCATGATGAACAATGGTACCTTTAGGTATTAAAATTGGACCGGAATTAGGTAATAAAGCAGAAGAAGAAGGTTTGAGAAAGAAAAATGGTCTTGAAGGAGCCATGTTATTAAGTTCTTTGATATGAGCAGCATAGTTTCTCCCGATACAGAGAATTTTCCCGGCTTGTTTGATATAACTCATGGTGATTCAGTGGAAAATTTGTTCAAAAATCGGAATCAAAAAGAATCCAAAAAGAATTTAAAAAGAATGAAAAAACCCCCCAAGAAGATAAAAAGGGGGTGATTAGTTGTGATTGGAAAGGGAAACTTTAGAAATAGAAAGAATGACCCAATTTTTTTCGAATTGGCCTGTAGTTTAACTTTTTTGCATATTTACAGACCATTTTAAATAGTCCATGCGTGTTATATAAATGACTCTCAACGCCGTAAATTACACCAATGAAGTTTGTAAAAATTTTGCTTCCAGCATGTATTCTGGCTATGCCACTCAAATTACAAAAACTTGACTACAGTCAGTTTCTCAACACTACAGGATTTGTGGAATTAGACTCGGAACTCTTCGATAGAGTTCAAACTTTTAACATTCCATACCCTTTAAAGATAAATCTGCACCATCCCAGATTTCTTTCTGCACCCATAACTTTAGGATCGAAAACATATAGGTATGAAATTGACGGCACAGTTTCCGATCCTTATCTTGCAGAAGCCCATCCAGTGAGTTCTTGTTTAGATTCTACATACGGGTTTGGAGGTCAAATATCCAAATCTATTAAAGTTGAATACTCTGGGGGGTTCGACGGTATCTCTTTTGAATTGGATCTTGCCATTATTGGGTATATCGAAAACATTAAAACTTTATGGGGTCTAGTTGATTGGAGCTCAGCAACTGGACAACAAACTTCTTTTAGTTTGAGTGTAAACTGTAAAGCCGTTGCCAAAGAAAGCGTTCAAATCTATCTAGCCCCCTTTCAAGTCACTACAAAAACCAGATATAGAAAATTGATAGAAGAGTCAAACTCAAGACAGATGACTAAATGGTCATCCCCAGAAACAGCACAATGGTTTCTACATATCCAACCAGCCACTTATTGCCGTACTCAAAATCTCTCATGTTCATCTTTGATGTACGATGACGTTTTTTTCTCCATAGATAAAAGAGTGAAAAATTTCTAGGAGATGAGCATTTGAGAGAATGGAGAAAAGGAGCATTGATACGGATTCTTCAGAAGATGAAGGATTTGGACCCAGTGTAAAAGTATTAAAGACCCAGAAGAAAAAGAAGAAAGTTGTTTTGGCTAAAGAATTGAACTTTAAAGATCAATTCTACAGTTCATATCTGCACAGGGCCAAAGTGACCGACATGGTTTTTTATAAAGATAAGGTTGTTACAGGCTCCAAAGATGGAACTATCAAGTTTTGGAAACTGGAAAAGACAGTTCTAGAGCTTTTGAGTGAATTTTCAGTAGCAGGTGAAGTCTTGAAGTTGGTTTCTGTTGAAAGAGAAAAATTGATTCTTTGTATCAATGAAGATGAACAAGTTGTGAGAATATTTGATATAAATTCAGGAGATTTGTTGAATATCATAGAGCTTGGATTCCAGCCCACTCTCGTTGGTTATACATATGACAATGGGTTGAAATTAGTGGTTGTTAATGGAATGAACATTGTAATCATGGATGAAGAAGGAAACGTTATCGGGGAAAACTCCAAAATCCATAATGCCAATATTGTTGCCCTTGATTACAGCCTGTCACTTTCTTGTTTGATCTCAGCAGACATTAAAGGAATGATTGAGTACTGGACTAGTGATTTCACAAGTCCTATTCAATCCAAGAGTAAAACTGATCTATTTGACGTCCGTAGAGCCAAAGAGTCTATTTGGTCTATAACAGTATCTAAAACATTGTTTCTGGTGTTATCGGAGTGTGTGATTCGAGTTTTTAATGCACAAACGGGTAAAATCATCAAACGAGTCTCAGTGAGTGCAAAACCGAGATCAAATATGGTTTTCGACGAATCTGAATCTTATTTGGTATTTTGTGAATCACATAGAATAGGAATTTACAATCTACAAACAGACATCACAACTTATATCGGTAGTCATGACTATGATAAAGTGATGTTATTGGAACACAGGGAATTGAATTTCACAACGGATAACGTTACAAACACCCAACTTCTTCAAGACATTCAACAAACGACTCTTCTTTTGGCATCTCACGATGAAAAATTCCACATCTTTACAGATTTAGAAGATGTCGAAAAACCAAAAGAAGAACCAGAAGTGACTCTTCATACTACACTTGGAGATATCAAGATCAAATTGTTTCCTCAATATGCACCTCTTGCCGTTGAAAATTTCTTGGGTCTCTGTTCTGCAAACTACTACGACAACGTCATATTTCATCGTATCATTAACGATTTCATGATCCAAACAGGAGATCCAACCGGTACAGGAACAGGAGGAGAAAGCATTTGGCACCAACATTTCAAAGACGAGTTCGATGTGCATCTACGTCATCGTCAATATGCAGTAAGCATGGCCAATGCAGGTCCATGCACCAATGGATCTCAATTCTTCATAGTGACCAGTCCTGAACAATTGACCCATTTAGACGACAAACACACCATTTTTGGCCAAGTGATTTCCGGTCATGAAACCGTAAATGACATCCAATTAGTCCCCACCGATCCACAAGATTCCCCTTCTTCAATAACCCCCCGGATCATCTCAACCTCTTGGAAGTCGTGTGCATAAATCCAAAAACCCCTTTTTCCGGAAATGTTTTCGTTTTCCAAAACTTTAAAAATAGTCATTTTTACAAAATAGTAATCAAGAATATGTCATTTGATCCTAACGTTGGAGGTACTCAAATAGTATCTGGATCGACATCTACAACAGGATCGAACCCTCAAAACTCACTTCTTTTAGAACCTAATCCTTTTGAACAATCATTTGCCAAAAATGATTCACTTGCATCGTCCAACAGTAATTCCATGAGCAACGTACAAGAACTGAAACAAAACGGTACAGCACCACAAATCCATCTTCCACAAGGTTCTCCACCTGTGTTGACACCAGGTGGTAGACGGATATTACCTCTTCCACATGCACTTTCTCCTCAAGGTTCAAATACTAAGCCAGAAACTCCTGGAATGTGGCAAGAGGCTCAGTCGATGTATCAACGCCGTAGTGGATTAACACCTAATGAATCAAATATGCGTACCGGATTAACACCTGGAGGTGCTGGATTCCTCAGTTCCATTCAATTACCAGGTTTGAACACCCCTTCTGCCCTCTTAAACATGCCTTCTCTCACCCCGGGTATTGGATCATTATTGGAGATGTCCAACATTCCACAACAACAACAACAACCTAAAAGACCAAAAGATGAACCTGTAGAAGATATTCCTCCTGTTAAAAAGCAAAGAGGACGTAAAAGTAAAGCTCAAAAGGAACAAGAAGAACTCGACAAGTTGAAAGATTCAAATGAAGATGAAAAGAGGAAAAGTTTTTTGGAAAGAAACAGAGTTGCAGCTTCTAAATGTAGACAGAGGAAGAAACAACTCGTTAATAAGATGAAGGAAGAGTTGACATTCTATTCTTCAGAACATGCAACACTTACAAATCAGGTGAATTCACTCCGAGAACAAGTGATCACTTTAAGAACCATTTTATATGCCCATAAAGATTGTCAAAGTTTATTGGAAACAGTTGGAGGATATGATACTTTGAATACCATTCTTAATGCTACAAACTATGCTTCTCAAATCCCACATCAGAAGCCTTTAGAACCCACAATAGTACCTCATACCACCACCATAGCTCCAATAGAAGAACAACAAAAGTTACAACAATCACTTTTGCATAATACGAATCCTACAATAGCAACTGCTGCTGCTGTAGCAGTTTCTACAAATTCAGCTTTGAATCAACTACGCCCTCATTGATTTTTTTATAGATATATTAATGTACATAATAATATTTCATCTTGCTTCAAATTGTACAGTTCTTCTTGTACGAGCTTTGTACAACACTCTGTGTCCACATTCTTTACAACGAACAGGATCATTTTTATTCAACGTGAGTTTGTTAGAACAGTTGGCACAGATGTATTTAACACCCAAAGATGCTTTATTGGAAAATCCAACAGCTGCTGCTGCCAAATTTGCAGATGGAACAAATCCTTCTCTACTCATTGAAGCTGTTAAAATTTTTTGATTTTAAATTTTTTTGATTTTCTGTTTTTTTGATTTTCTGTTTTTTTGATTTTTAATTTTTTTTTTTTCCATACATTTTTCATTCATTTCAAACCACAGATGAGATGGACTTCTTCGGTGCTATCACTGAAAATTCCTTCTAATGATCTTATAAAATACTTCTCATTAGTTGGAAAAGGATCCGGGTTTATTAAAAACTTGAAATCAGAATACCTCCCCACAGAAATATCTCCTAGAAATGAATTCACAATGGAATATAACGCTGCCAGGCTCAAATTGATGGGAGAAGCTGCATTGAACCAAGAAAATCATGGCAAAAATAGAGAAATTTCTACACTTTTGAATAGTTTAACACCTTCTTCATTGGCAACTAGAGATCCAACTAATCAACTCAAAGCTTATAGAGATATCACGAGAAGAAATAAATCGATCCACCAAGAAATACCACAATTACCTTCAACTTTCACCAAAGATAGTTTCTTAGAATTTATACGTTTACTAACAACATATACATACACTTACAAAAATTCATCCAGTCAATCAACAGGTATTGTAATACCTTTGTTGAAACATCTATTCCATCCGGATAATGAAGAATTAAGACAGATTCGTGATATTCGTTCTTATAACCTTGCAATACTGTACTTTATAAAGAAGAAAGATTTAGTATTTGCAAGAATGCTCCTACGTAACACGAAGAAAGACATGGTGTATCCAAATACCAAAACTTATAACATCTTTTTACACGATTTAACCATCGAAAAGAACAAGTTTAACGTCAATCCTTTAGTAACCACAATTCATATTTTAAATGAGATGAAACTCAACCAAAGAAGTGCAAATTTATGTACTTGGTACTTCGTCATGCAAATATCCAAAAGGGATACAATCTTCACCAATTCATTGTTCAAACAATACGAATCTTTAAACCTTCCAATCACATCAGAATACATCCTTACGAAATTGAAATGTGATAAAAATGTCACCTCTGAGTCACTGCTACAATCATTGGACAACGTGGAACATCCTTCGACAACTCTTATTCATTTCGTGTTGGAATCCATCTTAAATGAGGGCAAAGTTCAACAGGCTTGGGATTTTGTATTGCAACAGACTTCAAAGGGGTTTAAACCAGATTCAAACTCTTTATATCCATTTCTCAAAGTTTTCCAACAAAAGGAAGCCATTCATTTATCACTTGGTCTGTTCTATACTTTCATCTTCAAATTCTCAGTTCAACCTTCAAAGGCTGTATTCCATAGTTTATTGCTGACCACTACAAAGACTGGATACCACAAAAATTGGAAATCGATGGCTAGAATCATTTATTCAGAAATGGTTCGATTACAAGGACATGACAACAACAATCTGGCCTATTGGATCACTCGTTTACAACTGCGTGCGATCACTGATCGTTTTGATAACTCTTTGATCGACTTCAAATCTCCATTGACAGAATCAGAATTACATCTTTTACAAAGAATTGAAAAAACCCTTGTTTGGAATGAAACAATCATTTTACATCCATCTCAAAGTAATGACCCAGATTATAAAACATTATGTAATGATATTGGAACTAAATTCCACCTCAAAAATGCAGAATCACTGACCGATGATGAAAAACAGGTCAAATTGGCATATAAAGAAAGCATCAAAAGGCACAACTTGGGTAAAAACTATATCCAAAGATCTAAAATAGTGGCAAATGGACCATTACCACGTTTAATTGATGAACTTAGATCGAGAGGTATAGTGCAGGAGTCCAAATTGAAACATTTAGGTATCGAAGAAAATTAATGTACATAGATCAATCGAAATCACCTAGTCTAGATATGAGATCACCGGTTATGGAAGATTCTAATGGCGTCGTAGAATAACCTTCACCTCCTATATATGACAACAACACAGGTAATAACACTAAACTGTGTAAAGACAGCAGTACAATCAAACTGAACCACATTCTAAAGTAATAGAGTTCAAAAATTTTAGACCTTGTGAATGCAAGAACCAGAACTCCAATGAACTTGGTCATTGTAATTCCCGATAAAACTGAGCCTCCAATGGATATCAACGCCAGATGAGCCCTGTTGTCACTCTCATTTGATTTTCCAACGTGTGGTTCAGTGAATACATAACCACGGGCAATATGGATACAAAATTCTACAGCCAATCCAATACAGATGATCAAGTTGACCAAGCTGACAGCATTCAAGGTGATACCGAGCATCAGCATGAACCCTCCAACATTGATCAATATCGAAGTGACAGTGATTACCATGATGGCAGCCACTCTAAAAGATCCCAACAAGACCGATGCAATTCCAAATACCAACATCAATGCAACCAGTACTAAAGTGAATGTGAGTTGAATGATGGACACATATTGAACAAAAAATATGTAAAAGGGAGAGTAGGCATAGACATTTGAAAGTCCTGCCAATGACTTCACCATCTCCACTAATTGTAGTGTGCTTTTATATGCCATAATAAAATCGTCTTGTGATCTCAAGGGATAATGAGAAGTGCGGAAGGTTGACGATTTAATGGTGATCAGTTCATAATCCGGGGTGATTGATGTCGAATAAGGTGCTTTACCACCTAAGGGACAAGGATCACTAGGAGCTTGAATCCATTCGTGGAAATAGGACATGAATTCCTCTCCATGGGGGAATGAAGAAAGATCACCGTATTCGTATGGTTTATTCAGATAACAGGCTTCACAAGGACGAGCAGGAGCATTAGGAAGACAGAATTGACTATTGTCAATTTTCTTGACCCTGCAACATTGGTCCAAATCTGGATTCAACCAAAGGAAGAAATCATCTAACCAGGAGGAAATTGGTTCTGAAATGATTCCCTCCGGATCATTGTACTCTTGATCTAGCACATTTCCAAAAGAGTAGGTGTTACAACCTGCGAATTTCCCACATATTTGTTGCTGTTGCTCCGTCCTCGTCAAGTTCAAATCATCAACCACAAAGTATATAGGAGGTCCAACATTTAAGTACCCATAAACGTCGTCGAAGTATTCAACCAAGAAAGAATCAGATGGAATGGCTATTCTTTGGTCCAAACCTAATTTGATCTGTGGGAGTAAAGCCAACGAAATTCCAAACCAAATGGCAAATCCCAGTACTATAAAAGGTCTCACCTTTTTGTGGAGTACAAACGGAGCCAAGTGATGTTCCATGAATCTATGGAAGAATTGGTCTTCGTATTGATTGTCCTCAATCAACTGTGTAATGGCATTGTTCTCTGACACTGGTTGTTTCAACTTGATGAAGGGCCAAATATCTAGTCTATTTGCTACTCTCCTCTTCTCATCCAAAGTGAGAACAGATATAAAACATGTCACTTGTAAAGATGCATTGATGAGAACTGCACCTGCACAGTAAAAAGCGAAATTACGAACAGCAGGCATTGAAACAGCAGTGGCCAAGAAGAAACACAAAAGTTGCGACAAAGCACTGAGAAGTATGGATGGACCAATTTTACCCAAAGTTAAGGCGACTTTATGTTCAATAGGCATTGAAATTGGAAGATCAATGGAATGAGCTCTGAACTCATTTGTGATCAAGAAGATGTTATCTACTCCAACGGCAAGGACCAAGAATGGAATCACCTCTGCAATGATCAATGTAGATTTGATACCAATGAATGCACATATTCCTGCGGAAGATGCCACTGATAATAACACTATAAAGATACCAATCATTGCCAACGAGAATTTGGTTTGAACCCAAGATTTCAATGAAAGACCAGGGAAAGTTCCTCCGAGTGCAATTGAGGCGTATGCAAACATTGCCAAATATGACATGACGATGATTTTGATGTCTGTGTTTGTAGACTTGTTGAGTTCTTTTTCAAGAGACGATTCTGTGTTAAAACTAAGAGTCAAACCTTGAGGTAAATTTTGTTTCAATTCCAATAGAAAAGATTCTAAGGCCAGTTCCCATTCGAATGCATCAGTCAATTGGGAACTGTTGTTGTTGTTGTTCAATAAAAATGTGACTACAATTGCCGAGGCATTGATCGCCTCATTTTCAAATCCACCGAACAAAAGAATCTTGTTCAAAGGTTGTTGGAAATCAGGTAAACAATTGACAGGAGTGTCGATGCAATCTTGCAATTTTGCCAAGTAATTGTTCTTATCCGGGAATGCATCGACAGTACCATGGAAATACTGTGTGAATGATTCAATGATACAAACATCACCGGTTGGTTTGAAACAGAGTTCGTCAAGCCCAACTCCATTATCAAGTCTTAATTCTTTGATTTGTCTCTCGATGTCAAACCACCACAAAAGAGTGTCATAATTGTCCAATATTGGACCTGTTGAGTTCACCAAGAACACCTGTTGAGTCCTGTAAAAAGGACCAAAATTCAGATCGAAATGTTCTTTCTCTTTAAAAGTGATGGAATTTGGACTCACCCATAAATTGACTGGATCTTTTTCAAGGTTGATGAAACCCATGAGACAAGAACAAACAAGAGTAAACACCAACGAGGTACATATGACAAACTTCGTATATAGAGCACAATAGAGTCCTAATCTGGTGAACAAATTTTCCAAAAAATTGTTCAAACGATAAGAAATAGGTTCATCTTCTTCGAAATCAGATTCATCTTCCACAAATAAAGGTTCAGATTTCGTATGTCTGAAGTAAATTGACAGTGTCAAAACACACAGCAGTACAACATACGATACCATGACACCAAGTGAAAAGCATGGAAATGGGCCTATTTGACATTTAGAAGGTAAATGATGTTCCGGGATCTCTGGACAAGCAGCATGACAATCAGGACATGCACAAGTGTATAAATCATCGTCACATGCATATGCAGTTTTATTCAATAAGTCCATACCTGGAACTACATCATATTCATAGTTGATTTGAAATGGAGAACCTCCCAATAAAGGTTTTTCATCCCCAAGAAATTTCAAAAACTCTTGATAATTCTTTGCACCTCCACCGATCAAATCCATGGCATAACCATTTGTCAAGGAGAACTTGACGTTTTTACAAGAATCGAAGAAAGATTGAGCATAATCACTTGCAACGTACTCGTCCAATTCTGTCACTACAGTTTTACCTTCTATGGAAATTGCAGTAGATGTAATATTGACAAAAGTTGACTGGTCCGGAGAACAGGTGAAATGACAAAAGAATTGATAAAAATTCTCTTTACAAGCAGGACAAGAAGCTATTAGAGGATTAGCTTTAGAGATTTGATCTTTGAGGATTGTCAATTGGGCTTCATCACAACAAACTAGATCCAGATCCCATCCACATAAATCTTTTAGCAATTCTTTGGCTTCAGGAGATGGTGGTTGGGCTTTTACATTTGCCTCACAGGGCAAATCCTTACCGAAAAGAGATCTTTTCCCACATTGTCCATATAGAGAACAGTATCCTGGTTCATGTATACTGGTACAAATGACACCGATGATGAACCAGCACCACCAAATTAACCTTTTCCCAACCATTCTGCTCTTTAAACTGCTATATAATTTCTCCTTCAATTGGCACATTTTTCTCCATTTTAGGAGAAATTTTCCCCAATTTTTCTCCTCTTGCATGTGCTAAAAAAAAACCAGTGATAAAAATCAACATTTTGGAATACAAATACCTTTTGAAAAGATGATGTTCAACAGGCCAACTAGACTTGTGAGTGGACCGAATTATCGTAAAGTGATATTCAACATCCAAAAACGTAAATTCCAGAAGAAAATATGTTCTGCCGATCAAATGAACATTTCTAAACCTTTGTCGCGTGCCCAAAGAGTGGCAGACGAGTTGGATCATTATTACTATAAATTCCCTAAAATTCCAAGGCCTAAACGTTCTTTTGTATACTATTCTTTCACTACACCGGGCAGAAGACAATACTCCACCAATACTGTCAAAAAGGAAAAGAAGAATCAAAAGAAACTCAAACAAATATTCACTTTAACGTTTATATCCGTCATATTTTATGGCATTAACAAAAAAATCTCTAGAGATGAAGATGAAGAAATTAAACCTACAAAAGATCATTCGTGGAAATTCTATGCATATAGCACTTTACCATTGAAATCAATATCAAGAATTTGGGGGAAATTTAACGATTTGGAATTACCAATCTGGTTAAGAACTCCTGGTTATAAATTTTATTCCTCCATTTTTGGTGTCAATTTGACCGAAATCGAAGAAACAGATTTGACAAATTTTAAAAATTTGGGTGAATTTTTCTACCGTACTTTAAAACCTGGATCCAGACCGATTCTGGATTCTCTACTTGTTAGTCCATGTGATGGTAAAGTTTTGAAGTTTGGTGTGGTTGAAAATGGAGAAATCGAACAGGTCAAAGGAATGACTTATAGTGTCGATAGTTTATTGGGATCAAATGACAAGTTGAAGAAGAAATTGAAAGAGATAAAATTCCATCAGGAAAATGAAGAACTCGTCAAAAGAGATGAAGAATTCGCCAAATTGAACGGAATATCTTATACAGTTGATGATTTGATTGGAAGTGAAAATGGATACCATTTCAACAAGGCCACATCTTTTAAACAAGAAGGGGATGCGGCTTTGAGAAAAGCTTCTTCTGCTCATATCGATAAATTAGATCAAGAAATCCATAGTGCAGAAACTGTGAAATCTTCAAAATTGTTCTTTGCAGTCATTTATTTGGCCCCGGGAGATTACCACAGATTTCACTCCCCAACAAATTGGGTTTCCACTTTGAGAAGACATTTCATCGGCGAATTATATTCTGTAGCTCCTTATTTCCAAGAAACTTTGAAGGGACTCTTTGTTCTCAATGAAAGAGTGTCTTTATTGGGATATTGGAAATATGGATTTTTCAGTATGACTCCAGTTGGGGCAACCAATGTTGGAAGCATTAAAATTAACTTTGATAGAAATTTGGTCACCAATTCTTTGTATGAAGAAGATACAAATGCTCACAAGGCTGAAAAAAATACATGTTATGAAGCCAGTTATGCAGGTGCATCCAAGGTTTTGGGGGGAGTTCCTATTTTAAAAGGTGAAGAAATCGGTGGATTTAAATTGGGATCGACGGTGGTGTTGGTGTTTGAGGCTCCAGAACAGTTCAAGTTCAAATTACAAAATGGACAATACCTCAAGATGGGTCAAGAAATCGGTGTATTAGAATGAATTAGATGCTATTAGATAGTTTCCAAATAGAAACTTTAAGACTTTCTATGAAGTCGATGCTCAAGTAATTTAAATCGCTGTCGATGAAGTTATCTGCAAATTTGAAAAGTATCTTCAAATTCCAAAGGTCATCCAGTGATTGAGGGTTTCGGGAAACTTTTAGTAATTTTTCCTCCACCTCGGTCAAACTGCCTTCAGTATTAGTTTTCTCATGACCGAACAATAATCTTTTCTCAAACTCAAGGAGTGATTTATAGATAGGAGTCTTGGTAAGAGGATTAATCAAGTGTTTGATCTCCATCGTCGTAGGTTTAAGGCTCGGTTTCTTGTATGCATAAATGGTTAACGATTTTTTGAACGTTTCAAAGTATTGCCTGTTGTGTTCAAAGTCTAATTTGATCTTCAAATGATTCTCGCTGGTGGTTTCAATGCTACAGATCTCATCCAAGGATGGAACCATCACTGGAGAAATCGCATTAATAGATTTACCATCTTTGAGACTGATGTCCACCGGCATTGCAAGTGGTTCATTTGTCTCAACATCCCTTACAATCAAACATCTGGGTTCCACTGACAAGGCCCAAAAATGTCTCAATGCCTGAGAATGGGTGTCGCTCGTTCCCTGTGGGAAAAGAGGGTACAACGAAACGACCAAAGATGCAATTGCAAAATTGGATTTCGCAAATGCATATTGTCCACCTCCCAAAAACAAAAATCCCAAAGCCATATTTGTGGCCATGAAATGGCCGTGTGTGGTTTCAGGTTGGATGTCTCCATAAAAAACACGAAGCCTTCTGAAAACGTCCAAATTACCCGAGCCAGCCATGATTATAGAACAACAAAGTGCCAAAACATCCTTCACTGTAGAAACTCCTATCAGGGCAAGTTTTTGGTCATGATTCCTGGCTTTCAAACCGGCAATCCTGGTCATCTCAGTAAGATATCCCATCACCACTTGCATAATGTTCTCATCCATGGATGAAGCATATTTCAAAGCTATTGCCAAACAAGCGCCTGCTATGATGTTGAAATAGCTCAAATGATCGCTATCGAGTTCATCAATTTGACTGATGTCATAATTACAGATACATGTTGGTATTTGGCTTTGAATCCACTCAGCATTACCTTGAACATCATCCCACATTATAAGGTTTCTACCAAGACATCTCAACAATAACAAATCTGGTCTTATATAGTCCAAGAACTGTTCGGTATCGGGAATTTCAAGTTTATCTGCAATTGTCAGATTGTTCGTCTTCATGTAGATAAAAGACAATGCTATGATGGCTCCAGCTGCAGATTTATCGAGTTCTTGTTCCGTTTGAATATCTTTCAAAGCGGATGCCATTGAGATCAACTCTTCGACGAGATGTGTGTCATTTAAACCACGGACATCATCTCCTTTACCAAGATTTATATATCCTAGACCGATTCCAGCGGCCAATCTATAACCTTCATCGGCAATTAGTTGATCATCCTGTAAAATTTTGGAATGGATTTGAGACAAGAGAATTTCACTCATCCTGTGGTGTTGAGTTTCAAGGTACAAGAGTCCAATACCGACTAAACCAGCAGTTTGAATACTTAATGAGACTTTTAGATCTGTGGCTCCTCTTGGAAGGAGGGCAACGACATGTACAGATAGAACTTTAGTCAATGTGAGATCCATGGTGCCTCGAAGAGATGCAGACATTCCTAATAACAACCCAATACTGGTATAAGTGTGTTTAGGACCAAGATAATTATAAATATGCCACTGATCCAACTTCTTCAAATGGCCATTCAAACCCAATCCCAAAAGAAATCCGGCATGTTGGGCTGTTAGCACCGGTAACTGGTTGAACACAACCCAACCTCCAGTGATGTCCTTTGCCTCTCTAGATATTGTTAACCCTGAAGAAGCCCCGTTATGGAAGAACCCCCATTGAACTAGTTGTGGATCGATGCTTTCTTTGTCAAAAACTAAAGGTTGTTCAGATGTTGGAATCATACAATTGAAGTCCATCTTTGGAATTGGGAATCTTTCAGTTTTCAAAGGAACTCGACTAGACAAAAACAATGCACCTCTTCCTAAAGGGATAGTCAACGTCCTAAGGGCAGTTACAGTACAAACAGTTTTGTTAAAAGCATATTCCTTATCATATCTATCTGCATATATGTCTGCAGAGAAACAAGGATGCACTGTGGGAATTTTAGAAGATTGTAACAAGGATGTGATTTCCAAAAACCTTCTGTCTTGAGAGAAGATCAATTTGGTGACGTTGATTCTATCTGCTTCTGCTTGGCCATCCCATGGAGCAGATACATTGGTGTTTTCGTGTGATTTTAAAACACTTTTGATGTCTCTTGGTTTTGAATCTTCTGCAAAATCTTCCTTTTGAGATTGGTATTTGAATTCATCAACATCTTGGAGAAACTTCAATATGTCTTTACGACCGACAAGTTGTAAAGCTGCCTCATTCCAAGGAAGAGGAGTATCATTTTGGCAGACCACTATCGATTCTCTCAATGGAACCGATATACTCAAAGGATAAGTGTTCAAGTCTTGTAACTTGATACCGAATTCTATCATCATATTAACGACATCGACGGCTCCAAATTTCTCGGAAACCATTGCTTCGAACAATCGAAGGACATAATAAGTTCTAGGAGTCATGATCTCATCGATGGATTCACTTTCTGATGCAATTTGTGAAAATGGTAGATATGGAACGATTGGTTCGGACCCAAACAATGATGAAAGAGATTGTAACAAGTTCAAAGGACGAGGTACAGATTCCACGGTGAGAAACCGTGTCATTTTATCAAAATTTACATCTTTGATGTCGTAATACTTCAACCAATCCTGGTTCCAACCCATCCACAAAGTCAATTGAGATAATAAGATACCCAATTGTCGAAGATTTGTGTGTTTTGTGGTGTCCAATTTCAAATCTTCTCTCAATAGATGGAGAGAAAGTACCAATTTGGACAGTAAATCATGGAAAGAGTATTTGATTTCGTTCTGTTCTTTCAAAGAGTTGGCCAAAGTTAAAAGTTTTGTGATTTCGTTCAAATCTATGCAATGATCATCAAATTTTGTTCCTTCAGGTACAATTGCAGCCAAAAGAGCCACTACAAGAGCCTTCCATTCATCAATATCATCTAGACAACCCAATGCCGAACTCCATTGCATCCAAAATAATTCATAACTGAAAGAATTCGACAAATATTTCATACTGGTCAAAATTTTGGAGATCAATTTGGATTTTGGCCTGATCAAAAGGGAAATCTCTTTAAAAGATCCATCTTTAAGAGTCAAAGACAAATCATTGCCATAACTACTGTTCAACTCAATGGCTTCGAAACCGACTATTGGAGCCGAGATCAACCCGATAAAAGGATTTGCCAAACAAAGAGAACCATCTTGTTTGATGATCAGTAACAAACCTTCATAAGAACAAGAGTACAAAGAAATACAACTCAAAGAAGGTACGACGTAGTTTTCCAGAAGCATGTTGTTTTTGAAGATGAAGATTCCAGATTGACAAGTTTTGGAATTGTTGATAATGACAGCCTGTTGAGATTCATAGCTCAATAGATGTACAGAGAGAGAATTGAAGTCGTTTTTGGCAGAGATGGTTTCTAATTTGGTCAAGATGATCTCTTTACGAAGAACAGAAGGTTCAAAAGAAAGAGGTTTGCCATCTTGTTCTGCTCCTGAAGCCATTCTATCGAGTGAAAGTGATTCAGAAACGGTTCTAACCTGACTCATGATACGATCAGGATCATCAATCTTCAAAGGTGTGGCAGAACTACTGGGTTTCCTCATTGAAGAAGGTCTTCTAGGAGTCTTTGTAGTTCTTTTCTTCTGTAGCATCACAGGTTTTGACAAATAATGAACGTTATATATGGAAATTGTATGATCTATGCTGTTATAAGTGACAGCCAAATTTTGATTCGAATCGTTGGGAAATGCTATCAAACTTTCTTTGGTGGAGATCGAAGAAGTTGAAGAAGATATCAGAGCTCCAAATTCACCAAAAGGTTCACATAAAGTGACAAAATTCACCTGTGAAGTTTCATCGCTAACTCTTTCAAAAACGGCTCCATTGATGAAAGGATATGCCTTTTTGACTGTGAATGGGAACGAAATGACATGTTTCCTACTATCTGCAAAGTAGATATAAGCTGAATCTGTGAGCACAATCATCAAACAACGTTTATCGGTTTTGAAATCTGTTATAAAAGCATCTAATACAATAGAATCAAATTTCAAGCGACGTGAAACTACACCACCTTTAACAAGTATAACTTCTTTTGTTTTGATCCTGAGATGTTCTTTATCATCTATCATACGAATCTTTGCATCATAATCGTTGAAAATAGGGTTTTTAAACCCAGGTCTAGCCTCAATTGCCCTAATACACAGACCCATCTGTTAGACGCCAACCTAGTGAAAAGGTCGTGCAATTTGAATTATTTTTTTTTCCGTAAAAAAAGTCGTGCACGAATTCCAGATCAAACCCAAGATCGAATTCAGATTCAAACAAACAACAACCATGTCGTTCTTCAGCAGTATTCGTGGATTTGGAAGGACAAATAAGAAGAGTAAACAACAACAGAACAACCCAGGACTGTCTGGATCTGTATATTCCCAAAGTAGAAATGGATCGTCTCTTTCTTTACAAAGAACTCAATCTCCTTCCAAAAGTATTAGATCTTCAAGGCAACGTGTAGCGAACACAGTACCTGCATTATACCTCTGTGATCCATTTGTTAAAACGGCACTTGTCAAAGGATCATTCAAAACCATTGTTCAATTACCCAAATATGTCGATTACGGTGAATGGTTGGCTCTCAACGTGTTTGAAACTTTTACCCATTTGAACCAATTCTATGGAGTCATTGCAGAGTACGTCACTGTTGAATTATACCCCACGATGAGAGCAGGACCCAATACGGAGTATCTCTGGTATGATAACAACGGTAGACCAGTATCATTACCCCTGTCCCAATACATAGATTTGGCCCTTGCCTGGATCTCTCAAAAATTGAACGATCAAAACAATTTTCCCACCAAAAATGGACTTGCATTCCCACCTCATTTTATAAGAGATGTGAAAAACATTTGTAGACAGATGTTCCGTATATTTGCCCATATCTATCACAACCATTTCGATAAGATCTTACATCTAAGTTTAGAACTGCATTGGAATTCTTTCTTTTCACATTTCATCAGTTTTGTCAAAGAATTCGAAATGTTGGAAAGATCTGATTTAGAACCTTTGTTGCCATTGATTGAGAATTTAGAATCACAGGGAAAGATTTATTAGTAATATGTACAAGTAATGCAATTCATGAAAAGAAGTATTGACTGTCATTGACAACGTTGATGTCTAAATCTCCCTTTTGAGGTATTGGAGGTAGACGGAAGGATGCATAAACAGCTATATCTCCTGTGTTTTTTCTTCCTCCAAACAACTCAGCAACATCTTCTTCGGCATCTATAACACTCGTTGGTGTTTCAAGTCTTTGTGCTGCTTCAACTTTTTCAGGATCCGAATCGTTCAACAACTTACGACGTTCAAATTCCAAATACAATTCGTCTCCGAGTGTAAGATTACGATGTTTGAGTTTTGAAAGATGTTTTCTCACTCTTTCCACCCTTTGACCCAAATCTGAATTCTTGTTCACATAGACCAAATGGACATGATCTTTATATCTGGTTTCAAACTCTTCTTTCAAATAACGGATCAAATCTGTTTGGTACAATTTGACAAATTCACTACGAAGAATCGTATTCATGTTCTCAACATCGGGAGCATGAGTCCAATAAGAATCATGAACAGCAGCAAATGATAGATTTGATTTCCCACATTGTACAGAAGAACGAAGCATATGGGTGGCATCCAAAGAATGGACATAATTCGGAGGTAATGCCTGTTGTTGTTTCCGAGAATCCACAGGAGTCACGGCAAATGGATCGGCAATGAACACCGTTTGAAGATTGGTTTGAACCTGTTTCTTGTTCGAAGTTCTATAAGGTTGTACAATCGGTAATCCAAGGGGTGTCGTCCAAACCACCGAAGAATTGAATTCAGGTTCCGTGATGGCAGCCCTTTTGGTTTCATCGGCATACAAATAGACAGATCTCGACACGATCTTGGCAGCTTTTGTCAACCAATCTTGGATCAGATGGGCTCCTTTGAACAACTGTCTAATACTGGCAAAAACTTGTTTCGTCAAATACCTCGACACCTCGATCAATTCGTACTTATCGGTAAACACATCTGCCAATTGTTTTGCAATTTGATCCTTGGCTCCGACAAATGTGACACCATAGACATTGGTCATGATGGTTTGTTTCACAACTTTACGTTTGATATGAGGTTGGACTTTGAGTGCAAAAGTATGACCAGATGCCAGGTCCAGATCCACTCTTTTTTGAACCAAACCTGCAACATAAGAATACACATCTGCTGGTTTGTCCTGAGGAACCAAATTCACTTGTCTGGCACCATCAACGTCTCCTCCAAGTGCCGCATAATGTTGTAATCCGTTACAAGTTCCATCTTGATGAACGGGTTGATGACTGATGAATTTAGAAGGATCATCCAAAGCCATCAGATCGATGAGCTCGTACATAGTGGCCAAAGCTTGCCATGGTTTATCGGCTTTCTTCCAGAATGAACCTTCTGGAGACATTGGCAGTTCACACGATTTCTCAAATTCTTTGATGTGATCATCGACAAATTTGACTCGATCATCCAAAGATACTTTATCGATACCGAACAAGTTTGCCAAATGGATTTTCAACCATTTCAACCCATTTGGACCCAATTCTTTACCTTCCCAAAAGATCAACAAACTACGAGTCATATCGTTACCCAAATGGTTGAAATGAGGACTCAAAGGGTATGCCCTACCTCTAAAATCGAGGTTATGTGGGAAGTAAAATTTTTCCCCCAAAAAGGCTCTTGCAATCTCAAGTTTGTAGTTCGTATCACATCTCAAAGATCTGGATTTCCCGTATTCATTGGAGATTCTTTGTACCAGTTGTTTCCAATTACGATGTTCTGCAGGTGGAGCTTCACGTTTTGGTTTTTCGGGATATTGTGGAGGGTTAAGAACTCCTGGTAATTCCAAGAAAGGTTTACCTTGGTTCCAAACGTTGGTGATCAAATTCAACATCCGTTTGTTGACCGTCCATGGAGTGTTTCCAAGCACGTTGAGTCCGTTGTAGAGCTCTTGTAGCAGTCCCATGTTGGAAGCGGCTTTGAGATAAGCACTTTGTTCTGCACAGTTTTTACTTCTCAACAAAAGAGATCTAACAGTCAAATAGCCTCCGGTACAGTAAGAAGACCAAGGAACAGGTTTGACCAACATTGGAAGTCCTTGTGGAGTGATGATGGAATTGATATCATCTTTGGCCAATTTGGCTGCAAATTCTGGTTGTAACTTGATGACACCGACTTTTGTTCCGGAAACGTATTGGAATCCATGGTGGAAAGCAGGAATGAGTGCTTCAACGTCTTTTTTGGTCACTGGATCTTTGGCCTTGACGTTGACTTTGGCAATTTGTAGGAGTAACGACAACAACGAAGCACCTAATTTGGCTTGGATTTCAACGTTCCAACCCAAAGAATGTTCTTCGAGGTTTTCTTCCAGTTGGTTCATACGTTTGAGATAAGATCTGGCCTTGTTACTTCCGGATTTGAAAAGTTTTTTCAACCTTGTTCTCTGCATCTTGTCTTCGGTGCTTTGTAAACTCACTTGAGAGTTGTACTCGGTTTCCACTGCCATACCTGTATTGACAACGACACTGGCAGTACGGATCCCAGAAAGACTGGAAGAGGTGGGATTATTGGTCTTCAAAAGTTCCAAGATGGTGATCACAGCCATCTTTTCAGGGCTCACCAATAACATGAACGGAGCATACACAAACCTTTCTCTATCTTCTTTGGAAACAATTGTCTGTTCATCTCTTTCCATCAACTCTTTACACTTGTTGACCTCAATCTGGATCAAATCAGTCAAATCCTGTTGCCATTTGAACAAGTAATGGTTGATTTCAGAAGGAGCAGTGACAATGTTCAATTTTTGAAGATTTTCGTATTCATGACGCCATTTCTCTTTGGCAGAATCTATTCCTTGGGTCTCTAATTGTAACTGTCTATCGTGGTTAAATTCTTCCAAAGCTGCATCGAACAAAAGTTTATCCTCTGATGAAAGACTTCTATAAATGCTGAACAAATCAACGTCATGTGTTCCTGATCCAAAGGGTACATCTGATTTCAATTTCGATGCAAGTTGTCTCAAAAGTTCAGATTTGTTTTTATTGGCCAATGCCATGACAGAATGTCTAATGACTTTAAGACCAAAACTGTCTACGGGTCTAAGATGTTCTGAATCTTTGGCCAAAGAAGGTATTTCATTTCCAAAAGAATGATCTTCTTGTTTTTCTTCTTTTGGTTCAGATTCTGGTTGTAAATATTCACGAAGTTCTTTGGGAACGTATTTCAAAGGAACGTTTAGATCCTTGACCAACAACTCCAAGTTTTCGAGTTTGAAGATATCTGAATGATGGAGAAGATCTTTGAGGTCATCTTTCTTACAATTTTCCATGTACATTACAACCAAACTTTTATGTTGAGGAGTTTTTTGTCTTGACATCACCGAATCTATCAATATGGCATAAGATCTGTCATCGAATTGGATTTGAGAATAATTGGACATTGATTCATCAAAAAACGATATGATGTCGTCAGCAGATATTCTCTTATCTTGAGTCCATGTTAACAAGTAATTGTTGAAAGCATCTATCATTGGAGTCTTGTTTTCTTGGCTCTTGATCAAGACATACATACTTGATAAGAATGATTTTGCACGTTCTGTATCTTTGACCGAAAGACTAGCAGCAAAAAGATTGTAGATATTGACGATATCTCTTGAGTATAAGGAAACTTTCATGCCAGCTTGGGCTGTATATTTCCCTTGTTTGATCTCATCAAACGATGGTCTTTGAGATCCGGGCCCAGCATCTTTTTTCAAGTTCTCGATGAACGAGGACAAAATCGTATCGGAGTCGTTAAATTCGTAATATTTCGGTAATAACTCTGAACTCTGAGTTTTCCCACTGTTGAACAGTCGAACGAGCATTCGACGGTTCTTGATCAACAGTGTTTTATACATGATGAGCTCGTTAAAAGTTTGATTTTAGAGATGAAAATTTTGAATTTTTCTATGCATGAAAAAGAGCAAATTACAAATTTTCATAAATTTTTTTTATGCATAAGAATTTTGTTTTTTCGACTTTTTTTAATTTTGAATTAATTATCAATTTTATTTTTTCTTTTTTTTCTTTCAAATTAATTATCAATTTTATTTTTTCTTTTTTTTCTTTCAAATTAATTATCAAATTTGTTTTTCTTTTATTTCAAATTAATTATCAATTTTATTTTTCTTTTTCTTTTATTTCAAATTAATCAATCAATTAATTGATAAGGATTGGAGGATGTTTTCATATTTTTTCGGGTCGAATCAAGGCAAGAATGATCCTAAAAAGGTGATTGTGAACACCAAGGAACATATCAATATGTTGAATAAGAAGTTGAAACATATCGAAGGTCAAATAGAAGAACAACAAGCAATTGCTCGGAAGAACGCCACTAGTAACAAACCAGCACTGAGAACAGCATTGAAGAAGAAGAAAATGTTGGAACAACAAACCGATAAGTTACAGGCACAGATAGACAACTTGGAAACTCAGTTGTTCACAATAGAAAATGCAAGTTTGAACGTGGAAACCATGAATGCCATGAAGAGTGGAGCCAAAGCTATGAAACAATTACATAAAGATTTTAACATGGATAACATCGAAGATGCCATGGATGAAGTGAGGGAACAGTTGGATATTGGAGAAGAGATTTCAGACCTGCTTTCACGTCCTTTGGGATCCCTGGAATTCGACCAAGACGAATTAGAAGATGAGTTAGAACTGTTACAACAAGACGAATTGGATAAAAACGTTGTTGGTGTTGCTCCAGAGAAGAAATTGGAATTACCAGATATCAGTGGAGTACCTGCATTACCACAAGAAGAAGTGGATGAAGATGAAGAAGCTTTGAAACTGTTACAACTGGAGATGGGCATGTAGGAATGAATATGATACTTAATTTATTGGTGTAGTGATGTTCTTTGCCGATTTTCAGTATTGAATTTTTTTTTTTTTTTTTGTGAAATTAACGAACAAGTCATTAAAATGAATGTATCAATTCAAGATCGTACACTTGAGTTTCAACAATGTGTGAACTCTTATAATCGACTTACCAAGAAACAAAGATATCAACCGACGACACCTGAAAAGATAACTCGAACCGAATTTACAAATCAAGCCCGTGGTATAGCGAATGAGATACTGCATGTGACAGATTTACTCTCAAAACTTGCACTTTTGACCAAACGTAATCAATTTTTGGATGATAGATCAACAGAGATTCAAGAACTTACATATGTGATCAAACAAAACATTTTTAAATTGGAAAAATCTTTGAAAACTCTTGCCCAAAATACCAATTCCAAGACCAATAACGATCAATTAACACTTCATACCCGTAACGTTGTACAATTGTTAAATACACGTACCAAAAATGTTAGTGAAGAATTTAAAAGTGTATTAGAACTTCGGCAGAAAACTGAACTTCTGAACAAAACTCGAAAAGAACAATTTTTATCGATGGCTTCTGAATCTGTTTCTTCCAAAGAAGTTGCACAAACGGTTAGTGATAATCCATTTTTGGCACAATTAGAACCACAAGGAGGGATGTTGGCAATACCTGATCAATCTCAAATGATGGTCTTGGAAGAACAACAAAATGTTTATCTTCAAGAACGTAATAGAGCAGTGGAAACAATCGAAAGTACTATTAATGAAGTTGGTAATTTGTTCCAACAATTGGCAACTATGGTTAATGAACAAGGAGAACAGATTCAAAGAATTGATACCAATGTTGAAGATATAAGTTTGAACATTCAAGGTGCTCAACGTGAGTTGTTGAAGTATTATAACCATGTCAGTAATAATCGTTGGTTCATGTTGAGAATATTTGCAGTCATCATTTTTTTCTTTATGGTTTGGGTTCTTGTTAGTTGATATAAGATATATATTATTAAGTTGTAGAAAAGATGGATTTAAGTTTATGAAGACTTGAATCTATTCATTTGATTCTATTCATCAATCAAATTCCACTATCATTTAAATTCTACTATCATTTATTTAACTCATCACATTCCTGCTTACGTAAGTCATTACCTCTAATAACTATAACAATAAATATCTACATCAATCTATACATAAACATTTCCATTATATATAAACATTCTACAAAAACATTCTACAAAAACATTCTACAAAAACATTCTACAAAACATTCTACATAAACATCATACAAAAACATCATACAAAAACAAATTCAAATTAAGAAACCACCCTTATCTCTCTCTTTTCTTATCTCTTATCAATTTTTTCATAAATTTTCATAAATTTTCATAAATTTTTTTTCACATTTTAATTCAAAAGATTGTAAATGTCTACGGATACTCTGTCATCGGGCCTAGTGCCTGAGTATAAAGAGGTTTCAGACAATCTATTACTCGTAGAGAGTGTCTATGATGACTCTGATTCAAATATCATGATCACAAAAGACATCCTAGAAGATTGCTATGCCGGAGTCAGTATCGAAGACGACTCCCCATTTCCAGAGGTAAGAGCTGCTGTCCCCAGTACAGATGATCCCACAATTCCACAAAACACCATAAGAATGTGGGTCATAGGCTTGTTGATGACCACAATAGGTTGTGCCTTAAACGTACTTTTTTCTCTACACAGTCCCAATTTTAGCGTTACAGTGCTAATGACGGGATTTTTGGCTTGGCCAGTTGGAGTTTTATGGCATAAATTGGTACCTAATTGGAAAATCTGTGGATTCATGCTCAATCCAGGTAAATTCAACATCAAAGAGCACACACTAATACTCATAATGGGTAATGTGGCCTTTGGAGGAGGAGCTGCCTATGCGGTGAATATCTTCATCACAATGCACAAATATTACCAAGTTGATTTCGGTTGGGGGTTTGAGATCTTGGCCATCATCTCCACACAATGTGTGGGACTTTCTCTTGCTGGATTAGCACGTAAAGTGTTGATCAAACCAAGTTCTATGGTTTGGCCGGCCAATTTGGTCACCTGTACATTTTTGACCAACATTCATATGAATGTGAACCATGCTGCAAATGGCTGGACCATTTCAAGACTCGCATTTTTCGCAGTCATGTTTGTACTCTCTTTCATCTGGTATTGGTTCCCCGGTTATTTGTTCAAAGCATTGTCATATTTCGCTTGGATCACTTGGATCAAGCCAAATGATGTCGTCATCAACCAAGTGTTTGGTGTCACCTCAGGTTTGGGGATTTTACCAGTGACTTTGGATTGGAATCAAATCACTGCTTATATAGGATCTCCTTTGATTCCTCCTGCCACTGCTGTGGTCAACGTTTTACTCTCCGTCGTGTTCATCTATTGGATCTTGGTTCCAATTTTGCACTACAAAAACGTATGGTACGGTAAATATCTCCCCATTTCTGATTCAAACACCTATGACAGATTTCAAAACGAGTACAACACTTCCAGAATCTTGACACCCAATCTACTGTTCAACGAAGAGGCCTATGAACTGTATTCACCTCTATACCTTTCGACAACTTTTGCCGTGTCTTATGGAATGTCATTTGCAACCACCACTGCTGTCATTGTCCATACTCTGTTGTTCCATGGGAAAACAATGTGGGGATATCTCCGTGATGATGACGACACCGATTTTGACGTTCACGTCAGATTGATGAAACTGTACCGGAAATGTCCTGATTGGTGGTTTCTGATCACTTTTTTGATCATGTTTGCCCTTTCAATCGTCACCATCAACGTTTGGCCCACAGAATTACCGGTTTGGGGACTCTTAATAGCATTGTTATTGGCAACGGCTTTTATAATCCCAGTGGGGATCTTATTGGCAGTCACCAACTATTTACTGGGTCTCAATGTGATCTCTGAATTTCTTGCAGGTTTCATATTCCCAGGAAGACCAATAGCCATGATGTTCTTCAAGACTTATACATATATCACTAATTGGCAAGCCGTTACCTATACACAAGACATGAAATTGGGTCATTATATGAAGATTGCACCCAGGGTGATGTTTGCAGTACAAGTTGTTTCTACTCTATGGGGTTCAATTGTACAACTCTGTGTCTTGAGATGGGCAGAGGCAAACATTGAAAACGTTTGTGAACTGGATCAAGTTGCCAATTTTACATGTCCTACTGCAAAAGTATTCTTTGATGCTTCAGTCATCTGGGGTGTAATTGGACCTCTGAAACAATATGCCATTGGTGAGTTGTATTCACCTCTATTACTCTTTTTCGTCATAGGTCTGGCATTACCTTTGATCAATTGGTTGATCCTCAAGAGATGGCCTCAATCTCCAGTTAAACACATCAATTGGCCTGCATTTTTCACCTCAACTTCAAATATACCTCCTCTGACTCCTTATAACTACAGTCTATATTCTGTGGTTGGACTCTTCTTTGGTTATTACGTGAAGAGAAAATGGTTCCATTGGTGGTCCAAATATAACTACAGTTTAAGTGCACTGTTGGATACAGGATTGGCATGGTCTTCCTTGATCATCTTTTTGACATTGACTTTGAGTAACGTGACGGCTCCCAATTGGTGGGGTAATACTGTGATCGAGACCATCGATTATAACGATACGGCCATTCAGGTCAAATTAAAAGCCGGAGAATGGTTCGGTAAAGCTTCATGGTGATATAGTACATAATAATTATAAGTTTTTACCTCTTGTCTCTACGCAAGAAGAAATGATCAACATTGTTATCCGTATCCAATCCATTATCTTCGGAATGTGAATTACCGTTCATCATGGCTCTAAATTTCTCCCTCATGAATGAATCTTTGAACTGTCTAAAAATTTTATTTGTCTTGGGAAATTGAGCAGTGTGATCATGGAAAAATTTATCGCACCATTGAAACATGAATTTCTCAATGTCTTCCATACTAACGTTGAACATTTCATCTTCTAAAGGTTCTTCTTGAGACGGTGCCAGTATATTCATTTCACCCAATTCTTCATCTTCCAGACTCAACAAATTTTTACGCCTTTTGGGCATGATTTGTAAATCTGGCATCACAAAATTGGTACCTCGATTGACTTGGTTATCTAGACGGATATAGGGCATTGGATATTGGTTCAATTGGAGTTCCGTAGTAGGTTGAGGTGTCTTGTTCAAGATCTGACTCACCTCATAAAACCTTCCATCTTCCTTTTCAGATTCTCGTCTCTTTTCCATACTCTTCTTATCCAACCCATGTCTCTTTTTGAACTGTGATAACCAACCATGGCTAAAACTGTACAAACGTTTTGGATCCTCAACACCAAATTGACGGGCATAAATTGCCCAATGATCCCTTAGAAGTGGTTCATTAATGGGTAACCCGTCCAGCAAGCGTCTTTCCACTAAAGCATCCATGGCTTCATTGATCTTTTCATATTTGTACCGAACTTTACGACGACTTTGCCGAAGATGATTCCCACTGGAGTTCGCCAATGATACTGATTGATTATACCTTTCTCGAAGTTCTTGTTCATGTTTTAACCATTCACTGAAACTCGAAGTGGAAATCGAAAATTGATCTTTAAATTCTTCCACCGTTTCCGTTTGCAGTTTTCCACTTCTATGGTAAAAATTTAAAGTGTTGATTTTTTGTTCCAAAGTCAGCCTAGGTAACTTCCTACTACCATTGGGACTTTTAGAAGGTGATCCTCCTGTCCCATATGAACCCCCGTTCTCGTCACTCATTCTTATCGAATCAATTTTTTATTCAACCTTTTTTTTCATTTTTTGGGATCTTTTTTTTTTCTTAAGTATGGAGAAAAAAACAAAAGTATGGAGAAATTAAACCGCTATACAAAAGTTTTAATGATTACCAGCACCTCTACTGACTTTATCCAAGATTGTATCATAGGCGACTTCTGAGAAGTCGGTACCTTGAATATCGGTAGAGACACCATTGAGGGCTCTTCTCAAAGCATCTTTAGATGAAGCATAAACCATCTTAGATCTAATAGGAGCGGTATCTGGTGACCAGGCAAAAAATACAATCTTTGATCTTTTACCTTCACCGTTACCGATTTCGTATTCGAAATCATAGACGGCATATTTACAATCATTTTCAGGTAATTTTTCCAAAAATGATTCATAATCTTGTTCATCAGAAGTTTGTTCAACAACAATCTCTGTTTTTTTATCATTTAAGGCATAAATGACAAATTTAAACTTCTTACCCAATTTTAATTCATTGAAAGCTTGTAAAGCTTCATCGGCTACTGCAACTCTTTAAAAATTAGTCAATCTATCTTCAATTCTTTCACAAAAACTTACCCTGATCTAGACTGAAACGTTAATACTCCTATTTCATCTACTTTCTAACATTACTCACCATTTTTTTATCTCTTGTTGTTCAAACACTTGTCCAAAAAAAATATATAAAATTGAATTTTCCAAAAATGGTGCAAAAAAAACATCAAAGACAGCCCCTGTTTGATCAAGAAGTACTAAATGGATGAGTTGACGTATAAAGGATTTTGGGAGAGAATTGAGAGGTTAAAAGTTGTTTTGGAAGGTGCTGATGGAGTGAAACCTCAATTGGAGAAATTATTGAGTTCGTTCAATTCTTTTAACACTCATTTCAATCATAATTGTACTTCTGATCAACATGATTTGATCAATTCAACTCATGATAGATTTCAACTGTTTTTGACACAGTTCGACGAATTTTTGATCTTATTAAACAATTTAAAACCGTTATCTGTAGTTGATTGTAACAAATTATTCCAAACCCAATTACCAATCGATCGATTTAATCTCTTAGTAGAGAATTACACCTTAAATTTGATCAGATCCATGTCTTTATTACAACGTCATTATCAATTACTCATGCATCAACTGCAATTCTGGCTGGATACAGAACCGTCTTTATACACTTTACAGCATCGTGTAAATCAAATACTTAAATCTAATACATATTCATGAATCGTTCCTGTTTAATATTTCACTGAACTCATCCATAACTGTTGGTTCAGTAGCGAGCAGTTTATGAGTATCTTCGTTGACCAAAACGTCTTGAAAAGTGACTTGGTTTTCGAAGTCAGATTCAATCTCGTCTAAATCAACTTCAGGTTCAACTTGTTCCACTTGGTTCTTGACCAAATGAAACGAAATCCCGGGACAAACTCCTAATGATTCCACTCCTTCAGGTAATGTGGTATTTCGGATGTATTTAGGACCCATCTCTGTGACGACTTTAATGGTTTGATTCATGAAAACTTGTCTGTTCTTGAAAATGCCGTAGACAACGTTCAAATTCTTTAAACTGTCCTTCACCTTGACATATTGATACGGATCTTGAATCTCTAAAAGAAGTGACAACTTTGTCTTGGAATTGTATGTCATTTGTAAGAGTTCTTTCAATTTTTGACACATTTTAACCATCATTTGTCCATCTGTATTGACACCTGAATCATAAACTTTGAGATAATTTCTCATCCTTGGATTCAAAGTTTCGAAATCATTGATGTTGTTATCGTAAATCTCTTGGTTCAAATCATAAGTTTCAACATCTGTATTCACATCATAGTCGTCACGGTACAATGGAAGTTTCTTCAAAACATGTAATCCTTCAACATGGTAAAAATGTCTACTCATCAAATGCATGTAATAAACCACAGTCCCCATAAGATGTTTGAGATACACTTTGGACTCTGGCAATTGTTCAGGTTTTTGGGATGCAAGCATTATTTCACTGTTCAAAAGATCCCAGTATCCATTACTGACAATCACCAAAAGATCGTTGAAAATGGACAGCATCGTTTCTAAATCCACCTTGGCTCGTGCCTGTTCAAATTTTTTATAATCTTCTATTATCTTCTTCATCATGTAGTAATTCCAATCTGAAACCGATTGGAGATCTGAGGAGAAGATGTTTTTGAAACCAACATCTATTAAAACATTGGAGATATTTCTCTTCTTCAAAAACTTGATTGCATAGTTGTTATAGAGATCAAAAAGGATCGATAGTTTCAACAATTCAACAGTTTTGGAAGAATCATCAACTTTAGAAAAACCATTCTTCACGTTCAACAACATCCCACGGATCAGTTCAACAGATATCGTACCATCACTTTGTAGTTGGAAAGGAGTATTTGCAAAAAGATTCTTCTCATTTGAAAAAGACTCGGTGATTTGATCGATGGCACTTCCATTATAAACTCTGTTGAAGTTGAATCTCATCTTTGAAATGTCTCTTTCCATAAAATCTTTGAGTTTTGGAACTTCAACAAGACGATATTTTGACTCTAAACCTAAAGCTTTGAGGACAATGAGACATGACCATGGGTTTTCAGTAGGGATGATTGTGGAGTTTATGTTCAATCCTTTGAATGGAAATATACTCAAAAGTAATTCTACAATGGGCCCATTGATCTCTTCGATAACATGGAGATATCCTTCGACAGACAAATTTGTCAAATCGAACAATTCACCAGTCGATACGTTTTCCAATTGAGTCTGGTCCAAGATTACAGGAATAATTGGGTTTCTATCGAGTTGAGGCAGGTTTTTCTTCAATTTTGACAAATAAGGTTTGGAATGGAAATCATAATCACTGATTTGATGAAATGGGAGTTTTTGTTGGATGAAAAATTCACGGTGGTTAAGAATATGATTAGGCATCAAACCGATCAATTTGTCAGTGGGAAACAGATCAAAGAGCATTTTTGGAACTTCAATCACTTTTATAAGTGCTCCAGTTTGAGGATTTCTAAATTCGGTATCTTTAAGTGTTCCAAAATGAGGATTTGAAGGATGAACTCCTAAATAAGCTATCTTATCGATCAATTCGGGATATTGGACAATTACATCTACAGAAGATGATTCGAATTCCCATTTCGATGTATTCATCTCTGGAATCTCCATTTCCGAAACCAAACTACAGTGTGAATCTTTTAAATTTGCATAAAACTGACGTTGTGTTTTGACCAATTTGAAATTGTTCATCAAGTTGAATTCCAAAGTCTGTAATAACAGTTGATGGTCTTCAGGAGTCAACACCAAAACCTCGGGTTCAATTCCTGCATTTGTATACATTGAAAGATCATTTGTCCTGTTGTACTTGTATTCCATATTCAGAGCTCGGTCTGAAATCTTGTTCAATAAGATTCTATAAGAAGATTCTGGTTCGTTTGAAATGTGTTTCTTTGTGGCATAACGTTGATTTATACAGAACTTGATATTGAATTTCTTATCCAAGGGAGAAACCAAATCTTTGAGAATCACTTTAGTCAATTTTCGAAGGTTTAAATTTTGATTTAAAACATCGTTCCTGTGTAAAACTATGGGTAAATGATGTACATTTGTGGTTCTTCTACGATGTCTCATTGTATCCACAAAACTTTTTTGTAGAGATACAATCATCTTGGAGTATCTATGTGTTTCAGAAGACTTATTGGTCCTCATTGCCACATATTGGGCTCCTAAAACCAATTCTTTTACTGACATCGGCTTCTTTACAAGAGAAAATGAAAATTCAATTTTTTTTTTTACATAGTTTAAATTTTTCAAGCGATGAGATGATGAAGAGATATGGAAGGAGGTTTATGTCTGGTATATACCGACAAAGAGTACCTGAAAAAGATGACACGATATATGTTGCGATGTCAGGAGGAGTAGATTCATCTGTTTGTGCAGCTTTGTATGCTCAAAAGTATAACAAAGTGAAAGGAGTGTTCATGCAGAATTGGACCGGTGAGGCTCAATGTACAGAAACAGATTGGAAAGAGGTGAAAAAAGTTGGACAACATCTTGGTATTAGATGTGAAAGAGTTAATTTTGAAAGAGAATATTGGGAATCTGTTTTCAATCCCATGATAGAAGGCTATAAAAATGGAATCACCCCTAATCCTGATGTGGGTTGTAATAAGTATATAAAATTTGGTAAATTGATGGAACATCTTTGTCAAAGTCATGGAGATGGGGATTTTTGGTTAGTCACAGGTCATTATGCTCGTTTATTAGAACATTTGTCAACCGGTGAAACCCATTTGTTGAGAGGTGTACATAAACTGAAGGATCAAAGTTTCTACCTTTCAAATTCTACAGGACCACATTTGAACAGAATTTTATTACCAATTGGACATTATGAAAAAAGTCAAGTGAGACAATTGGCCAAAGAATTCCAACTCCCCACAGCAGAAAGACCAGATTCTCAAGGTCTTTGTTTCGTATCTCAAAGAGGACAATTCAAAGATTTCTTGGATGAGTACATAGAACCAAAACCTGGAAACATTGTAACTGAAGATGGAGTTATTAGAGGAACACATGGAGGTATATGGTATGCCACTATTGGACAAAGAGCAAGAGTTTGTATGCCTCAAGGAGATCCTGAATTCGAAGGGAGATGGTTTGTCAGTGAGAAACGGATCGAATCAAATGAATTGGTGATTGTCCGTGGGGGTGATAATCCTAAATTGTTCAAAAATAGTATCGAAACTTTGGATTGGGAATGGTTCGGTGATATGGAACAATCCCAATTACCACCATCAAAAGAACTCACGGTTCAATTCAGATCTCTTCAACAACCAATTCCCATCATTAACTTCAAATTCGAAAAAGGGATACAAGTGACATTGATCAAAGAGGAAAAAGGAATATCTCCGGGACAAATGTTGGTATTATACCATGGAGAAAGAGTATTGGGGAATGGAATGATCAAAGAAGCCCAAATGACTTGTATATAGAATGCAATATATGTATGTAATTCATGCAAACAACTTCTTTAGAAGGCCTTTCTTCTCCTGTTTGGTATCAACTTTATGAGTTTTCAACTTTTTGACAGCTCTTTCATCACCTCCTTCAGCTGCTCTTTTGAACCAGTTGATTGCAGCGTCCAAATTTGGATGACAACCTATTCCCTTTTCCAAGAAATGACCCGTTGCAAATTGCAGTTTTGGTAGACCTGCATTGGCAGCTCTTAAAGCCCATTCGAACAGTTCATGTTCATTTTTCTCGAGATTGGTAGTTCCAACCATAAACCATCCACAGAGTCCCAACATGGATGTTGCATCTCCTCCAAGAGCCAGTTGTGTATAATAATGGATCGATAATTCAGGATCCTGTGGAATGATATCACCCATTTCATAATGTTTACCCAAAATTGCAGCAGATTGGATATGACCCAAAGATGCAGAAAGTCTATACAATTCCAAAGCATAGATCTTGTCTTGGATGATGATATCTTCAAACCCATCGTAATGAATTTTCCCCAATTCATAAGGAGCCAGAGCCGTCAATTCATTGGCATTTTCTGCTGCCCTTTTTAACCATTTGATACCGTCCTTTTTGGTATTCATACCGTTGGATAACCCCATTCTACCGTAGAAACTGTATAGACCCATCTTGTACATGGCAGAAGGATGGTTTTTGATGGCTGCAAATTTAAGAAATTCCAAAGCCTTACGAGAATCTCTTCCGGTACCTGAACCTACTTCATAACAGAATGAAGTTCTATATGCACTTTCTACATGGCCATGTTTAGCAGCTGCTTGGAACAAAATAAAAGCTTCTTTTTCATCAACTTTCCCAAATGCTCCAGAAGAATGTGCATCTGCCAATAAATATTGGGCCTCTGTAAAACCTTTATCACTCAATTTTTTGAGATAATGAACCGCTTCTTTCAAAAATTTGGTCTTGAGTCTTTTCTTCTGTTCAATTGTGGGGTTTTCATAGTTTTCCAAAGGTAATTGAAATAAAGATGTCGATCTTTGATGCAGTTTCTCCAAATTTAAAGAACTCGTACTGAAATTTTCAACCGAATCCAAATCTGAATCTATGAAAATTGCAGTGTTTAACATGTATTTTGCGTATTGGAACAAAACTTCTGGGTCATTAGACTTTTTGGCATTGACTCTGTATAGTTCTATGGCTTCTAGTTTAGGTATTAAAGAGTTGGAATTATTTCCCAAATGTTGTGCAATGTGTTGTTGTGAATAAGAATCATAATCGCTTAGATTAGGAGATGTCACTATACTCAGAGATGATAGATTTGCATCTTCTGGGATATGGATTCCTTGAGGAGTATCGGGGGCTTTCAAATCACCAGAAGATCCTAATGCTTGTCGATATGGATGTGTAGAAGCCATGAATTTCCTAAGCGCTATAGTTCTTAGAAATACGCGTTTAAAACACGCGGGCGGAATTTCAGGCGGAGTTAAACGGACTCTTGGCCGGGAGGCTTGGCGGGAAAATGATTATATTTATCTCCGCATTTCTCCGACAGAAAACGTTGGGTGATTTTCCCCGCCTAATCCCCGCCTGAAAAGTCCGCCTAAAAAAAACACTTTTCAGCCTTTCTCGGTCTTGATCGAATCGGATATTGGATGTTTAAGACAGGATGTTCAAGAAATTGAGAGGCCACGATAAACAGAAACCAAAGACAAATGGGACAGTGCCCAAACCTTTGCCCAAACCGGAGAAAGAAACCACTCAACACATTGAAAATGCCGGTGGTCCTGAAGACGTCGATGAACAAGCCCTGCTGCTGCTGTGGCGCCGAAACTTGGCCAAACAAGAAAACCCTCAAGATTTGATCCCCTTCGGTGATGACCCGAACCTCCCCTTTGGAGACGGTGCAAATAAAATCTTTGGAATGGAAAATTTCGGTAATACTTGTTACTGTAATTCGATTCTACAAGTGTTGTACTATACTACGAGTTTCCGTAGAAGTGTCATAACTTTTCCAGAAAGAGATCCTGATCATTTCCGTAAAAGACGTCTCAATGTTCCGGGATCCAAAACACATGCTTTTGTACAACTGCAATTGACACAAACAGAATCTCCTTCTAATCAAATTCCAGAAGATGACAAGAACTCGGATAAAAAAATGACAAATTTCTTTGGCAAGTCCAAAAATGGAAAACCCAATGGTTCCGGAAACCTTTCTACTGGATCAGTACCTACTGTTAATGTATCTGTGGATCCCATAACAGAATCAAATCCTCATCTCATCGATAAAAACATCGCCAACAAGTATCCGGCTTTACAATCGATAAAACCAAAATATCAATTGAACCAACAACGTAACTTATCTATTCTTGGGGATTGTGAAGATCCAACAGCCAATGCTGAACGTCGGAAACGTCAAGCCCTTCTACAAGGACCAATCATCAATCTTGACCATCTGTACAATGAAACCTATGGAATGAAAATTAACTTGTTCTCCACACTCAAAGATATCTTTGAATGTATGGTGGAGAATAAGAGTCAAACGGGGATCGTATCTCCACAGAAATTGATCGATGTCTTGAAACAGGAAAATGAATTGTTCAGAAGTTCAATGCACCAAGATGCCCATGAATTTTTGAATTTTTTGGTCAACAGCGTTTTAGAAGTGGTTGATGCCTATACTTTTGAAAATTCTGCCAAAGATCAAGACAACGAGCGCAAGGCTTCTGTTGCCAATTCTTTAGAGGTTGAAAAAAAATCCATCCACGGTATCTTTGAAGGTTTGTTGACTAGTGAGACCAAATGTCTCTGTTGTGAACGTACTTCTACCAGAGATGAGATGTTTTTGGATTTGTCAATCGATTTGACCTCCAGTTCTTCTGTGACTCATTGTCTCAAACAATTCTCTCAGAGTGAAATGTTACAAGAACAGAACAAATTTTATTGTGATTCTTGTCATTCTTTACAAGAACTGGCGAAATCCATAAAGTTGAAGAAACTCCCCAAAATTTTGGCCTTGCATTTGAAAAGGTTCAAATATTCCGAAGAACTCAACCGTAACATGAAATTGTTCCACAGGGTCACATATCCAAAGAATCTAAGACTTTTCAACACTACTTCTGATTCCGAATCTCCAGAGAAATTTTATCAATTGTATGCCGTGGTGGTTCATATAGGTGGTGGTCCACATCATGGACATTATGTCTCATTGATCAAGACTGAAAACTTTGGTTGGTTGTTATTTGACGATGAAGCAGTTGAATGTATCGATGAAAACTATGTCTTCAAGTTCTTTGGAGACGGACCAGGTTTGGCAACTGCATATGTGTTGTTCTACAAAGAACTCGAAGAAGAGGACAATGAGGCCAATAATTTATTCAACGGATACGAAGATGATGAATATTCCGAGAACAACAGTACAGTGGACATGATCTTTAACGGTGTCACAGGACATTTGAACGAATTAAACGTTCAAGACTCTCCAGATGAATCTTTAGAAAGAGGTAAATCAAAAAAGTTTGGATGGAAAAAATCTATATAACAGCATTGGTGAACAAGTATGAAACACTTTCTCCATTGTGTAATCTTCTAATACTCTCCCCCAATAGAGCACTGATATCCAATACATCCAATTTAGGACATGCCAGTAATTTATCGTTTAACGGCATAGAATTTGTACAAATGACCCTTTTAAGTTTGGAATTGTTAATCTTGTTAATGGCATCATGGGAAAAAATCCCATGGGTCACAATCAGTATGACATCTTTGGCATTGTTGTCATCGATCAAGATATCCGCCAGTTTACACAAAGTTCCACAAGTATCAGCCATATCATCCACCAATATACAAGTCTTATTGGTGACGTCACCGACCAACACCATTTTAGAAACTTCGTTTGGTTTGGCTCTTTCTTTATGGATCAACAGGAAATTCAAGTCGAGTTTATCTGCAATGGAAGCCACTCTTTTGGCTCCTCCTGCGTCTGGACTCACAATGATCAAATCTTTAGTATCTTCTTGTCTCATGAAATTGGTCTTGATGTAGTGTAAAACGTTTGGTTCGGCGTATAAATTGTCTACAGGGATGCTGAAAAATCCTTGAATTTGAGACGCATGAAGATCTAAAGTTATCACATGATCACATCCTGCTGTTGTCAATAAATTTGCAATCAATTTTGCAGTAATTGGCAGTCTAGATTTGTCCTTTTTATCTTGTCTTGCATATGGGAAATTCGGAATTAAGGCGGTGATTCTTCTCAGAGATGCAGATTTACAAGCGTGGATCAAGATCAACAATTCCATCAAATAATCATTGATCTCACTTTCTCCACATCCAGTTTGTACTATATAAACGTCTTCATCTCTGATCGATTCGCCGATGGTGACAGACGATTCTCTATTAGAAGTCTCACCAACATGAATTTTCGCCAAAGGAATATCGAGTCTTTCAGATATGAGTTTGGCCAACTCTGAATGAGAATTTCCTGCTAATAACTTGATATCATTAGGGGTTTTATGGACGGTCATTACTGGAATTAAAAAGATTTTCAGTTTTGAAATTTTTTTTTTTTGATTTTTTACCGAATTTCTTATCATTTTAACAGCCGGATCCAAATTTATACATCCATGCCGATAGCCGAGCTGAGACAAAGATTGACCAAGGAGTATAAAAACTTGGTCAAAAGTCCAGTGGCATATATCACAGCTAGACCAAACGAAAGTAATATCTTAGAATGGCATTATATCATCGATGGACCTCCTGAAACCCCATATTTCAACGGTCAATACCATGGAACTTTAACTTTTACACCAGATTATCCATATGCACCTCCAGCAATTCGTATGTACACTCCAAGTGGGAGATTCAAACCTAGAGCAAGACTTTGTCTTTCAATAAGTGATTTCCATCCTGAAAGTTGGAATCCAGGTTGGTCAGTTTCGACAATTTTAGTTGGACTTTTAAGCTTTATGACTTCAGATATGATTACAACAGGGTCGATCCAAACGGATTATCAAACAAAACTTCAACTGGCAAAACAATCGATGCAATTCAACATACAAAACAATCCAGAATTCATCAGAATCTTCCCTGAATACATCGAAACAAACACCACCGAAAGTTCAAAAAGATTACAAGAAATTAATAATTATCAACATGAACGTCTTCAAAAATTGAACAAAGAACCGAATAAAATTGATCAGTTCAACCCAAAACCCAGATCTGTTAGTGATACAGAAGATGAAATTAGAGCCAAACAATTGAAATCACAACCTCAAAATTCAAATAAAATTTATTACTTCCTCCTGGTGATATTGATCGGCATATCCATTAAATATTTCATTTAAACGTATAAATTTACATATATTGATGCTACTAATTTTTGAATCCAATAACTCCTTTTTAAAAAAATGCTTTGTCATAACTTTCATACTTGATCTTCATATTCTTTCAAATCTTCTGGATCAAAAATAACTTGAACCATTAGAGAACAAGACGGACACACTGCAATCTCTTCTCCATCTTGTAAATCGAAAAGTCCTATTTGAAACCTATCACCACATGGACAGGGATAAGAGAAGATTTGAGTCACAGGATCAAAACTAAAATCTTCAATCTCCACCTCGTCATAGATCGTCTCCGTTGTACTCATCTCTAATACCTTATCACAGTTTTTTTTTTTTTATTAAATTTTTTGACCAAATTTTTCAGTGAAAAATATACGATTACGTAATCGATGCCTGGTGTAGTGATGTGTTAGGGTTTTGGAACTTTAGGGTTCGATCACGTGTAAGTGTCACTTTTTCTGCGCATAATTACACTACCTCCTTCTTTTCCAGGCCTTAAAAAGAGTCGTGTGCAACACCCAATAAAAAGTTTTTCAAGTCGCAGTTTTTTTCACTCAAAAATTTTCAATTTGAATTTTAAATTCTTTGGTTAGCGTTTGTTGAATACTATAGTGTATCATTAAAGTAAGTAATAAAGAAAAGAAGGATGAAGAAAAGACTTTGATGGATCAAGAGGACATGTGTGAATGATATAGTTGATGTTTCAAATCACAAGCAAGTGATTTCCTATTCGATTTCTTGATATATCTCATATGGCAATCATCACTCAAAGATGTATCGAGAAATTGTATTCAAATGAATTCAAAACTTGACATGGACACTACAAGTTTGCAGTATTGTACCAACTATCTCAAACAATCTCGAAAAGTCTGTTTAAAATTCCAAAGTTAAAAAATTTTTCATCCAAAATTTTTCAATTCAAAACTAACAAATCAGTATACAAGATGGGTATTTCTCGTGATTCAAGACACAAAAGAGCCGCCACTGGTGCCAAGAGAGCTCAATTTAGAAAGAAGAGAAAGTTTGAGTTGGGTCGTCAAGGTGCCAACACCAGAATCGGTCCAAAGAGAATTCACTCTGTCAGAACAAGAGGTGGTAACCAAAAATTCAGAGCTTTGAGAGTTGAAACTGGTAACTTCTCATGGGCTTCTGAAGGTGTTGCCAGAAAGACCAGAATTGCCGGTGTCGTCTACCATCCTTCCAACAATGAATTGGTCAGAACTAACACTTTGACCAAGTCTGCCATCGTTCAAATCGATGCTACTCCATTCAGACAATGGTACGAAAACCACTACGGTCAACAATTGGGTAAGAAGAAGGTTGGTACCGAAGAAGTTTCCAAATCTAGAAAAGTTGAAAGAAAATTGGCTGCCAGAGCCGGTCAAGCTGAAATCGAAGCTGCTGTTTCTGCTCAATTCGGTTCCGGTAGATTGTACGCTGCCATCTCTTCTAGACCAGGTCAATCCGGTAGATGTGATGGTTACATCTTGGAAGGTGAAGAATTGGCTTTCTACTTGAGAAGATTGAACACCAAGAAATAAATCTTGTTATGATTCCAATCTGTGCCATACAACTTCTCAATTACATAAAAAAAATGAATAATCATTTGTTATAAAACTACTTTGTATTAAGATTTAAAAATGTGTTTTTTTTCAATTAAAAAATTTATTAACTATGAAGAAGAATCTAATGTGTTAGAACTTGATAATTACAGGAATGAATGATCAGAGTTAGGCAATGAGTTTATCTGCAGCTCCGTTCTCCATCAATTAAGACAGAGACGGATCTCAGTACAGGTCTGTGTCATTTGTATCATCACAATATTCATATTTCAACCCTTTTACTTACCATACCGATCTACGGTTGAATCCATAATTAAAAAAAAATTTTATTTTTTTTCAGGTGATTAAACAGTCGTGTACGAAAGTCACAATAGTCCATTTTAAGAAAGGGGTTATAATAGGGCTAACTGCTTTGCATAGTTTTTAGAATTCTTAGCATCTGATCTGGCATAACTGGCGGTTAAAATAGAGGCATAAGACCATGTCAAATCTTGGGCTCCAGTTTTTTCTCCGGTAAATCTGCTAAATTCTTCGGGCAATCTGCCATCTGATCCTGCATAGTATTTAACAGTTCTCAAAAATGCATCCCCCCATCCTTGTAAAGCGTCGATTAATTGACTAAATTCTTTGGTATTGGATTTGTAGATCAAGTTAGTGGTTTGTGATTGTTTGCGATCTCTTTTCCCGTTTTGTGTCAACACTGCAGATCCATAGTAATCCCAAAATGGAGCCGTCAAATTGGTGATGGTGATCTCACCTTGATCTTGGAAAGCGATGGAGGTTCTGTAGAAAAATTCTGCAAACAGCAGACATGAAAGATACCATGGATTACCATAACTGGATCCAACTCCATCATAAACGTCTTCAGGATATCTTCCTGTTGGTGGAGCAATAGGCAAGTGATGGTTATCGTACAGTATTGAGGATAAATTTGTGTACACCGGGATGAATGAAGTGGCTATTTCGTAAGCAGATCTAACCACATAATCATTGGTATAGGAGAAAACATTGTCATTGTTGTAAGCATGATTAATTGCCAAAATAACAGAAACATCTTTATAAGAAGCTTTGTTCTTTTGAACTGGTCCATAAGCGGTCAAGATCAAATTCCTACTTGGATAAACGAACTGGTTCAAAGTGTCATTCAATTGGGTTGCAGCACTGTTCAATGTGTTTGTCAAAGAATAATCTCTAAATTTATCACTGGCAAATTTAGCACCGTCCAAAAGAGCTTTACGTTGAACCATCTTGGTATAGAAATGATCGGAAAGTACTTCTTCCCAAAGATCAAAACCATCTACTGTCCAATTGGAGGCAACAAATTCCAAATCCCTTTTGATCGGCAGGTTCCATAACTTGTTTTGAACTGTCTTTTTGGACCCACCTTTGGCGAGATATGCATTTGCAAATTTGATCAAAGCAGAGGCTCTTGTAGCTGGACCATCGTTCTGGGGACGTCCCCATGATCCTAAATACCCTGTGTTGTTGTTCAAGTAAAACTTGGGCTCTCCCAACCCCGTGATCAGTGTAGGATCATTTTGTTCGTCTATAGAAGCCTGTGCATATTCAAACAACAACTTCTCCAATTGCTTAGAGTTTTGGTTAGAAGAAGGGATAGACAGATACAAATCGATCAAGGAGGAAAAAGTCAATGAGGCATCACGGACCCAATGGTAGGCATAATCTGGAGTCTCGTATGATTGAGCCGCAATTACTAAACCTGGGACTGAACCGTTGACATTGATGTTATCCAACACTCTTTCCTTTGACTCGTACAGCTCAGATCTGTAATTCGTATCCAACCATGAATCGATATCGGAATAGAAACCTGATGGTTTGATCAAAGGTGTGGGAGAAGTAGTTGTTGCAACAGTACCTGATTCCTGAACTTCAATGTTCAAAATCTCGTAATAGTTGTTACCAGCATCCGTGTCTGCAAAAGTGACATTGACCAATTCCAGTAAACCTTCAGTTACATCAATGGCAGAACTAATGGTCCATAGTTCCCAATTATCCAGTAAGGATTCTGAATAACCAGCAGCAAGTGAAGTCAATGGAGTTGATTCACCATCCAAGTTTGCATAATTTAACAAAACGATTTTGTCATAATCGTCATTGTGGATGAATATAGAGGCATTGAATACTCCAGAATCATAATTGTAAGAAGCCAATTGGACATGATTAGTGGCATTCAACTCATTGGGCTCGGTGAGCAAAGTGACCAACTCTGTAAGGCCAATAGACAGAAGAAGTGAAGTACGAATTAAAGCACCGAACATTTTTGTTTGATTTGAAGCATATGACTCAATCTTTATACCGGTAAAGCTGTACTAAACTTTCACTTCCCCACTAAACCTCGACCTCGGGAATATGCAGGTTCATGCATGTTAACATGCGGGGTGCATTGTTTTCGCCAGGAACATTACTAGATCTACGGTGAAAAAATCATTTTCATCTTCTCGTTTGTTTGTTTTTAACCTAATTATGATGCATATCGTCGTATTCATAGTGAGTATTTAATTTTTTGGTCATTGATCTTATTATAATTGAGTTATATTTTATTTATATGATTTATGAGATGTAATTAGTGGACATCAAAGTCTGGGCAAATTACAACAGAGACTTGATCTGATATTTTGAAAAGGTATGACAGAGTTCTTTTTAGGTCTGATGAATATGTTTAGTCTTTTGCAAGGTGATTGGAAGATCTGAATAGTCTTTTGAAAAGGTGATTGAAGGTTTAAAAATTCTTCTTTGACCGAATTCAGAATTGATATTTTATTAAGCAGATTTTTAGCTCTATTTTTGGTATCAGTATTCAATCGAACCAAAATTCAATTGATGAGAATACAATCAACACTTCTCAGATTATAATATATACGAAAAATCTTAATTATGTACATACTTACGCGCAAATGGTTTAGTGGTAAAATTCATCGTTGCCATCGATGAGCCCCCGGTTCGATTCCGGGTTTGCGCAACTTTTTTTTTGCATCATTTCAAACCTACTATTACTCCACCTTGCACACGATAAACAATTAACAGTGGCTGAGCTTTCGAATTACTTCCGTTCAATTAAAAGGATGCAAAATCACGCATACGGTATCTTTTCGAGATAAGGATTACAATTTTGCAAAAGTGCATATTTTTGGAGCCGTTCCAAAAAAAATATGAGATGAGTATAAATTTAGAAATGTTTCTGCATTTGATGGTTGTACATCAAAAATGTTAAAACTGATCACATCCCTTTTCAAGAGTGAGTTGATATCCGAATTGAAGCTGGAATGACTGACAATTTAGAGAAGGAAAAAACCGAACTTACTCCAACCAAGAGTACTTCATCCTATGTTAGCGACAAAGAGCTTAGTAAGAACAGAGAAATTGACACCGCTTTGGAAACAATTCAATCACCAGGTAAAACTCTGACTTCTCGTAACTTGACTAAACAAGCTTTATAAATTTAATACTACTTTATCCATTCTACTGCATCTCTCCCTGTCCCTGCTTGGACAGCCCTTAAAATTCCCAATTTGGAAATCCCGCCCGGCATTAAGAAAGAAATCTCATTCGCCAAAACCGCAGCCCCTTTTTTGTTTCTTTTGCGGAAACTCCGACAAAAAAATTAAAAAAAACTCAAAATTAAAATATATTACGAACAGCACGAGTTTGAAAGAAGTGAAGTAGAAATGGTGAAACCAATTATTGCTCCTTCAATTTTATCACTGGATTTCAGTAATTTGGGATGTGAATGTCATAGGATGTTTGATTCTAATTCTGATTGGATCCATATCGATGTTATGGATGGTCATTTTGTGCCTAATATCACGATGGGACCTCCGATCATTTCTTCGTTACGTAAAGAATTACCAAGAGGGGGTAAAGATGGTAAAAGTGCCAGTTTTTTTGATTGTCATATGATGGTTTCCGACCCTGCTAAATGGGTTCCTGAGATTGCCAAAGCAGGTGGAGATCAATACACTTTCCATTATGAAGCCACCGATAACCATATTGAATTGGTCAAATTGATCAAGAAACATGGTTTAAAAGCTGCATGTCTGTTGAAACCTGGAACTCCTGTTGATGTGTTGTATCCAATCATCCAAGATTTAGACATGGTTTTGATAATGACTGTAGAACCTGGCTTTGGAGGTCAAAAATTTATCCCTGAAATGATGCCAAAAGTGTCAACTTTGAGACAAAAATATCAGGATTTAAACATCCAAGTTGATGGAGGTCTTGGTAAAGAGACTATTCCAGCAGCAGCAGATGCCGGTGCAAATGTCATTGTAGCAGGAACCTCAGTTTTTAAACTGGAAAGTCCAGAAGAAATGATTGAATTGTTGAGAAACAGAGTTAGAGACAGTTTGAAACAAAAAGGTTTACTCAACGATAAAAATTATTACTGCCATTAAATTGCATATTTATATATAGACTAGTATACATTGGTTCCCAAAGTGGTGCCTTGTCCTGAAACTGTTGTTGTAGTGATTTCTCCATTGGCATGTTTTTCAACCAATTGCCATAAAGCTTCTCTAACAACTGTGACACTATTCACTTTTTTCACATCGACTTCCATTTCTACATCTTGTGATTTCTTACCATTTCTTGCATCTGAATATTTTTTATTTCTTTCAATCTTCAGAAGTCTTTTAGCACTCAAAGTTTGTGTCACAACTGCTGTCTTTGGAGTCCTTTCATTTTTATAGAGAGAATATGCTATAGATGACGAAGATTGTGGAATAAACAGCGTGGCATTTGTAAATCCTTTAGATCTTGCTGCTGCACGCTTTTGTCCTAAAGATCCATTCTTTTTGGATTTAAGAATCTTATCCTTTGGTTTGTTAACTGAATTTCTAGATGGCATCTCACTGTTTTAAAAGCTTCTTTAAAGTGAAAAAAAAAAAATTTATCACAAAAAAATTGAAACCGTCGTGCACGTTGGATCAAAATAAACGGTCAAATTTAATTATCAACGGTTTGTACATAATTTGACAAATGTCGGGAGAAGAGAATAATAACCAAGAAGATCTTTATCTTGAACAATATGCTTTCACCACTGCAGCAGCCATAATAGGATCTGTGGACAGGAAAGTGACTGTTTTATTGAGGGATGGTAGAAATTTGTTTGGAGTCTTAAGAACTTTTGACCAATATGGTGAGTGTTGAAAATTTAATCATTTACACAATTTATTAACTTATTAAAGCCAATTTGATATTACAAGATACAGCAGAAAGAATATATCTTCCTAACAATGAATATGCCGAGATTTATCATCAAGTTTATTTGGTGAGAGGAGAAAATGTCGTCATGTTGGGAGAATTGGACATCGATAAAGAAGATTTACCACTCGAAAATATGACAAGAATAGATTTCAATAAAGCAGAAACCATTGTAAAACAATTACATCAAGAGAAAAATAAAAAAGATCAATTAAACAAGGACAAATATAAAAAATTAGGTAGTCTGAGTGACTTTGTCAAAGGTGATTTGTATTGATACATATTTCTTTTAAACGCTGACATCATTTTTTTCCCCCCTTTGTAAAAGCTTCTTTCTTCACTTCAAAGCCATTTTTTAATTCGAATTAATTTTAAATTTAATAGGCATGTCTATGAGAAGTAAGAAGTTAAAAGATGTACTATTGGGAGTTATTTTGATCGTCATTATTTATACATTCATAACACATGTCCATTCAAATTCAAATTCAACTTTACAATTATCCAATTCTTCAATCATTTATATGAAAAACACAGTTAAATATATTCCAGAGCAAGTGATTGAAAAGATTTCTGGAGACATAAATTCAAATGTTGATTGGTCCCAATATGCCTATGTTCAATATGCAACAGATTGGAATTATTTATGTAGTTGTATGATCAATTTTACAAGATTGAAAACTTATGGAACGCTGGCGGACCTAGTTTTGATCGTTTCAAATCAATTGAACATCGATCCAAATACAACACAAGGTGAATTATTCAACCAATTTTTGAAAAATAACAACATCAAAGTTCAATACGTAGAACCTTTAAGATTTAAAAGTGAATCATCCACTTGGAGTAAATCTTTTACAAAGTTTTATGTCTTTGAATTGACGGAGTATAAAAGAGTCATATATTTCGATAGTGATGCCACAATTCGGGATAAATTGGATGAACTTTTTTTCATTCCAGAGTGTAAAGTTGCAATGCCTTCTCTGTATGAATTGAACCATCGATTGTATCAAAATGATAAGATTTCTTTACCTACAGATTACATTCCAATGAACGTTGATGAGAAGGAAGAAATGAATTTAAAACTTTCTGAATTTGAAACCAATAAAGATGGTCTTCTGAAATTGTACAATTCATTACCGGATCTTACATTCACCAAAGGTTTCCAATTCGGAAATCATATAATGGTTGTGACTCCTTCCACCACAGAATTCAACAAATTGACCCAATTGGCCAATCATAAAGAGTTCAACGAATACGACATGGACATTATCAATAAGTTGTACAACCCAGATAAGATTGTAAATCGACAATTCACCTTAAAAGAAGAACAGTTGAACTTGATTCCCGAAGTTTTATTGATCCCCCATATCAAATATGGATTTCTCAGTGGAGAATTGAGATTCAATAACCATGATATCATTCTTTGTGAACCTCAAGATTTACCTTATCTGGTTTCAAGGAGTTACAAGTCACCATATTGGGCTGGATCCAATTGGGACACAACAAAGATCATGTCCAAAGTCAAATTAATCCATTTCAGTGATTATCCAATACCAAAACCATGGGTCAATCAAACCTTACCAAACAGTTACACGGAATTGAAAATATTGGGTAAAGATGATCATAAGAGGTTGAAATTGTACCAAGAATACAATTCAGGTTTAGAACAAGGTGATTATGTATTTCCTACATTGGTTTCAGATTCAGAACTGGCTGAAATTTGGAACAGGTTGTACGAAGATTACGTAATTGAACGGAAAGAAGTCTGTGGTTTGAATCTTGTCTAATTAACTGGGAATATACCTTTTCCGTCATCGAACAAGATATTTTCAATGTTTTTGATGCTCACTTCATGGGCTTGGATTGTATTGTCCATGGTTGCAGAGCCAATATGAGGAGTAACGGTCACGTCCCATCTATTACAAAGTTTTGGGTTGGCCTTTGGTTCGTCTTCAAAGACGTCTAAACCGGCACTGGCAACAGTACCGTTATCCAACAGTTCTAATAACACTTCTTCATCGAGGGCTGAACCACGGCCAATGTTGACTATACGAACACCAGGTTTGACCAATTTGATCGATTCTTTGTTGAGGACATGTTTAGTGGCTGGGGAATGTGGTACGGCAAACACGAGTAAATCACAATGAGGTGCCATTTCTGCAAAACTCGAATGGAACTTCAACTCAAATGGGAAAGCACTCTCTTCTTCCAACGTCAAAGGAGTTCTTTTCGTATATTCAACCTTCATACCTATGGCCCACATTCTCTTTGCAATTTCTTTACCAATGGCTCCCAAACCAATGATTCCAACTGTACGGCCTTGAGGAGAGATCATCATTTTACCTCCTAAGGTCAACAGATCTGGAACTGGTTTTGTCTTCTTCAAAGGATAACCATCTTTGTCAAATCCATCACCTCCTAAATATTCTCTGGCAACATGACAATCGGCAGATTCTTTCAACTTCAGTTCGAAGAATGGAGATAATTTGAACAGAGATAATGCCAAATACAATGCTTGGTCAGCCACATGAGGTGCAGAAACAGATCCAACGTTACAAACGGTGATACCTTTGGCTCTCATTCCATCAAGATCCATACTGTCATGCCCCACCCATGGATAGGTAAGAACTTTGAGAGATTCAGGAAACAGATCGACAAATTTGTTAGGTCCTCCATATTTCCAAATTCCATCATGACAGTTGAAAATGGCATCGATCTCGCTGTACTCATTGCCGAATTTCTCGATCAAATCTTGGGCGTCTACGGCATCACAAAAAATGGCCTCGATCTTATCCAAAAATTCTTCATAAGTTTTACTATCTTTGAGAAATTCATGGGTTCCAATGATCAAAACTTTTGGCTTGATAGGTCCAGACATTTTTGTACTAGTTTTCGAAACCTGAGTCGGCATTTCTTTCAATTTAAATCTGTCTTGGTTAAAAATGGAAATTTTTCATGCATAATTTTCATGCACTCGTGCATTAAAACGGTGAAAATTGATGCCTATCGATAACAAAAGTGCATAATCGGCATTAACGTTGCCACATTTTGTAGGTGAATATTGCCAAGATTGGACTGGGTTGTTTAAGTCGATGTACTTAAAACTGACCAAATAACCATCATCACATTTGTTTCATCACTGTGGCTTTTCAAAAAAGCGTCAATCCACCGTTCAAATGTAACTATCTCGCCGATAAGAATACCGCCGGTAAAGTCGCACGCAGATAGCCGAAATTTTTCACACATAATACCGGATTTATAAAAGAAGAAAATTCAGCCGTTTAATGAAGGAAATAGCGATGACCAAACCAAGAGTTCTTGTGGCCGGGAATCCACATACTGATTCCGATGAGTATAGACAATTTGTGGAACTTGTGGAGGTGGTTCATTATAGATTTGGTGATACCGATAAAGTAATCGAAGATTTCCAAAATGAACTTTCAGATATCAGTGCCATTTGGTTAGCACCTGGTGGATTTTATACAAATCCTGGAATGCCATATTTCAGATTCGACGAGAAAGTGATCGAACTGTTCCCTTCTACACTTAAAGTCATTGCTGTGACGTCAATTGGAGTCGATAGATATGATGTCCCCAGTCTTAACAAAAAGGGGGTGATCTTGTGTAACACTCCGGGTTTGGCCAGTGATCAAGTTGCAGATACGGCTCTATACCATGTTTTGAACTGTTTCAGACATTATAACTTCATTGAACATGCATTTAGAACCACTGGTAACACCGGTAAACTGAAAGCTCTACTGGCATCTAAATTGATCGATCCAGAGACAAATTTCCCATATGCCACTGAAGAGACCGATACTCCTCCAAGAGCAGATATCGTTGGTAATAAAGTGGTGAGGACTCCAAAGGGACACATAGCTGCCATTATTGGTCTTGGAGGCATTGGTGGAGAACTTCTGAAAAGATTACATGTCTTGGGGATGAAAATCCATTACACCAAGAGAAAGCCTTTGACAGAACAAGAAATTCATAGACTTGGAGATTTCCCACTCAATTATCATTCATCTTTTGAATCGATTTTACCAGAAGCAGATGTCTTGGTCTTTTGTTGTCCATTGAACGAAGAAACCAGACACATGTTGAACAAAGACACTTTGGCACAATGTAAAGATGGAGTTCGTGTAGTCAACGTTGGACGTGGTCCTGTAATAAAGGAGACAGATTTACTCCAACTGTTACGTTCCGGTAAAGTTAACTATGCAGGTTTGGATGTCTACGAAGGTGAACCAAAAGTCAATCCTGATATAGTCAAGAGATATGACATGAGTTTGACTCCACATTGTGGTTCTTCTACATTGGACAACTTCATGCTCAGTTCTCTGAATTGTCAACTGAACATCATCAACGTCGTCATAGATGGTGGTGAAGGTTTGACTCCGGTGATTATATAATAAATAAAACTTTAAATAAGATAAATAGAGACATGACGTTCACAAATCATTTCTAGTGAATTGTCTAACGTCATGAGGTTTTTCTGACAACAACACTTTTTGTCCATTTGAAGGTTCACAACTTTTCCTGTTGGAAATTGGACCTGGTTTTGGTAAAGGTTTACCATCTTTGATCGTTTGAAGAACGTTTGTGATTGACTCCAGGGTCAAATCTTCGTAATAATCGTCATTGATTGCCACAACAGGACCATTGACACAAGCACCAGCACATTCAACTTCTTGTAGAGTGAACAACCCATCTTCTGTGGTTTCACCAACTTTGATGCCCAAACAGTTTTTAACCAGTTCTACCACATCATCAGACCCACATAATTGACAAGGAGTGGTGGTACAGATTTGTACGTTGTATTTACCCACAGGTTGTCTCATGTACATGGTGTAAAAAGTTGCAACTTCATAAACTCTCATGGGTGGCATTTCCAATAATTTAGCCACATAATTCATGACACTGATAGATGTGTACCCCAATTGACGTTGTCCAATGTCTAATAAAGCCATTACCAGAGATTTTTTGTACTGAGGAGGGTACTTACTGATCTCCTTTTGGGCCCTTTCCATGTTCTCTTTGGTGAATTCAAATGGTACCAGAGGGTTATTTGATTCGGTGTTTCTGTGCACAGAGATGATGGATGAGTTTCTGATGGGAGATAAAGTGGAACGAGTCCATCTTGAGATAGATGGAGCTTTGAATAGTTGTTTGAGCATGGTTTTGAAATGTTACTCCGCATTTTAAAAAAATGGGGTAACTGGTGTAATGAGGTTTGGAAATTGGTGTAGTGAGGGAAAAAGGAGAGAAATAAATGGTGTAATGAGGTAAAAATGACAGAGAACCGATAAGCACCGATAAGCATGATAAGAATGATTCAAAGGAGTTGACTTCGGAAATTGATTGAATACTATTAAATTTGAATAAGAAATTGTAAAAGATTTCCATAATTCATACTTCAACCACTGAAAGCCACAGTTTCTTCATCATCAAGATCTCCTCATAATCTATCAAATTTGTCTCAACTATTCAACCATCTTCAGTTTAATCTCCATAAATTTCCTCTTGAAACCCCCCTCCCTCATTTTCAGATCCAAATTCCCTCTTTCATCCCTTTTTTATTATCCCTTTTTTCACCAAAATGGAAAATCCAAAAATTTTCAAAAATCATCGAATCATTTGAGTCATATAGAAAATGTCATACAGTTTAGAAACAGAGATAGTTCGTACCAAACATGAAGATGGATACAATTCTTCGATTGTCCCGTTGTACCAGACAGCTACTTTCAAACAAACTTCTCTCTCTGATATGGGAGAATACGATTATACGAGATCGGGTAATCCTACTAGAACGGCTTTACAACAACATTTGGCCAAGATTATGAAGGCGGAACATACTTTTGCCGTGAGTTCAGGTATGACTGCTTTAGACGTCATCTGTAAAGTGTTAAATGCAGGTGATGAAGTCATTGCAGGTGATGATTTATACGGTGGTACCCATCGTTTATTGACTTTGTTCAACAAGAATGGATTCTTAAAAGTTAGTCATTATGACACGACAAACACAGAATTGATCAAATCAAACATCACCAAAACCACAAAGATGATTTTTTTGGAAAGTCCAACGAATCCTTTGATCAAAGTGGTGGACGTCAAGACGATCACCGATTATGCCCATGAAATCAATCCTGAATGTATCGTTGTATTCGATAACACCATGATGTCACCAATTTTGATGACTCCTTTAGATTTAGGTGTTGATATCCAATACGAATCTGCAACCAAATATTTGAATGGACATCATGATTTAATGGCCGGTGTCATTGCAACAAGAAGTTCTAAATTGGCAGATTCTCTCTATTTTGCAATTAACTCCACCGGTGCTGGTTTGAGTCCATATGATTGTTGGTTGTTGATCAGAGGCTTGAAAACTTTATCTATTCGTGTCTTAAAACAACAACAAAATGCCATCAAAGTTGCCGAATTCTTGGAATCAAAGGGTCTCAAAGTTAGATATCCAGGTTTGAAAAGCCATCCTCAATACGATTTACACAAATCCTACACCAAAGGTCCAGGAGCAGTTCTTAGTTTCGAAACTGGATCCGTGGAGAAAAGTGCCAAAATTGTCGAAGGTTGTGATATCTTTGGTATTACGGTGTCGTTTGGATGTGTCAATTCGTTGATTTCAATGCCATGTTTGATGTCTCACGCATCGATCGATCCAAAAATTAGAGCAGAAAGAGAATTTCCAGAAGATTTGATCAGATTATGTATTGGTATAGAAGATGTCGACGATTTGATCACCGATTTGAAGAATCTGTTATCAAAAGGGGGTGTCATTTAAGGTCGTGTACAAACGGACTAAAAAATATCATTATCTTGTAAAATTAATCAAAAAAAAAAATCAAAAAATCACGGCAACAAGATTGTCACAAGAAGGTTTAATGTCAAGTTCTAAGAATCAGAACATCATTGCCAATCATTATAAGATAGATGAGAAGATAGGAGAAGGGTCATTTGGGATAATATTCAAAGGATACGATTTATCCAAAAACAATCTACCCGTTGCCATTAAATTTGAATCTCGAAAATCAGAACTGCCCCAATTAAAAGATGAATTTAGAGCTTATAAAATTTTGAATTCATCTATAAATGGACTTCTAAGACTGAAATCGAATCTTGGAACAAATATCAGTGTAGAAGGTATACCAAAAGTGTATTATTATGGACAAGAAGGTTATTATAGTATATTGATAATCCAACTTTTGGGACCTTCTCTTGAAGATTTGTTCGATTGGTGTGGACGTAAATTTTCTATCAAAACTGTAGCACAGGTGGCTAGACAAATGATCAGAAGAATTGAATTTGTACATGCAAATGACTTGATCTATAGGGATATCAAACCTGATAACTTCTTGATAGGTCTAGAAGATAACACCATTTTCTTGGTTGATTTTGGAATGGTGAAACAATATCGAAATCCAATAACTAAACAACATATTCCATATAGAGAGAGAAAATCATTGAGTGGGACACTGCGATATATGTCCATCAATACTCATCTAGGACGTGAACAAAGCCGTAGAGACGATTTAGAAAGTTTAGGACATGTCTTTCTATATTTTTTGAGGGGTGAATTACCTTGGCAAGGTTTAAAACTGCTGAATAATAAGTTGAAATATGAAAAGATTGGTGAAAAAAAACAAAATACACCTTTAGAAGAACTTTGTCAAGGTTTACCGTTACAATTCCAAGAATACATGAGATATGTGAGAGGTTTGAAATTTGATGAAACTCCAAATTATGACTATTTGGTCAAATTGATGGAGGAAATTTTAGGAGAAGAAATTGAAGATGATCATTATGATTGGATGGATTTGAACGATGGACAAGGGTGGGATTGGTCTAAGAACAAGAAAACCAATTTACATGGGTATGGGAGTAATAATAACACCCAACAAAGGGTCAATACTGCTCAAAAGATTTATGATAGACGTCGTTCATCATCCCATCGTGATAAAAAATATTTGATGTCGAGTACAAATAGTGGTCAAAGAACTTCTAGTAGACAACAACAATTGGGTTTACATCCTGTAAATGATAGAGGTCAAATTTATGAATTAAACGATGATCAAGAACCACAAAATTTACTCAAAAAATGGTTCTGCTTCTGTTGTTAGCATTTTTCTTTAATTTAAATCGATGCATTTTTATCAGTTTTGAAACATTTTTTGACTTTTTTGACATTTTTTATCACAATTTTTTAAACATTTTTTAAACATTTTTTTAAACATTTTTAAAGATATGAATGGATTTGAAGTCAATGGACGTTGTTTGGCTTATCATGGACCAATGCTCTATGAAGCACGTATTTTAAAGTTGTACAAAGGTCCTAAAAGTAAAGTGGAAGTTCATAAATCAAATCCAACCACCCCTGATCAAGCAAATTTACCCGAAGAGATGAGATCACAACTGGCTTATTTCATACATTATAAAGGTTGGAAATCGACATGGGATGAATGGGTAACAGAGGCAAGAATATTGACATGGACTCCTGAAAATCTCAAATTACAACAAGATCTTAAATTGGAACTGAAACCTGTTGTCAAAGAATCAACTCCAAAGAAAGAAGAAATCAATCAAGTTCCAACAAAAAAGACAAAGAAATTATCAAATACAATAGAAACAGAAGATGAATTTTTGAAAAGACCAGAAGTTAGCATCAAGATACCCGATGAGATCAAATTACTCTTGGTGGACGATTGGGAACATATAACAAAAGACAATCAATTAGTTTCATTACCCCTGACCATCACCGCAAATCAAATATTACAAGAATATGTTCAAAATAATCGTGCAAAACCAAATGAAAATTTGTTAGAAGAATTTGTGTTTGGACTTCGATTGTACTTCAACCGTTCATTACCTTCGATTTTATTGTACAAATATGAAAGACAACAATACAAAGACATTATGGAACTTGAAAATAAACTGCTGATAGATATCTACGGTAGTGAACATCTTTTAAGATTATTTGTATCTTTACCAGGATTGGTTGCCCAAACTTCTATGGATCAACAATCAATCAACGTTTTAAAAGAATTCGTCGAAGATATTATGTTATTCATGGAAGAAAACAAACTCCATTTCTTTGCAAACAAATACGAAAATACAACCCCTGCCTACGAATCTGCCAACAAGAATTGATCCGCGCGCGTTAATTACTACCCGATTAGGAAAAGATAGAGGTCGCGTTTTTGACAAGGATAATTGCTGTGATATAGACAATTTTTTTAAACTAGATATTGACAATTCCTTAGACAAGTTCAACGTAATCCACATGTTTGTTTCATCTCTTTTTAAGCCCCATTGAATCCATTTCCTGATCTCTATTGTTCTCTATTTTTATTTAACTCTTTAAAGTATTTTTTTTCAGCTTTTAATTTTCACGTTGAGTGCACTTTTTTTTTTGACTAGAGGTTTAAACCACGAACAGTTGGCATAAAAAAAACATCTAATAGCATGACATTGGCTTGGACTGTTGTCATTTTTTGTCAGTTATGGATCTCGGTGTGTCTTGCATTCAATCCTTCAAAACCTGAATTCATAACTAAATCATATGAAGTTAGTTCAGTAGCCAAATGTCCGAATGATTTCACCAAATTGACCTCGATTGCAAAAAGTTTTAAAAGTGTTCAATTCACCAATAACACTTCTTCTTCGTCATTAGTGGAGCTACCTTCTGATGTGTATGTGTTACAAGCTGGAAATGACTATGAACTGTTCTATATAAATGTCACTGTCGATTCATCACCTCTCACTCTACTCATCGACACAGCTTCTCCATATCTTTGGGTCTATGGAGAAAATTGTACTTCAAATTCATGTGAAGATGAAGCTGTTTTCTCAGCAGTTGTGGACCCCACAAAAACTTTTGCCTTGCTGTATTCTTCGAGTACTGCAAGTGGATCAATAGACTCCGTTGACGTCATCATAGATCAACAATTAGAGATTCAAAATTTTAGCATTGGTATTGCAAATACGGTTCCAGATATCTTTGAAGATTATGACATTTCTGGGGTGTTGGGATTACCATCCAGTAATGGAACTTCAAATGGTCTTGAAAACGTTTTAGATTACCTCTACACTTCAAATAGCATTGGCAAAGAATTATTCACAATCATGTTGAGTAATGGTTCCACCAATTATGATGGGTTATTGACTTTTGGAACCATTTTGGAAGATTTATACGAGGGAGACATTTCTTATACTTCGATCATCGAAAACGATCTCGGTTATTGGGAAATCCAAATCGATAGAGTGTTTGTAGATGGATACCAAGCCGTTTTCGATTATACCCAAACGATCAACAATGTACAGACAAATGATTCAAGACTTGCAGTGGTGGATTCTGGAACCACCATCATCGTTCTCAACAAGGAAGATGCTGCAGTTTTACACTCTTTCTTCACAAATCTGATCTCCGATGGTACCAATTATGCAATTTTTTGTAACGAAACTTTGAACATCAATTTGGAAATTGGTTCTCAAAATTTCTCAATTGGTCCAGAGGCCTATTTGGGGGAACTGTATTCGTCGAGTTCTGTGTACAATGGATATTGTGTTTCCAATTTCCAAGGTTTGGACATCGATGACGATGGAGTTTGGGTCTTGGGTGGGTTGTTTCTCAAACAGGTTTACTCCGTTTTTGATCTTCTGGAAAGACAAGTTGGTTTTGCCCAAAAATTGTACAACAACGTCACTGTCACCTCAACCATGACCACAGCAAGTTCTGTCATTACTACTGTTCCAATTATAACGGCATCTTATTCTTCCAATTCAACATCATCAAGTTCCACATCATCATCAACCAATTCAACCAATTCAAATTCAACCAATTCCACCACATATTCGGCACTGGGAACTCAACTCTCATCTCAATGGCTCTTGGTCCTGATCATAGGATTGATGCTCACATGAATTATATATACACAAAATTTTATCAATTCTTGCCCTTTCGTCTCTTCTTCCTCTCTAACTTGGCAATCTCCTTGAGATCATCGTCACTTGGTTCATACACATGCCATACAGTATAATGGGGTAAACCTCCAACTCTGAATCCCATTTTTTTGGCCAATTTACCGAACAGTTCTGTTTCAGCATGGTTCATAAAGGTGAACAGTGGGAACATGGTACCTTGTCTAAAAATCTTCAGTTTGGCCAAGATGGAAACACCTCCAACTCCGTCAAGGTCGATCAGCTCGTTCTTGTTCCCATGTATATCACGGATATACAGTAAATGAGCACGCCAAGTAGGATATTCGGCATATCCTTCGACAATGACATCGTCCTCATGTAAAGTTGTGGCCAATTCGAGTGCCAGTTCACTCTCTATCCATGAATTCAAATCATAAGGTTGTTCATTACCCAAAAATACAGGTAAAGGACGCCATACATTGGGCACAATCACGTCGAATTGATCTTTGAATTGCATCAAATCTTCAATCACTTCTCCAGGCGAAGTTTCAATGTCGGCATCTCTCCAATAGACCCATGAATGATACGGTTTTAATGCTGCTGATAACAACCAATTTCTAGCCCTCCCCATCAATTTTCTTCTAATTCCCTGAACTTTAACGTCATGACGATCACTAAAACCTTGTCCAATCACTTGTCCGAAATCTTTTCTAAAAATTTGGATGGATCTGAAAGGAGTTTGATAATGCAGATGATAAGGAGGTTTAAAAGCATGGTTGATTCTCTGGGTATAGACATCGTCCATGTATTTGAGATATAGATCACTTGAACCTTGTCTTGTTTCTTTCAATCTAATCTGTTTCTCTTCTTCTAAATATTGTAAAAGTGTACCATTTTGGAGATGAACACTGTAGTCGAATAACAGTTCTAAAGTATGATCATTTTCAGAACAATCAGAAACCAAGAACAGAAGATCGATCAATTCATGGTGATAAGTCAAATTCATCAAATTACGAAACATCAACGGTAAAACAGGTTCTGCATCTCTCAATGGTACCAAAAGTAAAACAACGTCACCACTCAGTTTAGGATCTTTTTTTTGACCAGAATACAAATTGAGATCGTAAAACTCTACAGTTTGGTCATAAATTTCTTCTTCTGTAAGTTCTTTTGGTTCAACTTCTTCATCTACGTTGATAACTCCATCTTTACCGATTTTGAAATGACCAAATTTATCTTCTCCAATTCCATTATTTGTGTGAATGTTAATGTCCTTTTCGGGTTTAGGAGGTTCTATAATGACATCTTCAGATTCTGAACTCCTTCTACCTATCAAAACCCATATCACCACCACCATTACGAATAATCCCAAACTTTTCACAATTCTTTCACGAATTTGTTGTTGTCGTGATTTCGGATACAATTTATGTGACCTGGAATTAGTCAAACAATCTAAAAACAACTTCAAATAACTTACAAAGGAAGATCACTCTTCTTTCCATGGGTATCTACCACCATTTGAAGATATCAGCGTTGTGTCAAGTCGCAAATTCGAGCTTCTTTTTTGGGAGAGTTTGAGATTTGGAACACGACGCACGACTTTTTTATGTATCAACATTTTTCAATGAGGTTGAATTTATCGGGTTGGAACCATTCAGATTTTAATAAATTCCAGACATCTTGGGCCAAAAATAAAGCTCTTGATTCTGTCAGAGCACATCCCTCTATGTAGACTTTCAATTTTGGTTCTGTTCCTGAACCTCTTGCCGTAAATCTGATTTTCTCCCCCTCAGCTGCATCTCGGGGGGTTAGTTCTGCTGTGATCATTTGAGAAGAATCATCAATGGGTAAATTGGGAATGTTGTTTGGAGTGGAAGAATCGTATCCAAGAGTGAGATCTCGCCAGTAAGTCACTTTATAGCTTTGGATATGTCTTGGATATTCCACAGATCTGATCACTTGGTTAAAAATTTTTGGAGTCGTGGTTAAATCTGGAACTATGTAATAACCATTGAATTCTTTGTAATAACCGTAATTCTGGAAACCTTGGGCGAGTTTTGCAATTGCATTTGTATTGTTATCGAGCCAATATTGGTACATCTGAGCAAACACCACGAAAGCACTGAGGCCATCTTTGTCATGGACCACATTGAACATGAAACCAATGGCTTCTTCATAACCAAATGGTACTTTGAAACCTTTCTTTTCGAGTTCAATGGCTTTATTACCTATCCATTTGAACCCGGTTAAAGTGTCTTCATAATGGAATCCAGTTTTGTTGGCCAACGATTTGATCATTTGGGACGAAACTGTCGAATTCAACATATAAGTGTTTGAATCCAAGTTTTCAGTTTCCGACAAATATTGGGCAAACAAAAATCCAATTTCGTTACCGGTCAATTGTCTCCAAATCCCATCATGTTTGATAGCAGCTGAAAATCTATCTGCATCTGGATCATTTGCCAATACCAACTCTAAACCTTTTTCATCTGCTTTGGAAATGGCGAGATCAAGAGCACCTTTTTCTTCGGGATTAGGAAACAGAACAGTTGAGAAATCTGGATCTTCTTGTGCCTGTTGTTCTGGAATGACAATTTCAAGACCTAGTTCTTGCAGCAATGTTTCTATAAATTGTAATCCCACTCCATGCATAGGGGTATAAACTGCTTTGAAATTGACTTTAGACTTGATCAATTTAGATGAGACACTTTGTAAGTAATTTGTGATGAGTTCATCACGTATATCTACCAACAATGGACTCTTAAAAGCCAGATCCACATCCCAACAACCTTGAACAGGATCTGAATTTGCAAGAATTTCATTTTGGATTTCAAGATCCAAAGGAGGGATGATTTGACATCCATTGGCCCAATAAACTTTATAACCATTATCCAGAGCAGGATTATGACTGGCAGTGATCATTACACCACATGACAGATGGAATAAATCAACACCAAATGGAATCAATGGAGTTGCTACAGTTTTTACGCTACAAAAATACACCTTGATGCCTTTTAAAAGGAACAGCAGAGCTGTTAATTGTGCAAATTTTAACGAGTTGTGACGATGATCATGTCCAATTACAACACTTGGGGAATCGAAATCTTTTGATTTCACATAATGAGCAAGACCTTGAGATGCCTGTACAACTGTGACATCATTCATTCTGGAAAAACCTGCTTCCATTTTAGCTCTGAGTCCTGCTGTTCCAAATGTGATTGGATTTCTCAATCTGAGTTCTAATTCATCGATATTGTTTTCGGCTTGTAGATTGAGAATCTCTTGTCTTGTTTGTGGGTTCTGGGGTTAGTGAGAATGAGTTTTAAAGAACTTACGATATCAATATCTAGCCATTTTTGGACCAAAGAGTTGATTGAAATTGATGCCATGGTGATGGATGAGGTGATGAAAATTTGTATTTTGCTCAATTATTCCTTATGAGAAAGGGATGCACGAAATAGGGAGAGGATAGGGGAGTAGAGATAGATAATGAAGGAAGAGAGAGGGAGTAATTGGATATGATAATAATCCAAGAAGTAAATGAGTGCATATTGAAGAAAGGGGTAAGAAATTTAATACAAGAGAATACAGGGTATAAGCAGTGGGAGAATAAGCAGTGTAGAAAAGCAAGTACTAAGATGATAAACAAATCACTTTTAGCCAATAAAAACATACAATGATTGTCTAATATAAATCTGCCCCACAAACAGGTGATCGATATTATACAATTCTATAAACTACTTCTTTTATTTCACATTCATCTTGCATTCAAAACGAAAGTTTCATTTTTTTTTGTGGTGTGATTTTGAAAAAAACATGAGAGCGGGAACAACTGCGCGACAAAAAGGGCCTTTATTTCAAATTAAAGGCGCAGAATGTCCGGATGAGGGTCACGCAGTTATAAAAAAGTAACATGATTTTTAAACCAAAAAGGGGGTAAGCATTTTTACAAACGAGAATATTTAAACCCCAACAAGTGCCTAATTCAAACCCCATCGATAACATCAACTCATTCAAAAACAAACAATAAACAATGTCCATTGCTATTCCATTAAAGACCATTGCCGTTAACGCTGCAAGAACTTCTGCCGTTAGAGCCGTACCAAAAAGACTTGGTCCTCATCCATTTTTCCTGGAAGTCCGGAGAGTAACTCCTACTGTTGGTAAATGGGGGGTGATGATGTTTGCCTTTTTAGCTTGGCCACAGGCTTTCAAATGGGGATTCAACAACACCACTGGTGTCTAATCCTTCCACTTTTAATTTACGCCTTTGACGAAAACTATTATCATATTACTGATTGCATATATAGATATAATATCTCCCTCTTTTATTAGAAAAAAAATGTATCCCTGAAATTTTGTATTCGCTTTTAACATTTTTTTACAATATTTCTGCGGGGAAATTGTCGTGTGCAAAGATCCAAATTATCGACTCAAGTCCAGCATTTGTGCTTTAGTTTCTGTATGTCATTTGCTAAATTTGATGTTGAGGCCCAAATTGGATCTCGATCTAGTAATTTTACAAGTAGTCGATTGGATAATGTTGCAGAAAGTGTTACAGAATTTGCCAATAATCTAAACAAATTTGAACAGAATTTAAATTTGATCGGTTCAGACAGAGATAATGCCAGACTTCGTGGTTTGATGTCTACTTATAACGCTACTTTATCAAAATTGGAATCTATTTTGAAAACAGAATTCAACCGCCTCAAGACAGAAAACTTGTCAGACAAAGAAAAATTCATATTCAACAAGATTTATGAACAATTTTGTAAATTGAATGCCAAATTTAGTGATGTTAAGAATGATTATTTGGGAAAGATTGAAAATTTTCAACCAAATTTGGATGAAACAGACGTTGCTTTAGAATCGGAACTGCAAGAATCAACACCTTTATTACAACAACAGTTACAACAACCAAAGATAAATGAACATGAACTCGAATACCATGAACGATTACTCATGGATAGATCGCAGGGGATAAATGAACTTTCAACAGGAGTTGCGGAAATCAATGTAATTTTTAAAGATTTAAACAATATGATTCAACAACAAGGACTGCAAGTTGATAGAATAGAAGACAATTTAATCACTTTTACAAATAATAACCAATTTGCCAATCAAGAATTGATCAAACTGGATAATTATCAGAGAAAGAAAAGTAAATGGTGCCTTTTCATATTAGTTGCATTGGTATTGGTGTTTATATTGGTTTTACTGATCGTGGCCTGAATGTTTCCGATGATAGGAGAACATTCTTCTCAAATGGGATCCATGATTAGGTTGTTGAGAGTTACAAGAACTGATGTATGAATGCAATTCTGATGCAATTTTTATTTCATACAGGATTTCAACATTATCGAATAATTTAATTCCTCTTTGATATGTGCCTTTGAATCCATCTAGTTCATACCAATTGACTCGTTTGTAACCTTGGTAAATAGTGATTCCTTCATGTTCTGTGATTCGGTATTGGCTTTGGCTAAACATGTCAATTACGCTGTTGAACCAAAAATAACCAAAAGATGGCATTTTGGCTCCAGATCTATGGAATGAAAGTTTCAAATCAGTAGTTTCAATCTTCATGGAATCTTGTTCTGTTGACAGATCGAATTGTAAATTGTCAATATTCAAAGTTCCATTGTTCCATTTCAGTGATCTGATGACTTCTTTTTCGTCATAATGGTACAAGACAATTTTAATGTTGGAATCAATTGGATTTTCAACTTTGATGCCCACTATTGTGGTTTCTACAGAGTCCATGATTGCATCTGTTTGAGAACTGAGTTTCTGGTCGTTGATGTAGTGATGGAAATAGTTGATATATCTTCTCTGTGATAAAATTGACACTCCATAGTTGTCCACCATTATCGTTCTATAGAATCTCAGTTCGGAAAATATGGAATTGGCAGCATTGGGAGTCAATTGATGATCATGGAACATGAGATAACAACACAGAACAGTTCCGGATCTTCCTTTACCCGCTTTACAATGGACTACGGCTACATGATCTTCATTTTGTACCCATTCATCTATTTTTGCAACGGTCTCACATAACATTTTAAAAGGAGGCAGATCATGATCACTCATGGGACAATATTCAACAGGTAGATCATCAAAATCGTAACCTGGATCTTCAGATCTAAGATTGAAGAGTTTCCAATTCTCTCTGGAATGATTTGCATCTAAAAATTTAACCATATCACCGAGACGATTTGGTCTCAATCTACTTTCCACAAACGCTTCAACTGGTCCGGAACAAACAATTAAATTAGAAGTCACATACAGAAGATCAAAAGATTTGCCAGTGGCTTTATCGTGGTATTGTTTAAGACCAAATGAGAAAGAAGTAACCACCAGCTTTTGAATCGTCATAGAAGAAAAGGGGATACAGATTTTTTATGGAACTACAATTTTCAAGTACACAAATGCAAACAACAGATTTTGGAAAAAACTCTCATAGAAACCTCATTCAATTGTATTACATATTCATCCTAAATAAACACTTTAAACTAATTTACAAACCTGAATCTCATCATCTCATCTCCTTTAATAACCCCCTTTTGCATAGTTAATAAATTTTAAAAATATAAAGCGCAATCAATTTTAACCATGGCGCCACAAGCTTTTGCATTAGGATTAGGAGTCGGATTAGGAGTTGGTATTGCTGCTTCATTATATGTAAACCGTGAGAAGATCAAGAACTTCATTGAGACAAAAAGAACAGAGCTTTTAAACGAATTACAACTGATCGAATTGGAACTTAATCATTTCCGAGAAGGTGAAACCGAACACGAGGGAGAATTAAGAAGAAGGAAAAGAACATCATCGGAAAGTTCTGATTTCTTCAGTTATGTACAAGTGGAAGATTTAGTGGATGATACCAGCACAGATGGAATGTTGACACCAACCACCAGTAACGAAAGAGAACTACAAACACCTCTTAGACAAACCTAGGGCAGGTCCCTCTATGCAAATTTATGTACACATTTTTTTTTTTAATCAACCACCTTTAGCTTTGGCTTCACTGACAATCTTTTTGATGTGATCCAAATCTTCATCAGACTTGGTAGAATCTTTGTGTTTGACTTCTAGATAAGGATATTTGATCATAACAGATTCAAATACCAAAATGTCATTATCATTGACAAATTTGACCTCATTTTTGGGTAAAATTTTGTACAACCTTTTAAAGATTTCTATACCGAGATGATTTTTATTGGCAACCTGTTTTTGTAAGATGTTATTGATTTCTTGATCTTGTTTGTACTGAATCTCCAGTGATTCGTATTTTTTTACAACATTCTTCAAATCAATAGGTTTAATATCTTGTCTATTGGTGATTATATCCAAAGGTGGAGTTGTTGAACTGTTGATAGTTTTCAAAACATTTTTACGGGATATTATTTGAACTGTTTTGATGAAATTGGTTTTGATGATCTTGAAATTCTTAGAATCTGTTTTCGAATTTTCATTTGGTTCAAATTTCGTCTTGTCTAAAACAACCGAATTTGAATTGTCATCCAACGTTAAAACTATTAAATTATGTGATGGATTATAAGAATAAATTGTCCCTTCAAATTTCGTGTTGATTGTGGTGATCACTTTAACCCTGTTGTCAGAAAATTTCTACAAAACCATACATTTACTCACTTCAATCCTAAACAATTCTCTAAATTGATCGACATGTTTGATCGAAGTTCAGAAAATGAAAAAAAAAAAAGTTTGAAAATTGTTCGAAAATTACTCAAAGGTTTTATTTTATTTTATTTTATTTTATTTTATATTATTTTATTTTATTTTTCAATAAAGATTGGAAAACGGGGTTTTTTTTCACGTATTTTTATGAATAAATTTGAATAATGGTGTCGAAAGAAGAGGCCCATCTATTCGAAGAACAAAACGTTATAGATGTTGGAATAGTTTCTGATGAGGTTGAAGAACAATCCACAAATCATATTTCTTCTCCTGGAAGACTTTTACATACAAGTCGCAGAAATAGTGGTAGTTATGAAGAGTTCTCAGATGGCGATGAGATGTCAATTGCCACGACTGTATCTTCTCTGTCTTCAAATATTGGTACTGATGACAATGAAATCCTCTCTGTGTATCCGGAATTACAGTTTGAAATGTCCGATCTGCAATCTTTAGAACAGGAAATCAACGATTGGTTTGTAATGAATGATTTGAAACAGTTGAAATATATCGCTTCAATTTACACGCGGAACATGTCCAAAATCACAAACAGAAAGGCAACATCATTGATAGTTGATCAATTAATGGAATCTTTCAAAAATCAAAACGTTAATGATTGTATCAAACATGTTATTTGTCTCAATTATTTGGCAATGGGTTCTTTTAAAACCATCAAAACTGTTGAAGAACAAAAACACAATATTTTAGAAAACACCAAATTCTTCAGTGAAAAAAAGCTGTATCATCTCTTGTTGAAAGTTCTGACATGGACAATTGATGAAATATTTGATCTCAAAGTGATAAATCACCCTAAAACTGTACTGCTAACCACTCTATTACATCATATTTTAACCATCATTTACATTGGAGTTAGTACAATTTTAGATTCTCAAGATAAAAAATTGATCAAAGATTTACAAAAAACTATTGATGATTCTCAATTTCTCATAGTCATACTTAAATCCATCGATTCTTGGAGATGGTTAAGTGAAGATATCGAATCGTTTCAATCAAAGATCAAACAACAATTCAAAATACGCAATGTCATCATTCTCACGTCAAAATTAATCTTATTACAATTTGGAGGAATCAAACATCTCAAATCCACGAAAAAGTTTCTCAACAAAAAGTTCGAGACCGATGATTCAAAAGATGAGTTCAAAGTCTCACCTTTGGATTATTTCCATTATAAAGAAGAACTTCGATCACGATATCCTTCATTTATCCCTCCAACGTCTTCACTTTCTAAAAAAGTTGAAGCCGTAATTGAAGATCTGACCTCTAGACAAGATTCACAGAGTAAATTGATATCTGAGTCTTTGATCAATGAGCCATTTTCTCAAAGAAGAGCTCTGGTTTTAGACCAACAACCTCCTAATGTTCATATGGCAACCCCTGCACCTTCACCAACAATGTCCCCAATCAGTTTCAGCCCTGTAAATAGTGAACGGGGGTTTGAGTACAAAGATACTAAGAAGGCATTTCAAGCAATTTCTTCATACCCGTATATGTTTTCAGATGTCGATGAGGCTCCTTATAGTATCAAGGAAGCCAACAAAATTTTCTTCAACAGTGTCAAAGAAGATTTTAACACAAAACAGTTCATGGGGGTTTTTGAAGAATTTATCATTCAAGAACGTGGTAACAATTCCGTTCATAACGATCAACTGTTCATCTATTCATCGTCTGATATAGATCAATATCCTGAATTCGAGGATGAAATCAACTCTCTCATTAGAGTTGAAGAGTTTTACAAGAATGGTCTCTCGTATTTGAACTCTCTTGTCAAGGTGATGATGAAGACTATAGAATCAACGACATCAACCAAAAGACATGCTTCAGAAAAGGAATTAACCAAGAGAGAAAACTATAAACTCATCAATGAATGGAAAATGTGTGGACTAACCGACCCCTTGAAACAGAAATTTGACATCGACAGAGTGAAAGAATCAACTTTGAAATATTCTTCTCACATATTGAACAGTTTATTGAAATGGTTCAAGCTTTCGCATGTGTTGAAATTTGAGTTCTTGGCCATGATTGTCTTCGACAACAACTATTATCAAACGTGTCTCGATTTCATAATGACAAATGTCGAAGATTGTCAAATCCATCTAAACAACCATAACGATTTCATGTTGGAAAATTTGAGTCTTGATGATGACGAAATGCTCAAAAAAAAGTTTGAGAACGATGAATTGGCCTTTTTGAAGTTTCAGTACTACACAGAATTCAACTATAATCGAATGATCAAAGAAGAATTAAACATTCCGGAATTTCAATTCTTTCAGACATGTCTTGCATTGGGTTTAGAATCCAAAAATTTATCCGTTGACTATACAGCATTGAAGAATGAACAACTTGAATTGTTCAGGAAACAAAACCAAGCATTAAAAGATCATACAAACAGAAGGGAACCATCTTTACTGGCTGTTTATGGCATCAACAACCCCAAATTGATGGTGTACAATTGGAAATATTGTTTCATTTTAACCAATCTTTTGAACACATTATATTACACCATGACGAGCAACAAAACACAAAGAATCAATCAATTGGTGGAGAAGAAACCAACAGATGCTCTCAAGTTTTGTCTAAGACTTTATAACAAGTTTTATTACAGACCGATATTAAAGATGATCAAATTGATAATTCCTTTCAATGGACGTAAATGGAAATCAAATAACATGGATTCCATATCAATGGTCTATCTCTACTATAAAATTGGTTTACGTGATGATTGGTTGACTAAAAATTACAACAATGCCAATCTTGACATTGGAGAAGAGTTGAAAAGATCTTATAGACAAGAGTACTCTTTAAGATCCCTTTTACAATACTACAACATTAAACACTACGAAAAAGAAATGGCCAAAATGGGATACGAAAATTTTGAAATGGACTATTTCAATCAGGAATTGGAAGTCCTCAGTAGAATCTATCTCAACGACAAAGAACCGAAAAGGTCATCATCACATTCATAAACTGCTCTTTTTAATTTATTGCTCACATTTTTTTCTACCATTTTTTTTTTTTTTTTATTTAAACATTGAAAAAAAGCGCGCTTTCAGTAAACAAAAGATTTGAATCATTCAATTGGCGTCATGTCTTCAGATGTAACTAAGTTACATCTATGTGAGATCCTCAAAGACTTACTCCCGATAGAGGCAGGGACTCTGTATACAAGCCAGATGGCTGATGAGATATTGAACGCTGTGATATCTAATATATCAATGGGCGGTTCATCCATGCACCAATTATTAGACAAATATGAACCTATAATAGATGAGGAAAAATGGCCCAAGTTTGAGAAAATGTTGACAAAGTTGTTTAAACTAAAGAGCACCAATCAGGTGACAAGTTTCATTGTGTTTTTGAGCTCTCTGACAGACAATCTGTCTACGAGTCGGATCAGCAGTGGTTCATCGACTTTGATGTCTCCACTTTATAATTCGATCAACAATAAGACTTTGAACGAACTTATAAAACCATATCACAGTCAAGTTGTAGATGAGACACAGATATTGAAGTATCTTTCGTATACTTTGTTGGGTTCTACCAGTAATTTGTTACCGTTCACACACGATGAAATTCAAATACCCATAACCACTCCAGGAACATTGGAAGTTTTGACAAAACTTTTGGAACCAGCTCTTATATACAGACATTTATCGACATTATACGAAAACATGAGAATTGGAGCAGTTTCACAAATCAAATTGGCTTTTATAACCAATCTGACTAACCATTACTTGTCAAATTATGCCAAATTGATCAACGAGTTATTCAATTTACCAGATATGACTTTGAAAAAATTGTATTTGGCTTCATTTGATGAGATAACGAGACTTCGGTTCTTGTTCTCTGTATCAGGACCTTTACAAACTAGTTCTGAAACAGATTTCTTATCCCAACTATACGGAAACACTCAACATGGAGAAATTGTGGTGAAAGAAATGGCCCAAAATTTGTTTCTTCTATCTGCCAAACCTTATTATGACACTGTACTTCAATGGATCACCACTGGAGAATTGAATTCTGGTAGTGACTTTTTTGTGCAACGTTCAAATTCCAGGATTCAAGTTGATTTGAACGACTTATCATATGATCTGACAAAAGTACCAACTTTCTTTCCAAGTCAAATGGCTTTGCAGATATATCAAGTTGGTAAAACTATTGTGTTTCTCAACCACTATTGTAAAGAATTGAGCTGGTTAAACAAGTTTCATCAGAAGTATATGTCTATTGTCAATGACCATGGTGGTTTGATCAACATGAACAGCGATTTATTCACGACCCTTGTCAATACACAGTACAAAGAAATCATAAATCGAGCCAGCTTCATTCTTTATACACGGTTCAAGATCATCGATGATATCAAAGGAATGAACAATGTCTTGATCCGTAAAGGAGATTTGGTGAATTCAGTCTTCCGTAAAGGAATGGATACTTTGATCGAACCTTCATCTGCTCTCACAAGCCATAAATTGTCCACAATTTTAAAAGATGCCATAGCTGATTCCAGCATGCTGAACTGTCCAGATTCGATAACATCTAAGATCGATGCTAGAGTACTCAATACCGGTACAGTGGGACTCGAATCTTTCACTTTAGATTATCATTCTTCACTTCCATTGATATTTTCTCAATTCAGTAAAGAATATTTGAGATTATTCAACTTCTTTTTCAAACTTCGCAAACTGTCCTATATGCTTTCAAGTGCTTGGAAAGAAGGAATTAACTTTAGGGAACTAGTTTTCTTTACGAGGAAATTACAGAAACAAAACCGAGATTCGTTGACGATTGAAAATCATCTCTTTGTGTTGAAACACACAAAAAGGATAAATTTGATTGGATTCAACATGAACAAATTTGTCAATAAAGTTTTGATGTTTTTCAACTACGAGGTTATCGAGAAACATTTCCAAAGATTGATACTGGCATTTGAACCCCATGATGGGAATTTGAAGATTGATACTTCAAATGGATATAAAAAAATTGTCAAATTGAGTCCACTGAAGACGTATATTGAATCTGCGAAGAAATATTCAATGACCACGATACCTGAACCTGAACTTTCTGTCAGCATTCATAAAGATATGGATCTTGACGAGATCATTTCATATCATACGACATATATCCAAAACGTTTCTAGAAATCGATTGTTGGACACACGAGTTGCAAATTCCAAAGGAAGATATTCAAATACTTATTTGGTACACCAATTGAACAATTTATTACAACTAGTTCTACAATTCATCAGTATTGCCAATGAGTTACAGTACAGTCTTTTTGAATTCGACGATTTGGTCAACACTACAACCTTGCAAGATTTAGATCAGATGGAAGAGATTAAGAAAAAAATCATATTATTGGACTCAAACATTACACAAGTTCTTCATAGATTTAACGGTTGTCATGAAGTGTATCTGAACGATCTACTCAATGATGAAGATTCCACCGTTCAATTTTTTGGTAATCTTCTCTCTGTATAATAATGTATCATAGTTTAAACCCAAAACTTTTTGATTTGGTAAATTAAAATTTCCAATTAGCAATTTTTAAAATTTAATATAAAGAGATGAGTGATTCGAGTGAGAATGGGATTAAACCTGGAGTTGAACTTGAAGATGAAGTCATCTATGATGCCAATGGTAAAATTTTCAAAGAGAGTGATGCTGGAGATGGAACCACATCAACTCAACAACATGTAAAAGGACTTAAATTGGTGTTGTGTAACATTTCATGTGTCTTGTGTCTATTCCTTGTTGCGTTGGATCAGACGATTATATCGACTATATTATCCACCATAGGTAATGAGTTCAACTCATTTGATGAGATTGGATGGATTGCTTCACTGTTTTTGTTGAGTATGGCAGTTTTAGCGGCATTTTGGGGACGTTTGAGTATCATTTATGGACGTCGTAATTTGATGTTTGTTGCCATTGCTTTATTCGAAGCAGGTTCATTGATGTGTGCTTTATCTCAATCTATGAATGTAATGATAGGTGGAAGAGTCCTTGCTGGTGTTGGAGGTGGTGGAATTCAATCTTTGGTCTTTATAATTGCAACCGAATTGGTTCCCATCAATAAAAGACCACTGATAATGGCAACTTTGGGTTCGACTTTTGCAGTCGCCGCTATATTGGGACCTTTAATAGGAGGTGCATTTACCACTCATAGTACTTGGAGGTGGAGTTTTTATGTCAATTTACCCATCGGTGGGTTGGCTCTGTTCTTGTTGATATTTTTTTATAAACCACCTCCTGTTCAAGGGGATTGGAAGAAGAAGTGGAAACAGATCGATTATTTTGGAGTCGTTTTATTGGGAGCTGGAGTGGTGTTGTTCTTTTTGGCCATGATGTTGGGTGCTGAAGAACATCCTTGGAATTCTGCCATTGTCATTTGTTTCTTTGTCTTTGGGATTCTTCTTTTCATCTCATTTTGGGTTTACTCTTTCACCTTGTCAAAAAACCCGTTGATCCCATATGAAGTGATTTCTATACCACAGGTAATATTTGCCTTCATCACCGGTACATCTGCTAACACATATTTCATTGCTGTGGTTGTTTACGTATCCATTTATTTCCAAGTGGTCCAAGTCGAAAGTGCTTGGCATACCGGTGTTTCTTTATTACCTTTGATCATCAGTATTATTGTGGCTTCACTTTTTGGAGCAGGAACAATGTCAGGAACAGGATATGTGAAACCATTTTCCGTCCTGGCAGGCATTTTGGGTCCAATTGGTTGTGGACTTTTGACATTTTTAGATGTAAATTCATCCAATTCTCTGAAAATTGGGTTACAAATTGTTGTTGGTGTTAGCAGTGGATTACAAATGCAGGCATCCACAATTTTAGGACAGTTATCTGCAAACAAAGAATATGCAGGTGGATTGATATTGACACAATCTCTGTTAAATTTTGGCCGTTCTTTTGGGGGTTCTTTGGGTTCCAATTTGGGAAACGTTGTTTTAACTGCATCTTTTAAAACCAAAATTCAAAAATTGATATCATCTGAGACAGATTTGGGTGGGATCAATCAGTACAATGCAATGCTGTTTTTATCATCACCGGACAATATTTCTCAACTCACGTCAAAGGGACAAACGTTGGTGAAAGAATGCATTCTGGAATGCCTTCAAAACGTATTTTTCATGGCAATGGGTCTGGCATGTTTGGCATTTATTTCATCTCTTTTCACAACAAATCAACGATTACCAAAGCCGAAGAAGATCAAAACTGTCGAAAAAGCATAACTGTATATAATTGCATCATATTCGTTTCATATTCGTTTTATTGTAGTTTTAGATCGTGCATAATCTCATGCAGGGGTATGCATATTTAAATGGCTTCAGATCTACTTCTTGAGATCCAAAAATGTTCAGTGTTAGTTTGTTTCTTCTTTTGAGAAAGATGCCGAGAATCTTGTTGATGATACTTGTATTCACAAGTGTTTTCCTTCTTGTTTTTTTACTACTGGGCTGCACTGAGGCAGCTTCGACATATTCGGACGTGTATATTATGGAGGTCAAGTTTAACAGTTCGTCATCGATGTATCCTTTGATCACACAGCTGTATTTAGCAAAGGGAAATAGTGCCATGGCTGAAATTTCAGTGAGAGCCAATTATATGGGGGTATGTGTTTCTCTGGATCAGAATATCACTTGTGCCAGTATCAAAGATTTATCACCCCTCGAGATTTTCCAAGGTGTTGCATTTTTTGAGTCAAGTTCTAACACAACAACAACTGAGATGAATTTGGTGAAGATCGCTTCCAACTATTCAAAAAAGGCTTTAAATCCATATATTTTAGTCAGTACTTTGGTGTTTTTATTAGTTTTGTTCATAGTGCTTCTTTACTGTGCAACCCCTTTTTTACCTGGTAAAATTATTGCAACTAAGAGCACACTTGTTCTCTCATCGATTTGTTTCTTATTATGGGGATTGGGATCCATATGGAATTATGTAGCAGGTCATTCCGTGAAATATATGGTGGGTCCAAGTTCGATGGATATGGTTGAAACATCAACGGGTAAAAGAGCAGAATCGATGACTTGGGCAGTTTTGGCTTTTACAATTATAATTACAATAGGATGTTTCTATCTTTATATCAGAGATGAAAGAAACAAGAAACAACAACAACAGCAACAAGATAAACGAAACTTTATATAATCTTTAAAACATCCCCCTTTTTTTGGTTTTAAAAATGGGTGAAAAATTCTTTCCAAATATCAAAGTTCAACATGGCTACATTCTTTACTGAGTTATGGGAGTCTGTTTTCACACCAGGAACCACACCTGCATTGATAAAAGCGACTCATGGATCTTTTGCTTTGTTGACCCTTTCATTAATTGCTTTAATCTTCATCACCAAGTCGATCCATTTCGTCAATTTGTTGGTAATTGCATCGTTGTTATGGATAACTGTGATGTGGTTTATCAATGAATTAGAAAAAGAGAAATTGAAGAGTAATGAAGAGATATCCAAAGAGACTGAAAAGAAAGAAACCAAAAAGGACAAATAGATTACTTAAACCACCCAACTTATCAAATTTCCATATATTTGAAAAATTGTTGAACTTAAAAAAAAAAAAACAAAACTACCGCTTTCTACAAATTAATGACAGATAAATTTCAACCTAAGGAGGTGGTGAATTTATTACCACCTAAAGATGATCCAATTTCGATGAATGAACTATCCAAATGTGATGGTATGTATCAATGATTCAAATATCAATCTAATTCCAAAGGTGAACAAAAACCAGAAATGTACATTGCAATCAAAGGCACAGTATTTGACGTTACAAATAATACAAAAGCATACGGAATAGGTAAAGGATATCATGCACTTGTGGGAAGAGATGCTTCTAGAGCATTAGGGAAATCCAGTTTAAAACCAGAAGACACAGATTTATCAATTTCTTGGGATTACAGTGATTTAAACGATAAACAATTAAAAGTTTTAAACGATTGGTACACTTTCTTCACAAATAGATACAACATTGTTGGTAAAGTTTATGATTTACCAAATTTGTAAATTGCTCAATTTAATTCATCATTTTTTTTTTTTCTCCGTCTTGCGCCGTAAAAAAAATTTAATTTCAAAGCGTTTAAAAAATTTTCGCTGCAATGCACGACTGAAATTTGTAAAGGGCTCTTTAATTGACTGATGTATTGAAATGGATACAAGTAGGATGAGAAGACCAGGACTGTTGGGTCCTACAGGGATGCCGGAGAGTCTGCGAAGTCGAATGATGGGTGATATAGGTGGGATAGATCTTTCACAAGAGTTGCCTGTTGGGTATAAAAACAAACAGTTAAGACCTCAGATGCCAAGTTCCAGAAGGAGTTCATTGGTTTCGACATCATCTGTCAATAAATTTTTCAAGAGAGGTTTCAAAGGTAATAGGGATGATGATGTGTTTGCAGATGATGAAGGTGTTGATTTGGATGCAGGAGAGATGACGTTTCATGATTTGACCCATATAAGAGATAGAGGACGATACGGGATGAATGCTTCAAATGCTGAGACTTCAGCTTTTATTCCTACTTTGACATCGAGACCACTAGGATCCACACCTCTGAATAAAGTATCAAATACAGAATATAGAAAGCAAAAGACAGCAGCAAAGAAGATGATGTATTCACAAGCTGCTCAAGCTGGGAGGGCAAATACTTTACAAGGAGATCCTAGACTGATGAGTTTACAATATGATCCAAGAGCCATGAGTTTGAGTTCACAGAGGGGTCAACCATTTGTTGCTTTACCTCCTCAGCTGGGTCCAAGAGCTATGTCTTTAACGGGGAGACAACAGATGTCTCCTCAAATGTATCAGTCTCAGGTACATCCAGGATATCAAGGACAAGTACAGGGACCAGGACAAGTACCTTATCAAGGACAAGTACAGGGACAAGGGCAAATACCTTATCAAGGTCAAGTACCAGGACAAGTACCATATCAAGGTCAAGTACCATATCAAGGACAAGTACCTTATCAAGGACAAATACCAGGTCAAGTACCTTATCAAGGTCAAGGTCAAGGCCCCTACATGCAACCAAGACCTCCAATGAGTAATCCTCGTCTCAACTCCCTATCTCTGATCTCAAGCACAGAAAGCGTCAAAAGACAAGAAAGACCAAGTTATTCCAACGTAAACAGTACAAACACTTCTCAACAAAGCATCGAAGAGCCAGAAAGACACCGAGTTTTGAAAAAAATCAACTTCAATTCTGACCTTGTCGATACAAACCAAGTCCAAACTGCTCCAGCAACATCTCCCCTCAAATCAAGATCTTCTGGTTACTCTGTCAGCAGTGATGAATACACCACCAAAAATGCCTCGTTGTACCAACTGTCGAAAGAAGATGGTGATGTGTTTGTCACTGCCTCACAATTCTCATTACAAAACATCCAAGAAGAAAGAATAGATCCCACTAGATCTGATTCCACCATCCAAAGACAAACTTCTGAATCGAGTCAAAGTACAAGTAAAGGTAAAAATCGTCTAAGTTTCATGAAACGTCTTTCGTTCACCAAGAACAAGAACGAATCGATGGAATTCATCCAACCCACAATGGGGAGACAGATCCGTGAATTCAGTTTTGGCAGTGAATCGGAAGTTTTACAAACTGCTCCTTTAGAAGATGTCAAGAGTGAAGTTGAAACTACCAAAACGAAAGAGTTATACACAGTGGAACAACTTGGTATCATACAGGCCAACACAAAACTTCTCAAAGAGCTTGAAATGGTTTCCAATGAACTTGCAGGATCGATTTCTCGTGAATTTGAACTCGATTCCCGTATTTCAAGATTACAAAGAGGTTTGAAAGTTTCTGTAACCGGTAAAGATCTCGAAATGACCACTAGGAAACAACTGGCAGAGATTGCAAAATTGATTTCTGATTTGAACGAAGAACGTGAAAAAAGATTCATTGCAGAAGAACATGTACTCAAATGGGAAAATGGGTTGAACCCTTCACCACTTGATTTGAACTTTAAAATTTCTGAATTAGAACAAACGATAACGAAACAAAACTTCAGCATCACAGAGTACAAGTCCAAGTTACAAATCCATGAAAATGAAGCATTAGAATTGAATGACAAGATCATCAAACTTCAAAAGGAGAACAACGATTTTAAATCAAATGTGGTTCCAAATCTAGAGAATCAAATCACAATGTTGGAGGCAAACAACGACTACAACCAATTGGAAGCCGAGTTACAATCTTTGAGATTGACAAATGAAAAATTACGTCTGGAATCCGACACAGTTAAATCGATCCAAGACCAAAAACAGGCCTTGAGACTGGCTTTGAAGAGTATGAAACAAGACTACGAAAGAAAATTGAAACTGGCAAACGAAAAAATTAACTCCTTACAATCAGGATCAAGTCCTCTCAGATTTGATCACAACGATTCTCCTCTAACCACCCCAACTCCAAGGGGTAAAATCATAAACTCTGTATCTAATGAATGAAATGAACCTCTTTTCGGGTCGTGTAAATTGTTACCAATTTTTCACATCAATTTTGAAAAATTTGGCTCCACGCTAACAAATCCAACCAGATATAGATGTCTTTTAACGGGAAGAGGAGAAGAGAAGACGAAGATGATGAATCCGGATATCCGGAACGTCCTAGAACCAATTTCGTGAAAAGACCAAGACAAGAAGTTTCACAAGAATTACAACTTGCAATTAAATTGTGTGAAGACATCACCAAACTAGGTGAAAAGAATTTGAAAACTTTCAGTAATGATATCAATTACATGTCATTTCCAATTTCTGAAGAACTCACTGAAAGTAATGAGATACGTAATGCTGTTTTGAAGACAATCTATGCTGTAGTGGTGGAACAACCTCATAAACATCAATTTTTAAGTGCCCTTTTGAAAATTTGTAACCTTCGAAATTCAATCGTGGGTAAATATGTATTTGAATATTTACATCAACGTGGCCAAGAATTGATAAATTCTTTGACAGATGAGTTACAAGAGGACTTGATATCAGATTCTGGGAACCAATTGAACAAATTGAAACTTTTGATCAGATTTTTTGCCATAAATCGTCGATTGATCCAAAATGATGGACTGTTCAAAATTTGTGAACAATTTTTACAACTGAGTGTTGATCTTCAAACTGAGAAAAGATCAGGAATCTCAGAACTGTTGTACTATAACGTTTTGATATCTATTCCTTATCTCAAATACTACGGAGAAGACGAAGAGAACATTGAAAAATTGGTCCAAATTGCACAACAAGTCAAACTTGAAGAACCTGATTTGATGATGTATAACCATTTTGATAACACCAACATAACCACAGAAACTCCTTATGAGCCTAAATTCTTGGTACATTTGATATTACCTCTGTTAAAAGAGTGCAATTTTAACGTTGAAGAATTTCTTTTGGACGTTGATATTTTGACCAAAGAACTTGAAGATGAAATTATGGTCACCAAAGATCAAGTTCAACATGTTTTACCATTATTCTCATTAGATATAGAATCTTTAAAGGGTAAGAAATTACAAGGAAATGTCGATTCTTTGTGGAACAATGCAAGAGTTTTGTTGGAGGTTTATTTGAAATCTGATTATGAGACTCGACCAAATGTTGAATCCTATTTTGGATTACTTTTGAACGATATTTGCCAGGATATCATCTTAAACATGGAATTCAACAAGTTGAGTGTTTCTCAACAGTTGTTGATGTTGGATCAGTTTTTCAAAGAACATGTTTTTGCCAAACTTGGATCATCTATTGATAAATTGGCCTTGTTGAACGATAAGAAAAACGGAACTGTTCTAGAAGTTGACGAATCAGATCCATCTAGCATCAAAGTGATGAAAGTTTTAGAAGAAATAGACACAGATTTGACTGAAGGTTATCGGTCTACATGGAAATTAGAAGATGTGATCACGGAACTGATTCTTAACTTGATTTTCACTTTACCCGATTTGGAAAGTACGACTCCAATCATATATTTCTATACTGTTCTTGTTGAATGCTGTGGTAAAGAATCCAGACTGATGGCTCCCGTTTTTGGAAGAGCTATTAGATTCTTTTTCAGCAGTATTTCCATCTTGGATTTTGAATTGAGATCCAGATATTTGGATTGGCTTGCAGTTCAATTGAGTAATTTCAGATTTCAATGGAAATGGCATGAATGGAAAGAATTTGTGGTTCACTTGGGTGAAGTGAAATATCATCCAATCATGATCTTTGTCAAGAATTTAATCGCCAAAGAGATTAGATTGAGTAGCACACAAAAGATTAAAGATACGTTACCGGAAGAGTTCTATCCATTTTTGGATATATCTTTGAAAGATTCTGCAGCCATTGAAGATTATGATCTTTCATTGTTTGGAAAATATTGGGAGAAACTGAACAAGGAATTACTGTTGAAATTCACGGATCCTGAAAATGATGAACAAGAGCTCTGTGTGAAGTTTTTCGAAACGATGAAGTCTGATATAAAAGTTGTCAATGATGTACAGAAATCCAAATCTGATCTGTTGATCGAGATATTGAAGGAGCTCAGATTGAAAGGTAGATCTGAAGAATACTTGGTGAATCTTTTGTTTCAAAGCTGTTGTGTCATTGGTTCAAGATCAATTTCTCATATCAAATTCTTCATCGATGGTAATTTAGAACTTTTACAAGAGATTTTGAACTTTATTGATGCCGAAGAGTTGACAAAATCGGAATATATCATTCAAAGTGTTTTAAGGGTTTGGAACCATGAACCTCAAATTGGATTTCTCATTTTGGAAATGTTGTTAACCAACAAACTCATCTCTTGGAAAATATACTTGGAAAAATTGATCACCGATAACAACCAAGATCCTCATGAAGTCCCCGTTTTGTTGAATATCAGTGCAATTGAAAGTTTATGGAGAATCTTGGGCAATCTTGAATTGTACAATATACCAACAGATGTATTTACTGAGATGTTTAAATTGATTCAAACCGAAATCAACTGGGCTTTAAACTCTTTACTAGTTGAACAAGATACAGAAATTAAGATTGGAATTGAAGAAACAGATGATAAAAAATGGCTCTACATCGAATTGATCAAATTTTTGAAATCATTCTTGAGAAAGTTCCATCAAAATTTTACAAACGTTGAGATCATTGTCGATCACACACAAACAAAAAACCTTATCAACGTTTATCTAGAAAACGTTAAAGATATCATGTAAATTTTAAAATAATATGCTGCAATTAATCACATTTCCGAAAAGGGAAAGATCTGGATATGGAAGGTGCAATGTTTTCGATCCGGCTCTTCCATATGCAATGGATGCGTTCCTTATTGTGAAACGGTAAAAATATTCTCGAGCTTGAAAAACACGAAACCTGCATTTGATGCATTATATGCGTCTAGTTACAGTTATCAAATCGATAGATTTTGACAAAACAAAACACTACTAAAACTACATTCTCATAGACCAATCAACTACTCTTATTGTTGAAACAACAATCCTTCCAATTATACCTATTCATAAACAACGTCTATTAATAGTAACTTTGTCTGCATTGTAAAATTGCTACTTTACTCAGCCTTGGATTCCTGCATTAGGAAGAGGGGCAATTCAGAGGGCATGAAATTACGCTTAAACAATGTCTTCCTGGCAACCAAAATCAAAAAGGGCAAGGGGCACGGGCTGAAGCATAAACGAATTTTTTTTTCACTTTATAGGCGATTTTGTACGTAGTAAACAAAAAAAAAAATTAAATATAATAAAAAAATCTTGATATAAGAATTGTGAAAAGATCTATTAATAAATTTGATCGATCCTTTAATCAATCTTTCCATCTTTATATTAACATTTCATTTAGAACTGTTTGATTTCATCACCATTCGTTCCTAGTTGGTTTGATATATTCCTTTTCATTTCATTAAATTAAAGGATCAGGAGTCCTTAGTCACTCATTAACGCGGTAAGTATTTTTAAAGTTTCCACCCCACAGAAATGATATCGATGATTTGAACTTGTACGAAGAGAAGTGTTCCAGTGACACTGTGGTATTGACATCACATCCTCCTGGTACTTATACTACTTTCCATCTCAATATCATCAAATCAATCTCCCCTGATCTGATTCTCCGTGCCCCCTATACTTCTGCCCCTGCCCCTGCCTCTATTGACGCGGATCGATTTTGAGACGCATTTTCATGCATTTTTTTGCAGGATGTAGAAGTTTTTTTTTTCTTGAGACACGAAAATTTTTTTTTTTTTTCACACGGAATTTTGGATCAGATCAAAATTGATTGATTTGAAATTATCTTTTTGATAGTGGGCAATAACAAGTGGACTCAAAGACTAACTTGTTATAGATCCTAAGGCCTCTTTTATGTCGTATAACAACGATAATTATTACGATCCCAATCAACAGGGACACCAACAGCAAGGCCAGTACTATGCTGAAGGTTATCACCCTTCTGATGAAGTTTTAGACTCACAACAAAATTATTATGATCCAAACTATAACCAACAGTATATTGACCCTAACCAGCCTCAACTGCTGTATGGAGAATATGATCCAAACATGCAATACGGTGGATACGATCAACAATACATCGATCCTTCTCAACAAGGTTATTACGAACAACCTGGTCCAGGAGGCGATGAAAATTTCAGCGATTTTAGTTATGGTCCACAAGGTGTAGGTACTCCATATGACGGTTATGGTACTCAATATACACCATCTCAGATGTCGTATGGTTCTCCAAGATCTTCTGGTGCCTCTACTCCAATCTATGGAGCTGGTCCATATGATCCAAGTGCCATGGCTCTGTTACCAAGAGACCCATATCCTGCTTGGACTGCTGATAACCAGCTGCCCGTGGCCATCGAACAAATCGAAGATGTCTTTATCGACTTGACAAACAAATTTGGTTTCCAAAGAGATTCCATGAGAAACATGTTTGATCATTTCATGGTGTTATTGGACTCCAGAGCATCTCGTATGGCTCCTGCTCAAGCTTTATTGTCTTTACATGCCGACTACATTGGTGGTGACAATGCCAATTACAAGAAATGGTATTTCGCTGCCCAGTTGGATTTGGACGATGAAGTTGGATTTGCCAATATGAAATTGGGTAAATTGACTGGTAAGGCCAGAAAGGCCAAGAGAAAGTCCAAGAAGGCCAGAGAAACCATGAAAGAAAGTGGTGAAGACACCGAGCGTGCCATCACAGAGTTGGAAGGTGACAACTCTTTGGAGGCTGCCGATTATAGATGGAAGGCAAAGATGAATGCTTTGACTCCTTTGGAAAGAGTGAGACACATTGCTTTGTATTTATTACTCTGGGGTGAAGCAAATCAAGTCAGATTTGTTCCGGAATGTTTGTGTTTTATCTACAAGTGTGCCGATGACTATTTCAACTCTGCTGCCTGTCAACAGAGACTGGAACCTGTTCCTGAAGGTGATTTCTTGAATAGAATCATCACTCCGTTGTACCGTTATATCAGAGCTCAGGTCTATGAAGTGGTTGATGGTCGTTTCATCAAACGTGAAAGAGATCACAACAAAGTCATCGGTTATGACGATGTCAACCAGTTGTTCTGGTACCCAGAAGGTATCTCCAAGATCATCTTTGAAGATGGTACAAGATTGGTTGAAATTCCTGCTGAAGAAAGATATCTCAGATTGGGTGAATGTGACTGGAACAATGTCTTTTTCAAAACTTATAAAGAGACAAGATCTTGGTTACATTTGATCACAAATTTCAACCGTATCTGGGTCATCCATGCTTCCATGTATTGGATTTACACCGCTTATAACTCTCAGACATTGTACACCAAGAATTATGTCTATCTTGTGAACAACCAACCTTTGGTTTCGTCACATTGGGCTGCCTGTGCTTTAGGTGGTACTTTGGCTGCTTTTATTCAAATCATCGCCACCATTTTTGAATGGATGTTCGTTCCAAGAGCTTGGGCCGGTGCTCAACATTTGACCAGAAGATTGATGTTTTTGCTTCTGATCTTTGCCATCAATTTGGCTCCTGTTGTATTCGTCTTCATCTGGTCAGGTTTGACTGTGTATTCGAAACTGTCCACTGCAGTTGCCATTGTTTCGTTCATCATTGCCTGTTTCACCATTCTGTTCTTTGCCATCATGCCTTTGGGTGGGTTGTTCACTTCTTACATGAAGAAATCGTCAAGAAGATATGTCTCTTCTCAGACTTTTACAGCCTCTTTTGCCAAATTGCACGGTTTGGACATGTGGATGTCTTATTTCATGTGGTTCTTGGTTTTCCTCGCCAAGTTGGCTGAATCTTATGTGTTTTTGACCTTATCGTTGAAAGATCCAATCAGAAACTTGTCCACCATGACCATGAGATGTCAAGGTGAGAAATGGTATGGTGATGTCGTTTGTAGAAATCAAGCCAAGATCGTCTTGGGTTTGATGTATGCCACTGACTTCATCTTGTATTTCTTGGATACTTATATGTGGTACATTGTTTGTAACTGTTGTTTCTCCGTCGGAAGATCCTTCTACTTGGGTATTTCTATCTTGACTCCATGGAGAAACATCTTCACCAGATTACCAAAGAGAATTTACTCCAAGATTTTGGCCACCACTGATATGGAGATCAAATACAAACCAAAGGTTTTGATCTCTCAAGTTTGGAATGCCATTGTCATTTCCATGTACAGAGAACATTTGTTGGCCATTGACCATGTCCAAAAATTGTTGTATCATCAAGTTCCAAGTGAAATCGAAGGTAAACGTACTCTTAGAGCACCAACTTTCTTTGTCTCCCAAGATGACAACAACTTTGAGACTGAGTTTTTCCCATCAAATTCTGAAGCTGAACGTCGTATTTCTTTCTTTGCTCAATCTTTGGCTACACCAATTCCAGAGCCATTGCCTGTTGACAACATGCCAACTTTCACCGTGTTTACTCCTCACTATTCCGAAAAGATCTTGTTATCTTTGCGTGAAATTATCAGAGAAGACGGTCAATACTCCAGAGTCACTGTCTTGGAATATTTGAAACAATTACACCCAGTCGAATGGGATTGTTTTGTTAAAGATACCAAGATTTTGGCCGAAGAAACTGCCGCCTATGAAAACGAGGGAACCGAAGACGAAAAGGATGACAACTTGAAATCCCAAATTGATGATTTGCCATTCTACTGTATCGGTTTCAAGAGTGCTGCCCCAGAGTACACTTTAAGAACTCGTATTTGGGCTTCGTTGAGATCTCAAACATTGTACAGAACTGTCTCTGGTTTTATGAACTATGCCAGGGCCATCAAGTTGTTGTACCGTGTTGAGAACCCTGAAATTGTTCAAATGTTTGGTGGTAACGCCGAAGGTTTGGAGAGAGAATTGGAAAGAATGGCTAGAAGAAAATTCAAGTTTCTCGTTTCTATGCAAAGATTGTCAAAGTTCTTACCAGAAGAACAAGAAAACGCCGAATTTTTGTTACGTGCCTATCCAGATTTGCAAATTGCCTACTTGGATGAGGAACCTCCTCTTCAAGAAGGTGATGAACCAAGAGTCTATGCCGCTTTGGTCGATGGACATTGTGAAATCATGGAGAATGGTAGAAGAAAACCAAAATTCAGAGTTCAACTTTCTGGTAACCCAATCTTGGGTGATGGTAAATCTGACAATCAAAACATGTCTGTTATTTTCACTCGTGGTGAGTACTTGCAATTGATCGACGCCAACCAAGACAACTATTTGGAAGAATGTCTTAAGATCAGATCTGTCTTGGCTGAATTTGAAGAATTGAACGTTGAGCACGTGAACCCATATGCTCCAGGTTTGAAACAAGAAAAGGCTATGTCCCATCCAGTTGCCATTGTTGGTGCCAGAGAATATATCTTCTCTGAGAACACTGGTGTCTTGGGTGACGTTGCTGCTGGTAAAGAACAAACTTTTGGTACTTTGTTTGCAAGAACTTTGGCCCAAATCGGTGGTAAATTACATTATGGACATCCTGATTTCTTGAATCAAATCTTTATGAACACCCGTGGTGGTGTTTCTAAAGCTCAAAAGGGTTTGCATTTGAACGAAGATATCTATGCCGGTATGACTGCCTTATGCCGTGGTGGTAGAATCAAGCATTGTGAATATTACCAATGTGGTAAAGGTAGAGATTTAGGTTTTGGCTCCACTTTGAACTTCACCACAAAGATTGGTGCTGGTATGGGTGAACAGATGTTATCCAGAGAGTACTACTACTTGGGTACTCAATTACCTTTGGATCGTTTCTTATCCTTCTACTATGCCCATCCTGGTTTCCACATCAACAATATTTTCATTTCCGTCTCTTTGCAGTTGTTCATGTTGACTTTGATCAATTTGAACGCTTTGGCTCATGAAGCCATCATCTGTTACTACAACAAGAACACCCCAATTACCGATCTTCAAATTCCTTATGGTTGTTACAACTTGGCTCCAGCCATTGACTGGATCCGTCGTTACACTTTGTCCATCTTCATTGTTTTCTTCATTTCCTTCATTCCATTGATTGTGCAAGAATTGATTGAACGTGGTGTTTGGAAGGCAACGCAAAGATTCTTCAAACATTTGTGTTCTTTGTCTCCAATGTTTGAGGTGTTTGTGGCTCAAATTTACTCTTCTTCGTTGATTGCTGACATGACTGTTGGTGGTGCTCGTTATATCTCCACTGGTAGAGGTTTTGCCACGGCCAGAATTCCTTTCTCATTGTTGTATTCCAGATTTGCCGAAAGTGCCATTTACATGGGTGCCAAATGTATGTTGATGTTGTTATTCGGTACCGTGGCACACTGGCAAGCTGCTTTGTTATGGTTCTGGGCTTCTTTGTCTGCTTTGATGTTCTCACCTTTCATCTTCAACCCACATCAATTTGCTTGGGAAGATTTCTTTGTCGACTACAGAGATTACATCAGATGGTTATCTCGTGGTAACACTAAATGGCATAAGAATTCTTGGATTGGTTATGTGAGATTATCCAGATCCAGAATTACCGGTTTCAAACGTAAGTTGATCGGTGATGAATCCGAAAAGGCCTCTGGAGATGCTGCAAGAGCTCATCGTTCCAACATTTTGATCGCTGACACCATTCCATGTTTGATTTACACTGCTGGTTGTTACGTTGCTTATACCTATATCAACGCTCAAACCGGTGTTTCTGATTCTGACGCTCAGATTGTCAACTCCGTCTTGCGTCTTATCATCTGTGCTTTGGCTCCAATTGTGATCAATACAGGTCTCTTGTTTGTCCTTGTCGGATTATCCTGTTGTTCTGGTCCTTTGTTCAGTGTTTGTTGTAAAAAGACAGGTGCTGTCATGGCTGGTATCTCCCATGGTGTTTCCGTCATTGTCCACATTGTCTTTTTTGTAGTCTTGTGGGTTTTGGAAGGTTTCAGTTTCATCAGAATGTTGGTTGGATTGGTCACATGTATCTACATTCAACGTTTGTTATTCAAGTTTTTGACATTGCTGTTCTTGACCAGAGAATTCAAGAGTGATCATGCTAACAATGCATTCTGGACTGGTAAATGGTACGGTTCTGGATTAGGATGGATGGCTTGGACTCAACCTGCTCGTGAATTTGTTGCCAAAATTATTGAGGCTTCTGAATTTGCAGGTGATTTCATGCTTGGACATATCATCTTGTATGCACAATTCCCAATTCTTTGTGTTCCATTGATCGACAGATGGCACTCTATCATGTTGTTCTGGTTGAAACCTTCTAGACAGATTAGACCTCCAATCTACTCTCTCAAACAAGCCAGATTGAGAAAGAGAATGGTGAGAAAGTACATTGTTTTGTACATTGCCGTTTTAATTCTTTTCGTTGTGATCATTGCCGGACCTGCCGTTGCTGGTTCTATGAAGTCTATTGATACAGAAAAGATTTCTCAACAAGTGAGTGATGCAAGTAGTTTTGCCGAAGGTTTGTTCCAACCACGTGGTCAAGACAACAATGACACTGGACCAGATGCTTCAAACTCTTACTTGACTACTACTCCATCTTTGTCGACTTGGTCCACCAAGGCTTAAGCCGACACATATCAAACAATTCATTTGTCATCAACTCTTTTTATATAGTCCTTGGCTCAACCGGACGTTGTATTTTTTACCCGAGGAACTGTTAGGACTTGGTATAAGTCACCTTTAAGTACTAGGTCTTTATTATATAACTTTTTGTTATTTGTTGTAGAATATTTTTTTTAAAAAAGGGGGTTACAAAAAGGGGGTTAGTCACACAAAAGATGCTGATGAAGTTGAAAATGTTGAATTTTATGGCTTATATAGCTCTAGTATTTGGTTTGGATGGTACAGAAGGTCAGCGTCATAATCAGGAGGTTCCGTTAACTGCCAGTGGTAAACAGATCAAACATTTTAAAACAATCCCACCGATCGAGACGTACGGTAATAAGTTCTTTTATACGAACAACGGTAGCCAATTTTTCATCAGAGGTATAGCCTATCAACCTGATTATAATTTGTATACGATGCCAGAAGGATGGGATCATATTAAAAAACCCTATATCGATCCTTTGGGTAATCCTCAGATGTGCAAGCGAGACATTGGAAATTTGAGATCTTTAAACGTCAATACACTCAGGGTTTATGCAATAGATCCACAACTGGATCATGATTATTGTATGAATATTTTGGCTGAAAACGGTATATATGTCTTGGTTGATCTTTCTCAACCCAAACTGTCAATAGAAAGAGAATCGCCATCTTGGGACGTTGATTTATACGAGAGATACACAGGAGTTGTCATGTCAATGCTGAAGTACAACAACTTATTGGGGTTTTTCGCCGGTAACGAGGTGATCACAAACCCTTCAAATGTGGAAAGTGCCCCATTTGTCAAGGCCTCGATAAGAGATGTCAAATCATTTATTCTTTCTAAAAATATCAGAAGAATACCTGTTGGATATTCTTCTAATGATGATGTCCGAATCAGAGAGTTTCTCAAGAGCTATTTGATCTGTGGGAAAGACAAGAATCTGAAAGCTGATTTCTATGGGATCAATAATTATGAATGGTGTGGTCATTCAACTTTCAGAATCTCAGGTTATGCTGACAGAGTGCAGGAGTTTGCAGATTTCCCCATCCCAGTGTTCTTCAGTGAGTTTGGTTGTAATACAGTGAGACCAAGACCTTTCACTGAAGTTGATGCATTGTTTAGCCCCCTTATGACAGAAGTTTTCTCTGGAGGAGTCATGTACATGTATTTTGAAGAAGATAACAAGTACGGGATTGTTCAGGTCCAGGATTTCGGTAATATCACGAGCAGTGTGAAGATTTTGGATGAGTTCAAGTTCTTGAAGTATCAATTCAACAGAGCCAATCCCTTAGGTGTTAACAAGAAGAATTATAACCCCAAAAGTGTGACATGGTCATGCCCTTCAGGTTTCAAAGTAGCAGAACAACTTCCACCGACACCGGATCTGTTCAGATGTGATTGTGTCATGAGTGCTCTATCCTGTGTCACGGCTCCAGGAGCCGTTTTAACGGTTGAAGATATCAAAGGTATCTATTCACAGGTGTGTCAAAACGAGACCATTACATGTTTAAAACTCAACGGTAACGGCACTACAGGGTTTTATGGGGTTTACTCCAGTTGTAGAAACAGTCAAAAGTTATCCATTCTGATGAATGAGTATTTCCACCGGCATGATGCAAAAAGTCAGTTCTGTTCATTTGATGGGAAACTGGCTAGGATAAGTTCTACAAATAACGTTGAAGAGTTGAAACAGATCAACGATCCTTCTAATCCGGATAAGACTCATAACTGTTTTGAAGCCATTGGAGGGGCACAACAGGTGAATGTTATATACGGGGTATTTGTCAATGAGACCAAACTTTCAAAAGATGACATCAAAAGACATGGATTGATGAGGTATACACATTTCCACTCATCAGCTAACAGTATTCGGATGAATCTTCATGACTTGGCCATGATTGTTTTTGCCTTGGTTTCTGTCTTGGTTTTGTAATACTATATACATATCAATCTTTCTTTGGCCCCCATTTGACACCGAGGAAACCTTTGTTTTGGTTGGGTAATCTCAAAGTAGATTCTGGAACCTTTGGTTTCACTATATAGTGTCTTGATTCACCTGGGACATCCAAGATGACGTAATGGAATTCTTGTTTCCAAAAACTGTCATCAACAGCTTCTAATTGGACTGTACCTTCTTTGGCTTCACTTTGGACAGTGAATCTCATGAGAACATGTTCTTTGCCATCCAAACCTGGTCTTCTCACTGAAGAAATAGGTCTATTTCTAGTCCAATTATCTCCAGGGGTCTCACCAAATGCCTTGAGTCTTGTGCCCTTTTCAAATTTGAGTAATTTTTGGGCTCCTTCATCTTTTTCCACTAAAGCAACAGCTCTATTGAAAGTTTGGGTGTCACCTGAAGGAAATACTATCTCTGCAAGTAGAAGATAAATCACCACCAAAGCCAAACCGGTTGCACCAATGACAGTTACCGACGAAATCAAAAAAGTGGTAGCCCTTTTAAATTTGCTGAATAAGGATTCTTTTGGAGTCTTTGGTGGTTTTGGAAATGATTGAGTCCCATTTCTTCTCAATTGTTTGATCTGTTGAACATTTTTAGGAGTCAACTTGGAATCAATTAACAACTCATGAATGGTATAAGGTCTTTTGTAAGAACCAAATTGTCTTGAGGATTGAATGTTATGATTGACATTTGAGCTCAATTGAGTCTTGGTTTGAGAAAGAAGAACTCTTTTGAATGGTAAAGATGCCCTTTTTAATATGGAACTTGACTTTAAAACAGCTCTGGACATGTTGCTCTTGTTCGGTCTTGAAGCGATTTTTTTTCACTTAAAATTGTGAAAGAATGAAAAGGGGGTTGAAGAATGAGAAAAAGAGGGAAGAGTGGGAGAGATTGATTTGAGACCAGGATAGATGTAGTGGATATGTATGAGTATGTAGGAGGAGAAGTAAATTGGAAATGATGAAATGATGTGCGATAAATATTGTAGTGAACTTTTGGGGGGTTAATGAAGATTTATAAGATTGGATTTTGGATTTTGAATGATGTTATTTAGTACAAATACGTCATTAGAATCTTGATTGTACTCGAATTAAAGACTTGAATGATGTTTTTCTGTAAAAATCAATCAAATCACCGATAAATCAGATAAATTTTAAAGTGGTTTCTTTACAGGTTTATATACTGAAACTTTTCAACAACTAGTATGAAAATTATTATCGTGGTTCAGCGGAAATGATCGCAAGAAGTTATTAATTTTTAAGCCCTTGTAGCGTAATTGGCAACGCGTTGTCTTCCGGCGGCAAAGATCGTGGGTTCGAGTCCCACCTCGGGCTATTTTTTTCTGCAAAATTGTTGATGTTAAGTTGTTTTTTTGCTACAAGCAGACACAGTAAAATACGACACTACTTCTCACTCTATACATTCTCATTCTATACATTCTCACTCTGTACATTCTTATTCTATAAATTCTCTACTCTATACATTCTCTCTACTGTTCTGATACACTACAGTTTGATTGTGTCATATTTGATTTCCCCTTTTGTAAAAACACAGTCACACATTTTGTCTGTAAAAAAAGTGTTTTGATTCGGGGCTTTATAAAAAATACTCGTGCACATCAACCCAATTACCCTTTTCGGATCTACAGTTTTTTTCACAGTACGCAAATTTTCATTTGCAAAAAAATTGAAAAATCTCAAATTTTTCACAACGTTACTCAGTTAACTAATTAATCAAGTCAGCAACAATGGCCAAAGTTAGTCAAGGTAAATATCATTTTAAGACGACGATCTGAAGAACGTTGTTCATTGTACAAAGACCAAGCTTATGATGTTTGAAATTTGTACCATACAGTAAATTTAAATACTAACATTACAGACGTTTCCTCTTCTAGAAGCAAAGCCAGAAAGGCTTATTTCACTGCTCCATCCTCCGAGAGACGTGTTATCATGTCTGCTCCATTGTCCAAGGAGTTGAGAGCTCAGTACAAGGTTAGATCTTTACCAATCAGAAAGAACGATGAAGTTTTGGTCTCCAGAGGTTCCAAAAAAGGTGCCGAAGGTAAAGTCTCCTCAGTTTACAGATTGAAATATGCCATCCAAGTTGAGAAATTGAGCAAAGAAAAATCCAACGGTGCTTCTGTTCCAATCAACATCTCCACTTCTAAGGTTGTCATCACCAAATTGCACTTGGACAAGGACAGAAAGGCCTTGATCGAGAGAAAAGGTGGTGTCGTTGCTTAAACATACACAATAAATTTGTAAAATACTTGTCGTAGTTTTGTCTTTTAGTGGAAAATCTGTGCCCTTTTTTGCCCTTTTTTGTCTTTTAGTGGGAAATCTGTGCCCTTTTTTGTCCTGTTTTGTCCTTTTTTTCTGCCTCCTTTCTGCCCTTTTCTGCCCTTCCCCAGATTTCCAGTCACGGATTCAACGTTTAAACGATGTCTACACAGGAAAACATGGCCGAAAACGATGAAGACACATCCATCAGACCCCCACAACTTCCCGGAAACTACATGGCAAGAAAACAAACGAGATGGATATCTTCTACAGAGACTCCAGCAGAGTCTAGATCGCCGACTCCGGTGATGGATTCGAGAAACTATAAGCGGCCAAGAAGAGCCGATGATGTAGATGGAATACATGATGAGATAGATGAGAGCTTCATATCGCCTCTGCAACTCTATTCCACGGAAAGTGGACGTATGTTCCATGCCGGTAAACTATGTATAGCACTTTGTGGGATGCCTGCTCGAGGTAAAACCCATCTATCTGTTTCTCTATGTAGATATTTGAGATGGCTTGGAGTAAGGGCTAAGATCTTCCATTTAGGAGACTATAGACGTCTGCATGAAGGAGAAGTGACATCTGAATTCTGGAACCCTGTGACCGATTCGGATCAACGTCAAAAGATCTTGGACGAATGTGTTCAAGACATGCAAAAATTTTTGGACCAAGACAAAGGACAAGTTGTCATTTATGATGCCATCAATGCCCTTTCCAAACACAGATACCAATTGAAAGAGAGTCTTGATGATTGTGGTGTCAAAGTGTTGTTCATCGAATCGATCGTCACGGATGCCAAACTTTTGGCCAAAAACGTTCTGGACGCTGCCAAATCCCCGGATTATGTCGGATGGGATCCTGCTAAACTGACACAAGATTATATCTCAAGAATAGATATCGTAAAACCTCTGTATGAGGAGATGGAAGAATCTGATTTGAGTTATATCAAATTCATCAACTTTGGTGAGAATTTGGTTCTACATAACAACAGATATGGATTTTTGGTGAACAAGATTGTGTTTTTCTTGATGAATAGCAGGATCAAGAGTGGATCTGTGTATTTTGCCCGTTGTTCCAACAACAAGTTGAGTTTTAAAAGTGATCCTCCGTTGAATGCCAAAGGTTTGGATTATTTTGAAAAGTTGAACAAGAGTTTGTTGGAACACATTGCAAAGACCAAAGGAGACAAGTTTTATACGAAAAGACCAGATTTGATCCATGATGTCACTACAAGACAACCTCCTAATGGGTTTGATGGACAACATGACAATTCATTTGTGGTCTGGACATCGACAAGATTACGAACTGTACAACTGTCTCAATCTTTTAAAGATTTAGGAATTACGGTGAGACAACGTAGTCAATTGACACAAAAAAACCCTGGAGAAGTGGAAGGAATGACTCGTGAACAGATCAAGAAGTTGTTTCCGGATGATTATATCCAACATCAAAAGGATCCATATCACCATAGATTTGGACGTGCCGAGAGTTATCACGATTTGGCAGTGAAGATTGAACCTTTGATTTTGGAAATGGAACGTATGAGTGGAGACATCTTGATCATTGCAGATGAAACTGTCATCAGAGTGTTTTATGGATATTTAATGGCAAGCTCTTGTAATGAGATTCCAACACTTGAATTTCCTCAAAATGAGATTGTCGAGATCAAGTACAATGCTTATGGGAATGTTGCCAATAGAATTAAGATTCCGGGTGTAGATCCTTGAGACATTGAATACTACATACATGTTCTATTTAACTCCAGTTTGATGATCTAAAAGATTCAAATACATGTTCTATTAATCAGATTGTATGAGATCTAAATACATGTTGTATTAATCAAATTGTATGAGATCTAAATACATGTTGTATCAATCAGATTGTATGAAGATCAAATGCTCTATTCAACTATACTGTGATGAAGATCTTAATGCAAGTTTTATCAAAGATCTTTTCTCTTCAACCATAAATTATAATCATCTTTAAAGCTCATCGGAGCCTCGAAATGAGAATCTTTGATGTACAAATTTCTACAAAGAGACCAATTGAGTATCCAATTGACAAACCCAATATCACGGGCCAATGATATCATCAAAGAATAACAACTTCCCACTACTAAACCTGATAATATACCAACCAATACCTGTTCCAAAGTATGATACATTAGATAAACCCTTGAAAATGCCACACCAAATGCCAACATTGAACAAACAACCACAGATCCAATTTTCTCCAATCTCTTGAAACCTGGTTTTTGATAAAACAGTCTCAAGGAGAAATATACAAAGAAGAACCCCATGAATTGTGAATGAGCACTTGGCATTCCATATTCTAAACCTCTTCCTAAAGTGGTTTGAAAGTTGGAATTTATACTGGAAATGGACATGAGTTCTGGCATAGGTCTGGGTTGTTTGATTATATGTTTCAAAACGTTGTTCACCACATCATTTATGACTTGACCACCTGCAATGATGACGGGTTCGATTTCTCTTGTGACTAGAAACCAAGAGAAATAAAAGATGAGAACACCAATTGGGAAGAGTGAAAAGAATGAACAGACAATCGAGATTGGATCCGTGGGATCATAAAGGATGTAAGTATGGTCGAAGGGGATAGGATTATAAGTCAACGACGTCATGGTGAAAATTTGGATTTCTTAATTAGGAAATTAAAAAAGGGGTTTAAGAAAAGGGAGAAAGAAGGGAGAAGTGAGGAATAGAAAGAAGTGAGGAATACAAGGAAAGGAAGGAATAGAAGGAAGAGAAGGAAGAGAAGGAAGAGAAGGAATAGAATAGAAACAGAAACAGACTTTGCCAATTGATATATAATTTATATCTATTACTTCATGTCTTCACCATATATACACTACAATGCAAGTTGAGCCTTTTGTTGATCTCTGGCCCATCTAGCCGTGTCCTTGGTCTGCTGACTAAACACAGGATTTGCTCGGGTCTTCTTGATGAAACTGGTGACCCATTCCTGTTGAAATGCAGACTTGAAATCTCCCTTTGGATACATGGCAGCCAAATCTCCAATCAATCCAACAGCCGATCTGATGACGGTATCTTCCGAGTTCAAACTCAAATCTGCATGTACCACCGACAAGAACGAAAAGATCTGTGGCACATATGATTGGACAATGTTTGGATACTCGTGTAAACCGGCTATTATACCGACATATGTATCCAATACGGCTTCTTTAACGTTCAACAAATATTCCAAAGTTTCGATCGAAGAATCCGTAGGTTCTAAAACTTGCAGTTGTTGACAAATATCCATGACAACACTGAGATAAGGTTGGAAATTGGTACCAATTGAAGAGGCAATATCACCGAAACATGACAAAATGCAAGGCCTCAAATCTCTCTTGACATCCGGTTTGGTGATGATTGTGCCCAAGATTTGCATCAATTCCACGAGATAAGGAACCAAGCTATCTCCAAGAGAATGACTGATATCTGCCACCAAACCAACACTTGTGTTACAAGTTGGAGAATCAGAATTTTCGAGTGCAGTGCGTAAATATGGTAAGAACAGATCCATGTACACCAAAAATCCTCTATCCAAGGCATCGGCAATGGCACCGATGGCGATGAAGATGTCTTCTTCGATCAAAGAATTTGGTTCTTGTGTTTGGAGAAGGCGTAAAAACATGTTCATGAGATTATCGGAAACGGCCTGTACCGAAGAACCAGCACGACGGATCACGTTTGTCAACAAGGATAAGATGTTTGTCTGCAATTCCATGAGATTGGCCTTGTCTTCATGCGTTGCCACCTGTTGTTGCATTCCAATTGTGGCATCCAAACGGGATAACACTTCGGATGCAATTGAATTGACCACCGGCATCACATCGGCAGAACTGTACAACACCATTGTGGACAAGGCTTCATAGGCAGAAGTACGGGCTGAATGTTCGTTATCGGCACGTCCTGATAATTGGATCAAAACAGGAGCAATGGCAGAATAATAAGGAGACATCGGAGTGGATTGTGATTGGACTCCATCGGCAGCCAATTGTTCGAGTAAATTCATCAAAGTCCAACAACAGTTTGTGGAAACACGGGGATGGTCTTGGAGTCCTACCAAGATGGCCTGGATCACAGATGGAAGTGTTGTGGAATCGATGGCATCCACCACGAGATCGGCAATACGTCCCAAACACCAAGCCACGGTTTCTTTCACGTGCAAAGAAGGATCCTCGATCAACAGAAGAATAGGAGACAACAGTTGGCCAATCAAGGTCTTCAACTGGGCACGATCCGGTCCATCCAAAATGGACCCAAAGGCCATCACAGCAGCCTCACGATCACGCCAATTGGGAGAGGCCAATCTCTGTTCCACAAACTGTAGAGTTGGTTGGACTACGTAGTTCTGGGTGTTCTGGGCAAACAAGGTGAGACAGGCACCTGCAGCCATGGCCACTGTCCAAGAATCATCTTCCAGATCTTCGTTTTGACGGGCCAAAAGTGTCAAAAGTGTTGGTAATACGTCTTGGATGGCCACAAGGGCAAAGTTGTACGAAACGGCATCTTCTCCGTATTCCTCTTTACGGAGAGCAATTTCCAATTCTTCTTCACAAACCGTGGACCAAAATTCCACAGCCATACAAGAAACACGTTCATCAGAACTCTGCATACCGCTAACGGTCAAACTGTACAAGGCCTTTTCCATGTAGACACTCATATAGGCGTAGTACAAGCTCATGATTTTGGCCAAAGCTCCAAAAGCTGCAGCTTGTAAAGCAGCATCATCGGATTGTGTGGCTTCACATACAACTTGCATGATATAATTACGTTCACCTTCCCGTTCAAAGTTGAATCTGATGAACTCCAAGGAGTTTGCAAGGGCTCCAAGAGCCGTTAGACGGACTTTAGAAGGTTCTGAAGACAAAGCTCCTTGTACTATGGCGATCAAGATGCCGTCCAGTTGGGCCACGACACCGGGACTCGAAGGATCACAACTTTCACATACGTAACCGATGGCCAACAAGGCAGCTCTTTTGGCGTTGATCGGTTGACCCGATTTGGTTCTTTCTACGATTGATGGAATCAACTCTGGCCATTCGGCTTGAGGGAGTTCGATATGGGCAATTGCAGCCACCAATTGTGCAGCCGCATTGGCGACGCGGTCGTCTTGGGCGAGTAATACTTGTAAAGAGGCATCTTTGATGGCTTTACGGCTTTGTTCATCAAGTTGCAACCATCTTTGGGCCCGTTCTTGTTGTACGCTGGAATCTTTTGCAGTCAACAGGTTCTTTAATTGAAGTCCTGCAAGCATACGTACTTCGGTACGTTCTTGGTCAGAGGCCAAGACTTGGGCCAACAGGGAGATGTAAGAGATGAAATGATTGACACTGGCATCTTCTAGCTGGCGTTCGGCTTCCAGTCGCTTCGATGCGTCTGGATTCAAGATCGCAGCTTCTAAAATCTGACTGATGTTGCTCATGATTGAGTTGAATCGTTGAGAGAATTTTTGTCTTGAGCGGTTTAAAGAGTGAGCATTTTATGAGAAAGGAGAAGGAAAGAATTTTAAGGAGAAATTATGAATGGAAAATGAGCAGTTTACGAGGGATGAGGGGGATGCATGTGAAGAGTGATAGGGGATGAATGAAATGAAAATGAGGATGAATGGAATGAAAATGAGGATAAATGAAATTAAAATGAGGATAAATGAAATTAAAATGAGGATAAATGAAATGACTTGAAGTGAATGAAATGACTTGAAGTGAAAAATGAAGTTAATTATAGTTTTTAAATATATTTAATCTGTTTCTTAGGGTTTTTTATGTAAAAGGGTTAAGAATGGATTGAAATGTATTAGAATGGATTAAAATGTATTTAAAATCTATTAGAATGTCTTTAGATTGTATTCAAATGTAGATTGCATCAAATGTAGAATGTATTCAAATATATCAAATCAAAATGTATTTAAGATTCAGATTCACTCATTCCTACGCATGACTAAATCCTCGGTCCAATTCTAATGACCTTTTTTTCAATATAAAAAAAATCCATCACCACCTTCAAAAATATGGCTGATCAACTGGATTCTGCTTTAGTGGATAACGTTAAATCATTAACCTCAGGAGGTATTGGAGGTTTGGCTGCTGTGATCACAGGACATCCTTTTGATTTGGTCAAAGTACGTCTTCAAACAGGTCAATATTCAAATTCAATCGATTGTATAAAGAAAACAATCGCCTTAGATGGTTTATTAGGATTGTACAGAGGTGTTTTACCCCCAATTTTAGGTGTAACCCCTATTTTCGCAGTGAGTTTTTGGGGTTACGATATGGGGAAAAAAATGATTTCAAGATTTAGTGGTGTTTCAGCCTCACGATTTACGATCTCAGAGATAAGTTTAGCCGGATTCATCAGTGCAATACCGACTACTGCAATTACAGCACCATTTGAAAGGGTCAAAGTGGTGATGCAGACGGAGAAATCAGGTTCTAGATCTTCAATGGTTTCTGTTATATCCAAAATTTATAAAGAAGGAGGTTTAAAATCTGTCTTTAAAGGTTCTGCCCTGACTTTGGCAAGAGACGGTCCTGGAAGTGCTCTATATTTTGCAACTTATGAATTTTTGAAACAAAAATTATCCACAAAAAATGATTCTTTATCTCTAGGAGCAATCACAATTGCAGGTGGATTTGCAGGTGTGGCAATGTGGACTGGAGTTTTCCCAATCGATACCATCAAATCTGTACAACAATCTTGTTCGAAATCCATTTCAATTTCAAAAGTTATCACTCAAATTTATTCCAAACAAGGAATAAAAGGGTTTTTCCCGGGTCTTGGTCCTGCTCTTGCTCGTAGTTTCCCTGCAAATGCTGCAACTTTTTTGGGTGTAGAACTATCAAGAGAGTTTTTGAACTCGGTTATTTAAATATTTATTAAAAAACTTTCACCAGCCTTCTCCGTTTAAATCATCTTCTCTACGTCTTTTCATCTGTCGTTAGTCAACAATTTTTGGAATGGTTCACTTACCCAATCTTTTTTACACTCTCTGTATGCTTTAAAATATTCAGAACATATATTTTTGAAATCTTCGTTGTTCTCCATACATCTAATGGCCATTTTGGAAGATTCGGCACATGGATCATAAAATTTAGAAGGATCTTTGGCTATAAACGTTTTTTTATGCCTTGTGGCTGTTGGATCATCGGGATAGAATTTGAAATCTTTCACTTCCGCTCCTTTCTTGGCAAAATCAACCTTCTTTTTATCATATATCTCCTCTTTCATCTTTCTGTGCACTTTTAAACGATTCTGAAATTTTTTTGTCTGAAAAATTTCAAAAATTCCTCATCTCATCGCATCGATCAAAATGGATTGTAGCAGGTGTAAAAAAGCTGAAAGTGTGTTAATTGCAAGAAAAGAACAATTCTGTGGAGATTGTTTTGTCAAATTTCTACGTGGGAAACAACGTAAACACATGTTAAGTGATAAATATAAAGTGAAATATGGTGCCAAGCAGGATCAAGTTGTCAAAGTATTATTATGCCTTTCGTTTGGCAAATCGTCGTTGAGTTTATTGGATATGATACTAAGTGCTTTTCAAGAACAACTGATCATGCATAGAGGTAGACAAGGGTTTCATTTGACTTGTCTCATCATAACACAGGACAATCTCGATTCCAACATAGACCTCATCAAGAAAACCTACAATTTGGAAAAACTCGATGTGGAGTTCAAAATTGTTAATCAAAACTCATATATCCCTTCTGATCTGGCTCTTGATGAACTCAAAAGATGTCCCGATTTTCAAACCGTCTCATTACCCGTTTTAAAGGCAGATCTAACGTTACAAAATTTATTAAATCTTTGTGCCCATCGAAACACCAAAGAAGATCTCTTGGATATCGTTTATCATGACATATATAAAACCCATTCCAAAGGATTTGATACCATACTCTTTGGCCATTCAATGACAAGATTAGCAGATGAAGTCATTTCACTCACAGTAAAAGGAAGAGGTTCCATCATCAATGAAAGAATGACAGACGGTGTGATCAACGGTGTGGAAATTTTACATCCTTTGAGAGATGTTTTAGCCACAGAGATTGATAAATATGCAGAATTCACACCTGTGCATTCTCTCATCATCCATGACGACGTGGACACCTCCAAAAAAATGACAAAGTTCAAAACTGTCAATGAATTGACCAGAGATTATTTCGAAGGACTCGATAAAGACTATTCAGAGGTGATCTCCACTGTCGTCAAGATCGGAAGTAAATTAACAACTCCGGGAGATCCTCTTCTGCACTGCCGTGTGTGTGGTGGTGCTATCTACAAACATCCAGCCTCTTGGCTTGATAAAATTACAGTTATTGATGCTGCTCCTGTCATCGACGAGGATCAATTACAAGTTTTAAAAATGTTCGAAGAAAATAAACCCACTCAACCCAATTTACAAGGAAACCAAACAGATGTTTGTTACGGCTGTACAGTAACTCTAGGAGAAGTTCCGAGTCTTATCTGGCCAGATAGACTGGTCTTGGACGAATACATTCTCACCGATGAAGAGGGATAATTCAGGGGCTGTGGATGGTTTTTTTTTTTTATATGTATTGGAAATTTATCACGATTTTAGAGGTGCGAAGAAATGGATAAGTATCCATTTGAGTACATATATCAGCCATTGCCCTTGGTTTTTGTGCAAGGACTAGGCAAAGATGGCATTCCGCAAGGTTCTTCGAAAGATTTGAAACGAGATTCGACTCCTGTGATCCACAATCCATTACTCATCGAGGCCGATCATGTGACTAGAAAGTCGGACACAGTGAGGGCTTCTTCAGGTTTAGAATTGGTTTCCTTGCTCCAAAAGTACAGCTTGATAGATCTGAGTGTATGGGAAGATGATTTGTTGAAATCTCAGACCTCAACAACGACAAAACTCTGTATCAAGTTTGTCGATAACGATGTCTTGTTACCCAAATATGAAAACTCCTCAGAGGTGGAAGAAGAAATTCCTGCTACTCCTACAAACTTTGTGTCATCTCCTCTTTCGATAACCAATGAATCCTCAGATCTATATCCAGATGGCATTTTATCTGTACATTGGATTCAAAAATACAAAGATATCGTCCCAGGAGTCTTTGTCAGTATTCATGAACTAGATTTGGATTTTCCAAGTGATGATGACATTGTAGATGAGGTTAAAAGACTCCAAAGTAGTGTCAGTTCACGTGGGATCAAGTTCTTATGCATCATAGTGTGTTCCAAATCTACTTTGTTGAATCCAGATTTGACAAATCGTGTGGCTTCAATACGTAAATCTTGTAATTTGTCTTCCAAAGAATTGATGTTTCTTCCTTCTGGTACAGAAAGAGAACTAAAGACTTTTGTTCAACATTTGATCAGTGTCTGTGTAGGGTTGTCCCATGATTTCTATAACGTTGTTGAGAAGAAGATCAAACGTAAAAAGAGTAGAAAGGCCAATCAACTGCCTCTTTCTTCTCCTCTGTCTTATCCTCCAGGTGTTTGGGCACATTGTTGTGAGGCCAGATATCTCTTGAAATTGGCAATGATGGCAGAGATCAAGTCTCAAATGGAACCTTCTTTGAAACTATGGAATCAAACTAGACACTCTTTGTTGGCTGTTTTGAAGGAGATAACAGTGTCTCATTCGAGATGGAACGAGATAAGAATGTTACTTGATTTAGCCACATTCCATTCGGTACGATGCTTGCTCTATCTCGAACAACCTAACCTGGCATATACCCAATTTGATGATCATCTACTGGACGTCATTGCACTTGTCAAACTCCAAGAGATCAAACCCAGATCTTATTCTGTCTTGTCCTGGCTCACTGTTCAATTTGCATGGTTCCTGGGGTTGATCGATTATGCTCCAAGAGAGCTTGTACCTGTAGATGTTCCATATGACCTTACGACAAAGTCTCATCTTTCGATGCCTCAATCTGGGTATTTGTATTTACAACTGATATCTTTGACCCGTAGAAGACTGTTAAACGTTTCAAACGACAAGTCAGATACATATCTATCTTTACCATATGAAGAAGAACAACAGTTTAACTATGACGCCGAATGTGTCCAACTCTTGAAGAAAGCTCTTCTGGCATTCTCAAAATCTGAAAACTTCACAAGGGCAGAAAACTATATCAAGTTTCAAATTGCAGATCTGTATTACAACATGGATAGATATCGAGATGCTTTGGATCAATATTTGGAATGTGAGGAGTTTTGGCACACTGAGAAATATCCTTGGAGTTCTTTAGAAGCTCTGGTTTATCCAAAAGCATTTGATTGTGCCGTTCAATTGAAAGATTCACTGCTGGCTCTGATTCAATTACTTCAAATGAGTATTGTTGATTCTTTAGAAATACCTCTGACAAAGCTCATGGAAGCAACAGTCGAGACAAGTGTTCAACTCTTCGATGTCAGATTCTGTTTCAAAAATGAGTCGATAACAGTGGGTGAAGAGTGCTTGTGTCAATTACAGTTGAAGTCTAATATAAACTCAGCTTTGAAAGACAGACTTGTCATTGACACAATTGAATTGTCATTTGGTTCTCTGGTGGTCATCCAACACCAAGACACTGATTTTAAACTGTTTCAAATTGTGCAACTCGATAAAGACATTGGTAAGGCAGCTCTTTCTATTGAGACACATCTGTTAGAGATAAGAGGTCTTGTTGCGGAAAAGATTGGGTTAATGTCTTTGAAACCATCAATCATTATTCATGGCACTCTTGATGCAGTGAAGTTTCAAAACACAATCAATATAACTGTAGACAAGTTTGAAGAAAGATCAAGTTGGCTGGCATTTTATAGAGATAAGATCCATTTTGATCATTTCAAAACACTTGATCCTTTATCACTCAAAGTGATACCCAGAAGACCGAAATTGGAGATTAAGATGGGTAAAGAACCGGCTTATTTCAAAGGAGAAGTCGTCAAATTACCTATAACATTGACGAATAATGATCATGAACAAGTGAAAGTTATCATTGAACCGAGTTTGGATATCGAATGTTCTGCTGAAAGATTCGAAATCATTACTGAACCATCATCTAATGAAACACAAACTCTTGAATTCACTATTCCGATCGACTATGGCAAACAATTGGATGCAGCATTCAAAATGTCTTTTTATACTGGTGACTCTGATGTGGCTGTAGAAGAGACAATTGAATTGAATATTCCTATCATTGTCCCTGTGAGAACAAGACTCTCTGTTCTTCCCAGGTTTCGGGTTGAAGACATGCCAACTCCATTTTTGAGTATCAATTCTACACAGATCCCTATGCCAACTAGATTTTGGTGTGGTCGTGAAGAGTTGGTCGTACATGGAGAAGTTGAATTGATCTCATCAGAAATTACTTTTGAATGTCCGCAGGAGTTTGAAACTGTTTTGGTGGAGGAGAAACAAATTTCAAATACACAATATGATCATTTCTTCACCACCAAAGCTATAGATGGAGTTGTTCACAGAGAAGTTCCACTTGTGATAAACACACTTATACAATGGAAAAGACCAAACAATGAATGCTTGCAAATTTTCAAGCCAACAGCCACAGAAATAAGTCTACCGTTATTTGATCCTAGAGTGCTACTACAAGTCACTGAAGATGAAGATATACATTACAAGTACACCATTGAAAACCCAGCACCTCGTATTTTCCAATTTACAACATCATTGGAATCGGAATACGAGACAAAAGGTGATCTGAAGAATAACACATTCCCCTTATTGCCTTTCACGAGACAAGAATTAAATTACTACACAAAGGCAGAAGACCTTGAATTGAAGGTGTTTGATCTACAGTACAAGGTGTATCTTCCAACTTTAAGAGTAAATGAATAAAAAAGATTAACTATTTAATTGACACCCAATAATTGAACTTCAAAGATCAAAGTGGCATTTGGAGGGATTAAACCTGGGAAACCTCTGGCACCATAGGCCAATGGACCTGGAATTGTCAATCTGGCAACTTCACCAACAGACAACTTTGGAATTGCTTCATCCCATCCTTTAATCACTTGTCCAACACCAATATAGGTTTGAAATGGTTTTCCACGATCTCTTGAAGAGTCAAATTTTTTGCCGTTTTCCAAAGTACCGACATAGTGAATTGTGACTAAATCACCGGCTTTTGGGAAAGTTTGACCATCACCTGGAGAGATTCTTTCGATGTTGACAGACATTGTTGGTGTTGATTGGAAAAATGTTCTAATAAACGGTCTTGGTGTTATAAAAGTTCTAGCAACTGGACGAACAAACATTGAAAAATTGACGAAAAAAAAAAAGAAAAAAAATTGCAAAAAATTAGACATGAAAAATGTAATTGGAAAAAACTTGGAAAAGTCATGTGACTATTTCTTTCTAGTGCTTCGTCTTCTTGATTGTGGAGTTGGTAGTGGTTTTTGTTGTGGAGTTTGTATCTTTCTTGTGCTTCTAGTTGATTTTGAAGGAGTTGCATCTACAGCTGGTGTATGGCGTGTAACTCTTCTTGCAGATGGGGTTGCTGTCAGGGTAGTTTTGGGCAGTTTTATCACTGGAGTTTGTACGGTAGATTTACGACGTTTACGTTGATCCAAATCTGAATCTGATCCACTTTCTTCTTTGGATTGTGTAGACATTCTTCTGAGTCTGGCAGAATGTCTTGTTTTCGGCTTCTCATCTTCTTCCTCAGAACTGGAACTCGATTCTGCCAATTTTTCTAAACCTGCCAAATCGTACAATTGGTTCAATCTATCAAACAAATCTTTTTTACTGATTGGAGGACTCAAATTTTTATTCACAATTTCCAATATCTCTCCAACATGTTTCTCTTTTTCAACTCCTAAAGGTCTATGTCTTGCAACAGCCTTGAGTAATATCACTTCTTCTCCATAGTTCCAATTCCTCATTGTATCGAGTTTTCATTTAATTTTGTATTTTTTTTTCAAGATTTTTGTTTCAATTTCATTTCAATTTTAATTCATTTTCTCATTTTTTTTTTTTTGATCAAAAAGTTAAAATTTTTCAATTTTTCATCTCAACGAAATGCCACGGAAAGCTGAATTGTTGAAGAGTCTTGCTCGAGGACGAGTACGTCCTAGTATGAACAAGTACAACATTTTCAATCTTTATAAAAAACGTAATGCTAAACAGCTGATTGCTCCATTAAATTCTTTCAGACAACAATGGTATGCGAAACAAGAGACAAGACTGTATCATGGAGAACATATAAGAGAAGGTAGATGGAAGACATTTTTTGATCCAAAATTAAGAGGAGTGGCTCAGTTGGATGCATCTTTAAGTGGACGTGAAGAATTACCAACTCCTTTGATGATGCAAACTTATGCAGTCTTGGAGAAAAGATTGGATTTTGCAGTCTTTAGATCCATGTTTGCATCATCTATAAGACAGGCAAGACAATTCATATTAGGACGTTATGTCACTGTCAATGGTGTGGTGATCAAAGATCCAAATTATACTTTAAAACCAGGTGATATGTTTGCAGTAGAACCAGAAAAAGTTCTCTTTGCACTCGGTAGAAAGAAACCAAATCTTAGAGAGGCAATTAACATTGATAACATTCAAATTGCCAAATGGAACAAATATGTAGAAGAAGCTCGTGCCAAGCCTTATGAGACTTGGTTGAAGAAACAGGAAAAGAAATCCAAGATTGTGGATGAAGATTTGATCAAACAACGAAATGAAAATTTGTTCAAACAGATGTTGGCCAAACAACAAAACACCACAAGAGCCACTGTTTTACACGATATTGTGTTTACAGTGAATCAGTCGAGTGGATTTGTGCCTCAGTTTGGTACTCAACTAGCCAAAAAGTGTGAAGAAGTGATGAAACTTTTAAAAGATGATCCAATCATGAATGCCACTACAGTGGAAGAGTTTGATAAATTTTTGACCACCAAAGGTGAAGAAGTTGAAGATAAGACTCATCTTCGGAAGGTGAAACAATTGGTGAATGAGATCCATTCCGATTATCAGAATAAACTCCGTGTGGATTATGAACAGCTGCAATTGGATCCAAACTCGGCCTCTTTACTGTACAATGCCAGTTGGGTCAAACAATTGACCAAGAGGAAACCTGTTCCAAAAGCCGAGGAAATCGAAGAAAAAGGTGAAGAAATTCTGAAACCCGGTCTTCCATGGCAAAAGAACTTATTCGGAAGACAAGATCCTTCGAAATCTTATTTCACCCCATGGCAACCAAGACCTTTCATAAGTACCATGGCCATCTTACCCCATCATATCGAGATTTCTTTTGAAACTTGTCATGCCATTTATCTCAGAGATCCAGTTGCCCGTCCAGGATCCTCAGAAGTCATCTCTCCTTTGTCTTTAGACCTCCATAAGAGAGCCTACATGTGGTATCTCAGACATTCTTGATCCAAAACTTGTACATATAAAAATTTTAAAGATTTTCGTATATAAAAAAAATATCTTATAAGCGATGCCTCGAGTACGACCTGGAGTTATAAGGACTGCCCATGGACAGAATCCTTTATTGGTGCCACTTTTGAGAGTCTGTAGAACACTCGATAGTGCAAGGCAAGAATTTAAATGGATCCAACAAGAATTACCTCTGGAAAATCATAGAGATGCCATACATAAGAGATCTCATCACGTACCTCTACAGTACATTATTGGGAACCAACCCTTTGGTAAATTAGATATTAAATGTGAACCAGGGGTATTGATTCCAAGAAATGATACAGAAGAGTGGTGCTATGAACTAGTGCATGTTTTACAAGGTTTTAAAGGGTTAAATGTTCTAGACGTTGGATCAGGATCAGGATGCATTTCTCTTCTACTTCTGTCAGAACTTGATGCCAAAGTGATGGGAATAGACATATCGACGAAAGCTTTGAAACTTGCTCAGAGTAATTACGTTCGAAACAAGAATCTCATAAAACATCCAGTGTCATTTAAAGAGGCAGATTTATTCGACAAAGATGTCTTCATGAAATTGAGCACTACTCCAGATATCGTAGTGTCAAATCCCCCTTATATCCCAAGTCATGAATTTAACATCAAACATGGCATGGAGACCTCTGTGAAGCTCTTTGAACCTCGTTTGGCTCTTGAAGGAGACACCGAAGTGTTTGATAGCATCATCCACAACATTTTGATACCTTCAAAGGCAAGAGCAGTGGTGTTCGAATTAGCAGGCCAGAGACAAAGTTTACACGTTAAAAAGGAGTTGGAAAGTTGTGGATGGGATGTGGGGCTACGATATGACTCTGGAGGTCTCTATAGAAACGTAATTGGATGGGAAAGGGGATCAGATATGCAAATCTTACGAAATTTATGTAACGACTAATCAGTTTTCAGCTTTTTGAAGACTTCATCTTCTTCTTCTGCTGGTCTTTTGTTCTGTTTTCTGGTAAAACCTCTTCCAACCAGAGTCACACCTCCTTCTTTCGGTATCACTCTGATTGCCCATAAAAGGAAACCTCCTCCTCCACGCATGGTCATCAAGGGATGGATTCTTCCTGGAATGGTTTGGAAAGGTCTCACACGGGTTGAATAGATGTTTGGATTGATGATTCTCAAGTCCTTGGCAATGGCATGTTGAGCCTCTAAGACGATTTCTTGGAATTGAGAGTAAACGACCAAAGATCTCGATCCCGATAGATGGTCGATCAATTGAGGCACTAAAGTGGCAGGATATGTCGAAGTACAATAGATCAACCCATCGAAGTTACGTTCTTCACACAAGTCAATGGTCTTGTTGATCTCCAGCACCCTCAGTTTACGTCTAAAATACTGCTCACGTTTATACTCCCTCAAATTTGAAATCTCTTCCTCGGTTTGTTCATTGAAGTGAATTTTCTCTTCTTCAGGTTCAAAAAATTGTAACCAGTTGATTGGTTTGACCACTTCGTCTATGAGAGACTGTGGATAGTTGGAGTATTTGAGAGCAATTGTGTTTGGATGTTCATTTTCATGTGCAAGTACAATTGTTCCTTCTCCTCCCATTCTTTCCAACATGGCATAAATGACTACACCTCCAGTTTCATCGGCCACCAAATATCGACCTCCTGGTCTAACATCACCCATACTCATCATGAGTCCCAAAGTTTCTTCACTGAGATCCAAAACTTTATTGCTATCCTTTTCGATGTAATATTCCAACATTTGTGACAGTCCTATATACTCAACTGTAAATCTACGGAGAAACTTTTGTTGTTTCCTTTTGAGGTATTTCTCTTGAGAAAATCTCGTCTTGAGATCAAAACCTTCATGAGATTCTATGATTTTTTGGATCAACAGTTCTCCTCCTTCTTGTTTCTTCAAAATTTCAATGTCTTCTGTCCCGAGTTTTTGAATCTTTGAACCTATATCGACGATATTTTGATTTGATTCAGAGAACTTTAAAACTTCTAAAACCAGGTCATTGGGTTGTTTGGTGGCAGCTGTGTCTCCATCTCTTGTTTCTGGATCTGTTTTATCTCCTGTGTATGTCAAACTTTCGATTGGTTTTACAGATTTGTCCTCTTGAATTTCAAAACTTTGACCCAACGGGAAACCTATCACACCATCGACATCAAAGGAACCAAATTTCCCCAAATTCACAGTACTCCCAGGCTTGATCTCCACAATCTTCATCCCTGTTGAAGGTAATCGAATCAAAACATATTGTCCCAGTACTATTTTACTCTTTTCTTTATCAAACATCGTTTCGATTCGATCCCCAAAATTGAAATTTTTCACTGCGATGAGCTGAAAATTTTTTTTTTTAAAAGTGAAAAATTAAAAAAATTTATAGCTTTAAGAAGACGAGATGGGAAGAAGAGCCAAGAATAAGCAAGGAGTTCCACCTTCTTTCGAGGAGATGCAACTGAAGAAAGAGAAGAAACAAGGTAAAAGAGTGAGAGATGTGGAAGTTGAGAAACCAAAGGCTAAAAAAGTGAAGAAAGACGAGTTACCAGAAGTTGATCTCGAAGAGTTATCTCTGGCCAAGAAGACGTTGTTTGAAGATAGTGAAGAAGAGGAAGAAGAGTTGAATGATGAGTTTGATGTTGATGAGGAATTCGACGATGAGTTCGACTCTGCAGACGAAGCCAAACCAATGTTTTCCGACGATGATTCTGATATGGAAGAGATGGAAAAGTTGAATGCACAAAACATGGAGGCATTTTCCAGACAATTAGACGACGAAGAAGCTGAAGATGCTGAAGAAGCTGAAGCTGAACTTTTAGAAGCTGAACAACAGAATCCAAGACTGATAGTGTTACCCACTGCAGAAGAAGAAGAACTGTTGGCTGGACAACCAAAAGATTTAACATCTATTAGAACTCGAATGATTGAAGTCACAAAAGTGTTGGAAAATTTCAAAGAAATGGCTGAAGAAGGCCGTAGTAGAACTGAGTATCTCGATAGATTGATCAAAGACATCTGTGACTACTTTGGATACACTCCAATGTTGGCAGAGAAATTGTTCAACTTGTTTTCACCTTCTGAGCTGATGGAATTTTTTGAGGCCAATGAAGTTGCACGTCCTGTTACCATTAGAACCAACACTTTAAAAACAAGAAGAAGAGACTTGGCCCAGACTTTGGTGAATCGTGGGGTCAACTTACAACCCATTGGTAATTGGACCAAAGTGGGACTTCAAGTGTTTGATTCCCAAGTCCCAATTGGAGCCACTCCTGAGTACCTTGCAGGTCATTATATTTTGCAAGCTGCTTCTTCTTTCCTTCCTGTGATGGCCTTGGATCCTCAAGAGAACGAAAGAGTGTTGGATATGGCTGCTGCTCCAGGTGGTAAAACCACATACATCTCGGCCATGATGAAGAATACAGGTTGTGTCTTTGCCAACGATTTCAACAAGGCAAGAACCAAATCTTTGATCGCAAATATACATCGTTTGGGTTGTACAAACACCATCGTGTGTAACTATGATGCCCGTGAATTCCCAAAAGTTATTGGAGGTTTTGATAGAATCTTATTAGATGCTCCATGTTCCGGTACCGGTGTCATTGCCAAAGATGAGAGTGTCAAAGTTTCTCGTACTGAGAAAGATTTTATGCAAATTCCACATCTTCAAAAACAGTTATTACTCTCTGCCATTGATTCTGTGGATGCCAACTCTGCCACTGGAGGTGTCATTGTGTATTCCACATGTTCTGTTGCCGTCGATGAAAATGAAGCCGTGGTGGATTATGCCCTTAGGAAACGTCCAAACGTTAAACTCGTGGACACAGGTTTGGTCATTGGTAAAGAAGGTTTCACCTCTTATCGTGGTAAGCATTTCAACTCTAAATTGAACTTGACCAGAAGGTATTATCCACATACATACAACGTTGACGGATTCTTTGTGGCCAAATTCCAAAAGATTGCTTCATCTCCATTTGACAAGTCAAAAGCCGGAGCTTCTGAGAAAGAATCTGCTGCCAGAGCCGAATTGGAAGAAGAAGGTATTATCCATGGAGATTTTGCATCGTTTGACAACGAAGAAGATAAATCGTTTATCGATCAATCCATCAAAAGATCGATGAAGAAGAAAGGAATCAATCCTAATACTAGAAAATAGTTTTTATATTATAACGCCAAGTTACCCATTCTATGTTCCTTGATGTAGTCCAGACCCATTTCTTCGTATTCCAGTTTGGTCACATAACCACTGGCACTCTCCGGTGAGTTGGCCCATTTCAGCATACCTCTCCATGCATCCAACAATGGATCTTTGGCAGTTCTAACTACAAAGTTATGACCCGTTGGTAAAAACATTTGGAATTCGTTGCGGAACCGTTGTTCAAAATCTGGTAATGACAGCATTCCTCCGGTGAGAAATACATCTTGTGAAACGGTATACGAATCACCGGTTAAACAACCTCCAGGTAATCTTTTGGTCAAAATCTCTTCACAGGTCTCGATGACACCGGCTTGGTCGATTCCACAGATGGAAGGTTGGAACAATATTTCAGGAATTTTGATCCTTTCCACGTTTAAATGGATTTGATGGACTTCATGTTGATTTTCAGGATCAAAAGGTCTTGGTCCATGGACAAACTTGTGCAAGATGGATTTCTTGTAATCGAATTGGTTTGCATAAGTATCTTCCACTGAGAAATTTGGATCATGTTCGAGTAATTCTTGTTCCAACAGTACCAATTTTTTCTCTTCTTCTTCCTCTTGTTCAGAATCAACGGCATTGGTGATATCTCTATAAACAGCCCAATCGTCATCGTTTGCTCCAAAGTTGTCATTTGGATCGTTATCGATGGTGGCTCCTCCTCTACGTCTTTTCAAAGTGTTGTCTACACTTGTCTTATCATCACCTGCAGCCAATGAGGCAATATTTCTCATTCTAACCTGCAGGGCATGAGATTTTCTATCGTTCAACTCGGCTTGTAACTTTTTACGTTCTTTACGTCTGTCCAAGATGATCTGGAGTTTTGTACGACGATCTTGGAGCCACAGTTGAAGATCTGTTTCTCTCCAATTTTGATCCAGAGCAGCTTCTTCGGCCAATCTCTGTTTTTCGGCCTCCTTCTCGGCCTTGGCTCTCTTTCTGGCATCATAATTCAGCTTCATGAGTCTTTGTTTCCGTTTCTCTTTGATCTGATCTTCATCCAATTGATCATCTTTGATATCTATCAACGGGAAAGAAGGTTCTTCCACCACTTCTTCTTCACCAATGTCTTGATTACGGGCTCTTTTCAAAGATTTCTCAAGGTTTGTCAAATATTTCTTGAAATCAGCCTCGTTTTCAAAACCTTCCAGTACCACAGTTTTATGGATATGTTTTTTCGAGGTGTTGACAATCTCGTTTTGAAGTTTTGTGTAATATTCGTATTCTTGTTCCTTTTGGATCAATTTTTCGAGACGTTTCTTTTGGGCCTGTTCTTGTAATTTACGACCACTTTCACGGCGTCTTTCTGTTTCCAGAGCAAGTTCTTCAGCAGTTTTCACAGGTTTGATCACTTCTACAAATGGCAGTTCTATACAAACATCTTTTTCGACCAAATTGTCCATTTCGAGATAAGTTTTAACCTCTGAGGCATAATCTTTTGAGACATAACAATGATCTTTGTACATGTTTTGCATTTGGTTATGAGAGAATCTTGTGGGGAAATAAGGATATTTGAGATGTAAAGATTTTGTCAAATAAGAAACCAGAGTGTTACCACCGTAATCGATTCTTTTCACCAAATCGTGGAAAGGTTTCCCGTTTAAAACGGGGATTACATGAGTGGATTCATGACCTGTTCCTACCACGATTCCATTAGAACCTCCATTGGCATAATAACTGAACAAAGAGTCGATTCCCATTGTGACTTTAGGAACGTTGTACAGTTCAAATAACAATTGATACATATTTGATCTGTAGGACATTGGAGTGGAGAACATTTCGGTGAGTAAGATTGGGTTATTAACTCCATTGGAAGACGAGACATTGAGTCTTGAAAAGGTGTAATCCAAAATATTTTCCACGTATTCCCAATTGGTCAAAAAATTTGAATCCCAAGGGCTCTTCAGGGAGTTTTTAACGCCCGGGTCCAAGAAGCAGTCGTTTCCTACGATTGTCCAAGTTTTGGTTGATTTGCGGCCTCTATAACGGGATATGAGTGTTGCAAACAGGTGGGAAGGATCATTTTGAGAGACCAAACCTGCTCTTATTTGAGATTTACCGAAATCAATGGCGATCGGTGTTTCTTCTTTGTAGTTGGAGGAGATTGGTTCTGCTGAGTTGAAATGAGTTTCTCTTGGAGAATAGATGTGTTGTGAGATGATGGGTGATTCTGATCGTGAGTTGGATGACATTTAGGGAGTTTGTTGGGTTTGGAAATGAATTTAAGGTGAATTAATTGAAAATGAATTGAATTGAAAATGAATTGAAAATGAAAATGAAAATTGGAAAAAAAATTAGATTGAAAAATGGATCAAAAATAAATCAAAAATGAAAATAAAAATGAACTAAAATAAAATAAATCAAAATGAATCAAAAATAAAAAAAATGAACTGAAAATGAACTGAAATGAAAATAAAATAAAATAAATCAAAAATAAAATAAATCAAAAATATTAAATCAACATCAACATTCAAACCTTTAAGATGTCTAATGAATCCACAAATCAATTCAGCATTCAAGGTTTAAACCTTGTGACTCTCTTGAAAAGGTAAGTCATCTCATTCCATCAATTCATCTCTAACAAATAGATTAGAAGCGGCAACTTCTCGTTTAGAAGACGTGACCGTGTTCCAAGAATCCCATGGCGCTAAAGCCATCGATGAGACAAAATCATCATTACCTGCATCTGTGGCCACCCCGATGTCCTCAGAATCTGAATTCAAAGGTCCAACTGATTCCCCTGTTGCTGTGGCTCCTACAATTGAAGTTCCAAAATCAATAACTGCTTTCGACGAATTCATCTCCACTTCTGTTACTCAATTCGTAACTTTATCTGGTAATATCGATCCTTTGGTTGAACAGGCTGCTTCCAACTTCAAAGCTGCTCTTGAAAAAGAACGTGATTTCCTTTTGGCTGCCTCTAAATCTCGTCCCGTGGCAGAATCTGATCCCGTCTTTGCCAAACTGCTTCAACCGATCAATGAACAGATCCAAAAGATCATCGAAGTCAAAGACCTGAACCGTAAATCTATTTTTTTCAACCATTTGAACACCATTGCTGAAGGCTCTCCTGTTTTGGGTTGGGTCATGGTGAAAACTCCCGTCAGTTTCATTCCTGATTTCAAAGATGCTGCCCAATTTTGGACCAACCGGATCTTGAAAGAGTATAAAGACAAAGATCCTGTTCATTCTGAATGGGTGAAAAGTTTCTTGGGGTTGTTTGATGAGTTGAAACTGTATGTCAAAGAGTACCATACCACTGGAGTCACTTATGACGTCAAAGGTGGTGATTTAGAGGCAAATTTGGCAGGTTCTTCTACTTCTGCTGGAGGTCCTCCACCTCCTCCTCCTCCTCCTCCTCCACCTCCTGTAGATCTCTTTGATGAGAAATCTTCTCCATCTGGTATGAACGCTGTGTTTGAATCGTTGAACCAAGGAGAAAACATCACGAAGGGACTCAAAAAAGTTGATAAATCACAAATGACCCATAAAAATCCATCATTACGTTCTTCAGAACCAGTTGCAGTGAAGAAAGCCAGTCCTACACCACCAAAGAAACCATCTTCTTTGACCAAGAAGAAACCTGCAAGGAAAGAACTTGTCGACACGAAATGGCTTGTGGAGAACTTTGAAGACGACCATGAGATTGTTATTGAAGGGGAAATGCATCAGAGTGTTTTCATCGGTAAATGTAACAATGTGACTGTTCAAATCAAGGGTAAGATCAATGCTTTATCTTTGAGTGAATGTAATAAAGTTGGATTGGTGGTTGATTCTTTGGTGAGTGGGATTGATGTGATTAAATGTACTAAATATGGTATTCAAGTGTTGACCAATACTCCTATGATTTCAATTGATCAATCTGATGGAGGACAGATCTATTTGGCCAAGACTTCGATGAATACAGATGTTTTTACGTCATCTACGACTCTGTTGAACATTAACGTTCCAGATACAGAAGATTTTAAAGAGATTCCAGTGCCAGAACAATTCAAGCATTCTTTTGATGAAAATGGGAAGATGTTAAGTAGTATTGTGGAGCATTCTGGATGATTTACATAGACTTTATTAGGACACTTGTTTGAATGCCATAGTTAAAATTTTATACTGATTATTAATGCGTGGAAAAATCTGGAAAAAATTTAAATTGGCGGGTTGTGGGCGGAGACTGGGCGGAGAAAGGCAGAGATCAGGTGGAAAAAGGCGGACACCAGGCGGACACCAGGCGGAAACTATATGGATTCCATCAGTATCTCATTGTATCATTACTTCTACTTAAAATTCTATACAAACACCTCATCCCTTCAACCCCCTCTAATCTTCATTTCCCCTCATCCCTCCATTCCTCATTCCTCCATTCCTCATCCCTCAAATCCCCACCCCCCAATCCTCATCTCTCCTCCAAAACCCCTTTTCTTATCAAAAGTCATCTCGAAAATTTTTTCTCTAAATTTCTTTATAAAACCAACGGAATCGATCGAATTTAAATCAACGTTGAAATGGTGAAAGAAACCAAACTTTATGACATTTTAGGAGTTTCTCCAAGTGCCAACGATTCTGAGTTGAAAAAAGCTTACAGAAAAGGAGCTTTAAAACACCATCCAGATAAAAATCCATCTCCAGAAGCTGCTGAAAAATTCAAAGAGATTTCATCAGCATATGAAATTTTATCGGACCCCCAAAAAAGAGATGTGTACGATCAATATGGAGAAGAAGGTTTGACAGGACAAGGAGGTATGGGAGGAGGAATGGGAGGAGGAATGGAAGACTTGTTTTCACAATTCTTTGGAGGTTCAGGATTCCAACGTCCAAGAGGTCCAGCAAGGGGTAAAGATATTAGACATACTATTTCGTGTTCATTAGAAGAGTTGTACAAAGGTAGAACTGCCAAATTGGCCCTTTCAAAGACAGTCTTGTGTAAGTCTTGTGACGGTAAAGGTGGTAAGGAAGGTTCTGTCAAGAAATGTACCTCTTGTGATGGTCATGGTGTCAAATTCATCACCAGACAGATGGGACCAATGATTCAAAGATTCCAAACCACTTGTGAACTGTGTTCCGGTGAAGGAGAAATCATCGATCCAAAGTTCCGTTGTAAAACTTGTGGTGGTAAGAAGACCGTTAGTGAGAGAAAGATCTTGGAAGTCCATATCGATGCAGGTATGAAAGCTGGTGAACCAATTGTCTTTAGTGGAGAAGCAGATCAAGCTCCAGGTGTACAACCAGGAGATGTTGTTTTCGTCGTTGATGAAAAACCTCATGCTTCATTCACAAGAAAGGGTAACGATTTGTTCTACGAGGCCAAAATCGATTTATTGACCGCTTTGGCCGGAGGTGAATTTGCTTTAAAACATGTCAGTGGTGATTATATCAAGGTCGATATCATCCCTGGTGAAGTTATTGCTCCTGGTACTGTCAAGGTCGTTGAAGGTAAAGGTATGCCAATAAGAAGAATGGGTACTTTTGGTAATTTGTTCATCAAATTCGAAGTTGAATTTCCTTCAAAGAATTTTGCAAATGAAGAACAGATGAAATTGTTGGAGAAAGTTTTACCTCTGAGAAAAAGTACCAAGATTCCAAGTGATGCTGTTGTTGATGACGTTGTCTTGATGGATGTCGATCCAAGTAAACATTCTTCATCTTCTCGTGGTAATAATTACGACGAAGACGATGATGAAGAAGGTGCAGGTCCAGGAGTTCAATGTGCTTCACAATGATTTATAATTAAAATTATACAAATCCGTAATATAAGAATAGTAGAAACCGTGGTTCAGGAATGGTTTGAACTCCATTTCTCACCTTTGAGGATGACCAAATAGATGAAGAAATTCCCCATCAAGGAGAGACAAGCCATGAATATATAACAACCTTGGAAAGTCATGGATTTGACCATCGAAGATAATGCAGCCACACCGACCAGAGATGCCACACATCTTGAGAAATTCACCAGAGATGTAGAAGTGGATGATTTACCGGGGAAGATATCGACCAAGATCGTGGTGCACATATTGATTGGGAATATGGCGACAAAAGACATGAAAAATATCGAGATGATGATGATGGAAACATCTGTCTTCAGTTGTACAGTACAACCGAACACTATGGTGAAAGCTGCCATCACCGTGGAAGGAATGTAAAACATTTGTAATCTTGCCTTGAAGATGTTAAACTCTGTACTCTTCTTCTTTTCCCATCTGTAGGTATAATCGAGAACACGTCCACTTAGAAGAGAACCAATGAGGGCTCCTAAACCAGAAGGTAAGTAACAGAGTCCTATTCTGAGTGTTCCAAATCCATAATGGCCAGAAAGTACAGTGGTGTAAGAAGTTAGACCCATATTCCAAGTTGCAAAGACCATGGAACTGGGGAATAGAGCACAGGCAACTTCTGGACGTAACATGATGTAGAACAGGTCAAAGACGTCTAATTTGGATCTCTTGGGAACTGTGGCAAGGGATTCTAATTGGTTATACACAAGTTTCCTCTTGAAGAAAGGCAGAGAAAGAATAGGAGCTCTATTGATCCATCTCTTGGGTTTGACACTGATGTTACCAACTAATGTTCTCTTTGTCTCTGGTAACAAGAAGAACAGTATTATCACAGTGACCCCCGGTAGAATGGCAAGGAACCAAAAAATGGATCTATAACCAAATTTCGAACTTGCCAATAACAGACCAATAAGGGCTCCAAATCCTTGACCCACCAAAGTCATACCTTGGACTGCACCTATGTATCCACCTCTTTCACGGCGTTGAGTCATGTCTCCCACAATACCGGAGTTCACAGAGATCACCGGTGCAATTCCTCCCGATTGTAAACATCTCAAAATTAAAAAGAGCCAATACACATTCAGTAACAGGAGTCCGATGTTGGCCAGCATATAAATAATTAAACACATTAAAACAACAGGTCTTCTACCTATACGATCTGCCAAGGGAGACGTAAACGCAGGCCCTACACCTTGGAATATCATGTACAACACCACAGCCAAGTTGGTCAATTCTGGAGAGGTGTGGAATTTCTTCTCCATATAGGGGAGAATGGGGAAATAAATAGGGGTTGACACCAGAGAACACACACCTATGAATGAACATAGAGCTCCAATGCACACGCGTTCTTTGGTGGTGAGCATTGTGTAAGGTATTTTACACTGTTTTGGTTCTTCCGGGGCATAATCTTGCTGAGATCTGGTGGTGATGAGTTCTGTGGTGTTGAGGTTTTGTTCCACTTCATCTGTGAAAAACAGTGTGGGGCGTTCAGAGACAACGTTTGGAATTGATTCCACATCTTTGGGTTCTACCATTAAGGCTTCTAACCCGTCTTGGGATCCCATCAAAGACAATTGGTAAGGCTGAAGTAAATTTTCGCCGATCGGATAAAAATGCGAGGGGAAAAATAAAAAGAAATTTTATGCGTTAGGGGTTCCCCACATTGGGAAATTAGTCCGGATAACGGTTTTTTTTTTTCGCTGCAGAGTGCAAAATATTTTATTTGGGGGGGTTATCAGGGGTAGAGATCATGAAGTTTACGTCTTTGGATTTTTTCTTTGAATGGGGTTGTTGACGTGGAGGAGGAGGGTATGGAGGAGTACGATGGTACGGACTGATTTGGGGCATTGGACCTTGCATTTTCAACTGTGGTTGTTGTGGTTGTTGCGGTAAAGGTGCAGGATTTTGATAATAAGGTGCCGGCATATAAACCATTGGAACTTGTCTATGAAAAGGTGATGCTTGTGAATTGGGGGTCCAAGGTTGTGGTTGTGGTTGTGGTTGGCGATAAAAAGGTTGATGATGCATTGGGGGTGTAAATGGGATTTGTGATTCTGACGCACTACGTTTATGAGGTTTTGTCACCCTTGGTTCCAGCCTTTTACGCAGAATGGGAGATGAAGCACTACTTGACAGTTCTTCGTCGTATAACAGTTTTTGATGATCTGAAGAAATCAAAGAAGGAATCAAATCCGATCTTATTCCATAAGCATGAGCAGTTTTGATCAATTCCAAAGTGGTGTTCAAATTTTGCAGTCTCAACCTTTCTTGCTTCACTTTTTCCTGTTCTCGTCTCAATAGAATTAAAGACTGTAAAAAAGTCTCTTTATATGGCCAACGTTGTGATTCCAATTCACCATCTGTTCCCAATAATTGATCCAAGGCATTTTTAGAAAGAATAGCTTCATCGGACTCTTCCATCGGTGTTCATATTGTGAAAAATTTTTTGATCTTTATCAGTTACACAAATTTGTTTTATATTGGAAAAAACTTTATAACAAACGATATGTAATTAACAAAATGATTAAACAGAGTGTTCTTATTATGTATGGCCTAGAATGTTTTTTTCAACAGAAACAAGGCGTTTCAAAATCACCGTTTTACAATGTATAATTAAATTCCAAATGCGGTAATTCCCACCAACTGAGGCGGTTCTATGAGGCGTAAAGAGCAAATAAAATTCAGATTGTACATAGTTTTTTATTTAAAGTTTAGTTGTAGAGGACAAATTTGGCTTTACCCGAGGTGACACCAACGGTACAACCATCAGTTCCATCTCCGTTGTAATAACCGTTTTCGTAGACACAAGATCCACTGACAGTGGAATCATCATCGTAGGCCACAATCTTGACGTTAAAATTCAGAGCTTGTTCGTTATTTGGATTTGGAATCAAAGATAAGTAGGCAATACCATCTTCGTAACCTGCTCCGAAATTCAATGGTGCCCAATTTCCAATGGTACCGGAAGAATCTCCCCAGACACAGCCATCTTCCCATGAGACACCGGCATTGTTGACGTAATATTGAGCAGATGTAGATTGTCCCTCCCATTGGTAATAAGAAGCCTCATCGACAACGGTCAAGATGTTTTCTCCTCCTGCATCAACCACTGTTGGAATCACCATGTTTTCTGTACCTGGATAATCGGTTCTACAAATGGCAACCGATTCTGAAATTTCAGAGACAACAACGGCTTTGTCAACCCCCCATTCACACAAATAGTCGGATGAAGAAGTTTTGTACAATTTACCATCTGTACAGAGTAATCCACCGATGGAAACACCACTGGCTGGTTGAGAAGATGGCCATTGAGTCTTGGACATACCTGGTTGACAGGCATAAGAACAATAAGCTCCTTCTTTACAATCACCTCCTGTGGATCCATCACTGTTTTCGATACCGGAATAACCTCCGAATCCCAAATGGTCCAAGGCAATGACACCTTGACCACTTGGGAAAGAGGTACAGTCGATTTCTCCATCTGGGAAGGTTTCTGATGGATCTTCGTACGAACTCAAATCTCCGCTGATTCCACTGGATGAAGAAGTGGTGTAAGAAGATGAAGAGGTAGCAGCAGCACTCGAGGTGGTGGAAGAAGTGGTGGTCTCTTCCACAGACGTACTCTCCTCGGTGGAAGTTGACGAGGTCTGTGTGGTTTGTGTGGTGGAGTAATAAGTGGTGGTTGGTTCTTCAGAACTGGTTGGAGCCTCGGTGGAAGTAGAGGTTGAAGTGACACTGGCAGCAACGGTTTCTCCATCCAGATCGACGGTAACGGTGACGTAAACGTACTCATAGGCAATTGCACGTTTGTGCTGGTGATGTTTATGATACGGTTTGGCCTCAGCTTGAGGAGCTGGAACAGCCAAAGCTGTTCCCACCATGGTTGAGGCAATTGCTAAAATTGCAGCTTTGGAAAACAACATATTTGTCTATTTACAGGTTAGTAATGTTCAGATGTGTCAAGATATTTATGGATTTATCAATGGAGACGTCACAGATGGCGATCTCTGTAACCACCTATTTCAAAATGCATTCCCCTGTAACCTGCTTGCACTCCTTCCTTTGTTTCGTGTTTCGATATGCACCTCGGGCTTGAAAAGTCGTGTCTTGCCTAAAAAAAAAACAAAAAAATTGTTTATATTTCCTTTTTGGGAAGAAAAGATGCGCTCGATTTGGCAAAGGGATAAGCGCCGCCTCCTTGAAGGAGAAGGCTTGGAAAGGAGGTATGGGAGTGATGAATTTGGTTGGGAAGGATTTGATGGTGATTGCCAAGAGGTTGTCATGGTGATTGAAATGATATGGGATGATTTTGGGATGATTGAGTGGTTGTTTTGTGACTGTTTCATGTGTACTGCAAGTTTGTTTGAAACGGTTTCGAATTCGTTTGAAACATGTTTTCAAGTCGTGTTAAATCTCATGTTTGTTTCAGAACCTCATATTATAATGGTTGCACTAGATTGTGTGAATCAGTTTATTCTGTCAATAAATCTAGGCTTTTTAACTCTTCTTATTCTATCATCCTCATGTCTCATAATTCATCTCCTTTAAAATACAAATCTTGGTTAATTTAATACATACCTAGTAAATTCTAAATTGGTATAGAGATCTGGACAATTGAAAAAGACTCCTTAACTTGATAAAAAGGAATGTAAATAGTTGGAATAGTCTTGATCAGTGTTTTAACGATGGAAACTCAATCAAATGCGAGTCGTTTGATATTTAAATCTTTTAAGGAAAATAAACAAAAGCAAAATTTTCGGCCCTTTTGAAAACCAGCCCCAGTTTTGGCTTTGATCCCGCCGTTTTGGGTTAAAAAAACAATAAAGAGGGCGCATATTTTCATGCATAAATCCGATTTTTGTTGATTTCCTTCCCTTTTAGGAAGGTCATTTGCCCTTTTTTTATATGTCACTGGGGCAAGTTTCAAGGTCTAAGGTTCAATTGCTGGTAAAGAAGAGACTTAACCGAAACATGGATGGTCAATGAGTTGTCCGTAATCTGGTAGTTCAAAATTCATATGAAAGATGTCAAAGCCTCAAACCACGCCATTGCTAGTGGCGGGTCCATTGATATGCATAGATCTTTGATAAGATCTCATAAAAACCAGCCACTTGAAGTCGCCTCTAATCAACATGTTGTTTCTTTTCCTTCTATGCATCGTTTAGATCTTTTTTGATTCTTTTCTGTAATAACAACTTCAACTCTAAAATGAATTCTTTAATTGTTATATAGGATATATCATTTAAATTGATGGTACTGCAGAAGTTGACAAAAAGTATATAATGGTCACCCAAATAACACCAAATCAGATTTCAAACCATTCCAATATCACATCTTCACTTGACTTTTCCTTCATCACCCATTTTTTCTTATCTTCTTATCACCCCCTTTTTGGTGCTGCTTACATAATCAGAATACGCAGGTACAAATTACTTTTAATTATAACCCTTCTTCATGGTTAGATTACTCAGTGATCCTGATTCTCCAATAGCTCAATCTGCTGCTTTACTTGGATTCTCAACATTTGTAAATCTGGTAACTTCTGAAGAGAAAAAAGTCATCTCCTATGACAATAAAATTGATATTCTTAGAAAGTTTCCCCATGAAATAGTTTTGACGATTATTTCATATTTGAGCCAATATGAAAGATTATCCTTGATGCAATGCTCTTCTTATCTGTACAAAGTTGTTATTCCATTACTATATAGACGTCTCCGATTCTTGAATACAGATAGAAATAAGTTATTAAAGCCTAAAAACTTCATCAATAACTATACAGATACATGCAATTACACCATAGTGTTCAATGTTGAAAAATTTATGCAAGTAATTGAAAAATACAAGTTTTATGTACATGAAGTTTTACACAGAGGTAGTGTGAATCTAGTTCTTGGAGATCCAAAAGAATTTTTCCCACATGTAGATACACTTTTTCACCATTTGGGGATCCAAAGAGAGTGTAATTACCACCAAGAGAAACTCAAAGGTGCATATGGATATGCGAATAAAGTTAAAAAAGATTGGCTTTGCAAGTCCAAACTATCTCTCATAAAAGATTGTCAGGACATTTCTCATTTGGATATTTGGGATTATGGTACATCAGACAGTGTTTGTATCAAGGAAAGATTAAATTTGAAATTGTTGAAAGTTCTGGCGATAAAGATGGACGAACGTCATCAAAATGAGTTTGAACATCTTTGGAAAAGTTGTCACAACTTGAGACAGATGTTTCTATGGTGTACAACTCTCAAGATATTCGAAAAAACTGTTTCTCCTGATGCTGTCTTTGGTAAATATAATTTCTTTCATTTGACAAGGTTGACTGTGAGAATGGATTCCAGTGATAGTGCAGATATACCAACCAATGATCGTATTCCAGGTGAACACTCATTCCAACTCATTCGACAACTGTGTCCTTCCTTGATCAGTTTACAAGTGCCGGATTACTTCGAATGGCTTGAAAAGGGGAATGCAAATTTGAAAGCACATTTTCATATGCAGAGACATTGTGGAGCATGTGTGATGACCGCATTGAAAATGGGAGCCTTGATGAATAGTCATCTCTTCTGGATCAAAGCCTTGGAACTGTTTCTCGATGTCTTACCGACCGAATTATCCGATTTTATCCATACATCCACCTCACAAGATGAAAACAAATTGAACAAACTTTTCCACTATACCGGTAAAACTTTCCATGGAGGATCAAATCGGCAACTGGAAGATACCGAAATATTACATTTGATGGCTCACAGTGGTAAAGTGTTCCCGGAATTAATCATGGCACAGTTCCTGATCACAAATAATTTGAGATTGTTAAATTTGAGTGGATGGTTAATTCTGATAAGGCAGTTGAGATTGAAACCTGGAGAAAAATACAAGTATGGGGTACATTATGACAACGTCTATTTCTGATTCTTCTTCTTCCATTCTTCAAAGTTCTTTCTTTTCAGGTCTCTTTTCAAATTGGATCTGTGTCTCGCACCGTTTAAATGCAGTTGCCATTGATTTGCCAACACCACAGAAGGTTGATTGGTTTTATCTTTACAGATTTCACAGAAATGATGTTTCAGCTCTGTTTTAATCACGGATGATTTCACCATTGATTCAAGTCCTTCTGGAGTTTGTGGCACATTTTTAAGATCATCACCTCGGATGAAAAATTCGGTGATGGAAATGGCTCTCGTATTCACATTTAACAGCCATGTATCGAGATTTGTAGCATTCAATAGAAATATTTGACCACAATGATCATAACTTTTCTCTGGTTCTAGCAGATCACATAAAGTATTACGGATCCATTTCACTTGACGTTTAGCATATCTCTTAGTTCTTGTTTTCATGTCTTGCACACTGGTGATCAAATCACCTTGATTTTGGAGCCATGGGAGAAATTCTTTGAACCCGATCACTTGCCAAACACCATGTTCACAATCAGGAGGCACGTCTCGTTGTTTATAGTAATCATATAACTCATCAATCTCTTGTTTACCCCCATTGGATAACATTGTATCGACTCTGGAATCGAGACGTTTGTTGAGCTCTTCTTGTTCAGACCAAACCCAGAAGAAAAGAGTTTTGTATCTAAGAGCCGACTCTTCCATTTCAAGTTGTCCTTTATAAATTTCTGACAGTTTTGTGCCTGTTTTGAAGAATATTTCTAAACTTCTTTTTATACGTCGATGATCATTTGGATGAAATTTATTGGCCATTGATGGATCCACAATACGTAAATGATCTATGAGTTCAGATTCAGGACCTTTCAAGACATTGATTTGTTCTTCGTTCAAATCTTTGAACATATCTTCTTCTTTAAAACCCAAATCTTCATTTGTAACAACACTTTTATTGGTGAACAAAAGAGATTGAAGATAATAATGGGTTCCTCCTACAATGATGGGTAATTTACCTCTTGAATGGATATCGTCTATCAGAGACATCAGTTCAGACCTGAATCTATGCATATCGTATTCTTCATCCCATTCCACATGGTTCATCACATGATGTTTTACACCTTGTCTCTCTTGAAGAGGATGTTTGTTGGTGATTATATCCAAACCTTTATACATCTGCATTGAATCTGCATTGATGATTTCTCCATCAAACTTCTTCAGAAGCTCAATACTCAACTGAGACTTTCCAACTCCTGTAGTTCCCACTATAGATATCACTGGCTTCATTCTCTTCAAGAGCATCGAGCTCATCGCTTGAAAAATTTCAAAGAAAAAAAAAATTACAACTTTTTGAAATCTTTCTTTAAGCAACTAAGACGTTGAAATGAATGAGAAATTTGCACTTGTAACAGGAGCTTCATCTGGAATTGGTAAAGCCACAGCAAAAGAATTGGCCCAAAGAGGGTTTAAAGTGTTTGCATGTGCCAGAAGAGTCGATAAAATGCTGGAATTGGTCAAATACGGTATCGAACCTATTGCTCTCGACGTGACCGATACTCAAAACATTTTAAAAGTTAAAGAGATTGTTGAAGCGAAAACTGGAGGTGTCTTACATTTACTTTTCAACAATGCAGGAGTTTCATGTACTTTCCCACTGTCTGATGTGACAGATGAACTGGCCAAAGACTGTTTCGATGTGAATTTTTTTGGATCCGTTCTGATGACGAGAGAATTTCTCCCATTGATCATTCCTGTGAAAGGTTGTATTGCTTTTACTGGATCTCTTGCAGGAGTGGCTCCATTACCCTTTGGTTCAATTTATGGTGCTAGTAAAGCTGCTATACATCAATACGTCAAGATTTTACACATTGAAATGATTCCATTTGGAGTCAAGGTGTTGAACATTGTCACAGGTGGTGTCGATACGGATATTGCAGATGTGAGAGCACTTCCAAAGACTTCCATTTATTATTGTGAACCAGGTTTGAAAGCCTTTGGAGAGAGACAGTTAATGGCCAAAAATAATCATCCAATGAGTGCCGAAGTGTATGCCAAAAAGGTGGTCAATGATATGTTATCATCGAAGGATCAAGTGGTTGTTCATCGTGGAGCTAAACTGTCAATTGTTCCATTTTTGATTTCTTTGGTTCCAAGGTTTGTAACTGAGTTTGCAATCATGTTGAAGTTCAAACTCTTTCCCCTTTCAAAGTATCTCAAAGAGAAGTCGCTTAAACAACATGCAGATTAAAATCTATTGTTCTCGTGCATATTCGTGCATATCACTACATATACTAGTTATTATCTTTATGGATCTATTATCAAATGTTTCAATTCAAAATTTTCAGATGTGTAGTCTAGTGGTTAATGCTAATACTCTAAGATCAACCAAATTTTGTCCAAAGTTCTCACATATCGTGTACCAAATTCTTAACTTCACTTGTGATTCCCAAAGTCGTGCATAGAAAAACAAATTTTTTATTTACTAACAAATCATCTCCTTATAACAAAATGGATGGTTCTAACCTCTTATATATCCCTTTCCATGAACCTTTGGAACTCGATCTTGCTCTGGTACTTCGCCAGATATTGGCGGAAGAGTTCTATCAAAGTCCCGCTTCGTTCGATAGCGATTTGAACAAGATAAAGAGTCTAAGGACAAATCTCAAATTGTCAATTGCCCTGCCAACAACCATAGAAAGAGATGCAGATATAGCCAAAGAATATTTCTGCCAACTCGAAATGGTCCAAAGAAAGTTCCCACGAGACTGTGCAGAGTTTCTGTGGCGTAGTAACGATCTAAGTTATAAACCACAGAGTCAAGTTTCATTGCGGTCTTTTGTGTTTGAAAAGATCAACGTTTTGTACACTTTAGGAGCTTTTTATTCACGCCATGCCTTTATACAGGACAGGAACGATCTAGAAGGGTTGAAAATTGCAAGTCTGTACTTCCAATTGAGTGCTGGAGCTTTTGATCTGGTACTTTTTGAGCTCTCAAAAGCCGATTTTACTGTCCCATTCGAGTATTCCAAAGAAACAATGACCGGAATCAAATTTTTGTTATTGGCACAAGCCCAAGAATTGTTTTGGCAACGTGCAATGTCAAATAGTAGTGATAAAATCATCGCTGTATTGGCGCTGCAAGTGGCCCAATTCTATCAAATGAGTGCTGCTGCATTCCACAGATCTGAATTCATCTTGAAAACTGTTTTTGTAAACCATATCAACTGTAAAGCACTTCATTTTGAAGCAGCAAGTCATTATAGAATGGCACAACACGAATTGGATGCCCAGAAACACGGAGAACAGGTTGCACATCTACAAAGGGCCTCAGATTTGGCTTCAAAAGCTTTAAAATCCACCAAAGGTGTCAGTTCTTTGGTGGTTGATAATTTGAATGGAATAAATGAAGCCATCAAATCTTCTCTAAAAGCTGCAGAGAAGGAGAACAATCTTATATATCACAAGTTAGTACCTTCTGTAGAACCCATTACTGGTCGTGCAATGGTTAAAGCCACTCCAATCGACATTGACAGTGCCTCGGCTTATCTCAGAATGAGAAAGACAAAGATTTGTTTTGAAAATCTTCTTCCTTATATCGTCATCCAAAGTGCTCAGGCTTTTAAAGAGAGACAAGAGACATTTGTCAATGATAACTTGATAGGTCCTTCGAAGCAATTGGCTCGACTTTTGAGAGAGTTCATTGCAGAACGTAATTTACCTCTGTCCATTGATTCACTTACCAAACCTCAGAGATTACCTGAGACGTTGATCCAAAAGTGTCGTGATTTGCATTCCAACAATGCTCTTTATAAACTTCGAAAGTCTTTGAAAGAGTTGGACAATGCATCACTGGACAGTTCTCTGCTTTTGTCGAGTTGTGAGGGTCGTTTGGAACTGGAGGCTGAGGAGAACAAACGGTTTCTTTTCAGACAAGGATCTCTGAGATGGAAGAGACAAGGATCTGAGATTGCATCTGCAGAATTGAGAGGTAAGATCGACCATTATCATGGTTTCTTGACCCAGGCTCAAATTGGAGATGACACAGTGAGACAAAACGTGGCAGAGATCGAACCTTACATTGAAATGATGTCTTCACTGGGATCTGGCATTCCAAGAGGCAAGGACAAATTGGTTGAATTTGTACCGGCTTCTCTGTTAGTCGAGACGACCCCGGAAGTTAACTATGCCGTGAAACAACTCAGAGATGCTTTGAGTGAGGCCTCTGATTTGTTGGATAGAGGAGATCATTTCGTAGAAACTGTAGAAACCAAATCAAGAGAGGTGTCTGTACTTCCCACGGTGATTGCAGAATACCGATCTTTACAGGCTCAAGAGAAAGAAGTTGATCTGCAATCTTTGGAAATTGCCTTCACAAAACATTTGAAGAACTTTGACAACGACTTGAACCATTTGTACAAACTTCGAGATTCACAAACCGAATTGGAAAAGAGAATCGACAATTTGAATTCCAAATTCGTCATGGTCACCTCTGATATGAAATCCACAGCAAGAACTGAAGCTTTACAAACCCTTGAAGATGCCTATAGCGGATACAAAGAGAATATGGATAATATCAATGAAGGTTTGAAGTTTTACAGAGATTTTATGGTGAGTGTTGGAAGTTTATACGAGCAGTGCGATGATTTTGTCAAACAACGTAAAGCTGAAGGTTTGGAATTAGAACAAGCCTTGAATGGTCCCGTGACTCCTATGAAACCACGTACTGCAGTTCCTGGTTCAATAAGTCGTAAAATTGGTGTCTTGAGCGATGACGAGAGTGAAGAAGGCTCTTTTTATTCAGGCGAAGAGTCATTTGACGGCAGTAAAAGTCCGTTAAAACAACAAAGGGCATCGAATGGACCACGGGTGACCAAACAAGAACAAGAATCTCCTCCTCTTCGTCAAAAGAAAGAGGGTTTTTGGAATCCTCAACATGGTATTAGATTTGACTAAGTAACATATAACGTTTTTGTCCAATGGATTCTGCATCTGTCAAGTAAGCCACTGATTCTTGTAAATGAGATCTGTTTCCAATGGCAATCTGTTCCATTGCCTTGATTTCTCGATAGGTCTTGAGTTGAATATCTGCTTCGATATGGGCCTGTTGGAGTTCTTCAGATTTCTTTACAAGTTCTTCGTATCTTGTGACAAAGCCTGAATTTGCAGACATGAGTTTGGTTTCTAATTTGGCAGAGTTGGCAGCTGTAGATCGAAGTTCATTCACAAGAAGTTGGATCTGTTCAGGACTGGCTTCTCCTTCGAGTCCCGGTAAACCTTCAGGTGGTGGATTTGTTAGTGGTTGGACAGACATTTGCATAATTTCTTCATCCAACAACTTCTTCACTTTTTCATAAGCCATTTCGTCTATATCCAGATCAAGTCCAGCACGATCTGCTTCCAAAAGAGAAATCAACTCCTCTTGTATGAGTTTTTGCAAACCAGAAGCTGTTTTGTTAGGGTTTTTAGGAGGTATAGGAAGACCTCTTTTAACAGCTTGACTTCTCCTTTCAAAAGCTCGTTCACGGAACAGCACTTGTCTTTGTTGTTCCTGTCGAAGAAGTTCTCCCTTATCTACATCATCAATCTCTTTAACAGGTTCGACTTCGAACTCAAGTTCTGGAATTTGAATCACAACTTTGTTCAAAGGTTTGGGAAGAGCCGCGAAACGGGCCTTAAGATCGATTTTGACTTGTAAAGTTTCTGATTCTTCATAAGTTTCAAACTCTTCAAAGTCCAAACGTCTTCTTTTGATCTCTTCAACAGGTTCTGCCACTATTTCTTGTTGTTTCCGTTTCTCTGTCTTCAATTTCTGTTTCTCCACCTCCATGTTCTTCATCCCACTCTTCTGAACCTGTCGTTCAAAACCCTTTTGTTCCTGTATACTTTGAGCCAGCTCTTCAGTGGTGTCATACACACCTTTTGGAACCAGATGATACACGGGAATTTCGGCGTTATAATCGATTCTGGTCTTATCTTTCTTTCTGCTCAATTTCAGATTGACACCTGAAGCTTTTAACTCACGACGTCTTTGAAGCAAAGCTATTCTTCTACTCTCATCCAACATACGTTCACGGGCTTTTCTTTTCAGTTTTTTACCTTGTGTACTTGCCAATCTTGCTCTCAGTTCCGAGAGCATTTCTCTGTCATCATCGTCTAATTCAGCTTCATCCAACAGGGCAGGCTTGGATTCTGGATTTACATGAAGATCTCCCACTTGTACATCTCCTTTAGGGGCTAAAGCTTCTATACCTGGTCCTTGTAATCCAAGTTCTGCATTTCCAATTTCGTTATTGGCCTCGTCGAGAAGTTGTTGATATCTTTCTATGCATTGAGTCAGAGTTCTTCCAACAGCAGGGGCTATAGTACGCCATTGATTGGGGATCAATTTGACCATTCTTAGTAAGCGGGCATCTTCTTCTGGGGTCCATTCGAGTTTTCTTATTGTCGGGTCCAACCATTCAGACCATCTTGCTTTGCATTGTTTGGCAGTTTTTTTGGGTAGAAGAGATGCCACTCTTGACCATTGGTTGAGTCCGTATTTGGAAATAGACAGTTTGAGGATTTGATCCTCGAGGTTTGTCCATATTCCTCCTTTTACGTAAAATGGAGGCATGAGATGAGTTTAAATTTATTAAATTTAATTTTTAGAATTTGTTTCAAATTTTCAAGAATTTTGATTTAATTTTTAATGAATTTTGATTTAATTTTCAAGAATTTTGATTTAATTTTCAATGAATTTTGATTTAATTTTCAATGAATTTTGATTTAATTTTTTGATTATTTCTGATTTTTATCCATTTTGTAAAATTTAACTTTAATTTTCATAAATTTTCATCTATTCAATTCTTTAACAAACCATCGAAATATCCACTATAAACTTTAAATAACCTTCAAGTATCCAAAATAAGCTTCAATTCCAACTATAAAGCTCATTAACACACAATTCTAAAATCCCAAACAAATTGCCCAATTTTAACACATTTTAAGAACCCACTTTAAATATGTACCCCCTTTGGCGGTTAAAACGGTTTAAACATCTTCAATCACAAAATTGACCCAACTGAAAATTCAAACACTTTTCATCAACTCCAAACACCATTTCACAACCACCAAACCAATTTCAACCTCCAAATCTCAATTTCTCCCACACTTTGAAATTTCCATTTTGAGACAAAATTTCGACAAATTTTCAGATTTAAATCGTCACCACGTTGCAATGAAGTTGTTCAAATCTAAACACCAAAGACTCATTCTACAATGTTATCCTCCAGGTAGAGGTGTTGACAAGAAACCGAATCCTTCAGAATTGAGTTATCTCTTGTACTATGCCACCACAAGACGAACTAAATTACTCAAAGTTGGCATCTTTTTACAGAAGAAAGTCATAAGCGATTTCAACCATAAACGTACCGGAAACTTGATGGTTGCAATAGACATCGTCAAAGGTTTAATAGACAAATGTGGTGAAAATTTAGATGCTTTTGCCATCAACTTATTGGTAATCTTTAAACACGTTTGGTTGACAAACGATTTGGGTTTGTGTCAGTATCTGCTACCGGCATTTGCCAATTTTTGTAATACGATTAAAAGTGATTTATTCCATGGAGATCGAGAGTTTGTCTTGGAATTCATCTCTGTTTGTCAACAAGTACTGCAATTTGGGATTAAACCTCGTCTGCCCAATGAAATTGAATGGACCATACTTGGATTACAAGGTGTACAGGCTTTTAGTCCTACATTACTGTATAATCAAGAGGTGACAAAGATTGTGGTTGAACAAAGTATGCCTTTTGTTTTAAAACATGTTGTACATGACAACGGTTCGGATACAGATTTGAGACGTATGGCTACTTTAAAACATGTACAAACTGTCAGTGGATTGGACCCTGGGGTGGAACAAGAGGCTTATAAAGCTTTAAAACAGTTATTCGATACCACGAGTCAATCGGGAGGTGATCAATTACATTGTTCCAGTGGTGCCTTGATCGATTACGTCACCCAGAATACCAGTCTGGGGAAATTGAGTAATTCTACTGGGTCACTGTTAATCCAATTGGCAGTCGGATGGATCCCTGTGAGTTCAAGATTCAGATTCTTGGATAGTTTGTTCAAAAAATTGACTACCAATGACAACAAATTGGCAGTTTCTCAACAGATATCTGCTCTTTTATCGAGTCCTGTCACTTTGATCAGTTTAGACGTTCCTGGAACTTTGAAAACTCTTTGTAGAGAACAACTTGTATCTTCTGGAGAATTACTGCTCTCGTATACAGATTGTATCAAGAGTCTTACATCCCATATCTACTACCGTAATCAAGTGAGTGATATGGTTCTGTTTTTACTCAAAGAGAGTGAACATAAATCTAAGGACAAAGTTGAAATGTTATTCGGAGATGTGGCTGCTATTTTACCACAATTTGCTCTGAGTTTGAACTTTGACATCTGGGAAGATTCTTTCCATTTCATCCACGACTCAGAATTGGCTCCTTTGTATCTGGATTTGTTATGTCTGTATTTGAAAATTGGAGATCAAGTTGTTGCCGATCATGGCAAGTACATTTCGAATCCGACTAATCCTTTGAGACAATTTTTCGAATGTTTGAACCTGTTGGAAGACGTTACTGAGGTCCAAGGCAACTCAATTCTACGTCTTGTGTGTCTGGTGATTCATAAATTTGGTATCAATCTGTTTGTCAATGGTCTTCCATTTGCTTTAGAATGGCAACTGGAATCATTGGGGAAACCTGATTTCAAAGACTCACTTCTGATGCAGTTTCTTCATTCTCTGTCTCTCGAATTACATCTTGATTCGTTGTTGGATGTTGTCGAAGACAAAGTACTGCTCCGTAAAGAACATGGTACAGTTTTTGGATCTTTTGCCTCGGAATGGCCAACAATTTCCAAGAGTACTCACCATATAATCGACAAGGACACTGTATTGAATTCGTTGAACCCTGATATTGAACGTTGGCTTGAACCTCAAGTCATGAGTAGACAGTTGTCTGTATCACCAACACCTTCGATCACGTCTCCAATTTCCGAGGCAGAACCTATGAGATCGGTGAGATCTTTCACACCGAGTCTACAACCTCCTAGAGTACTGGATCTCAAGCAAATAGGTCGTAGACTTGCATCTGGACACTCACAATTCACCGCAAGTGTACTGTCGAGTCGTATAACAGATGATGTTGGATCTTTGTTGGCAGAATTGGATTCGGAGAACTACAACGGACGTTTGATACGGTAGATATATGGGATTGTTTACATACTACTCGGAGTCTGAGTCAGAAACCAATGCGTCAAAGGCATTGAACAGTTTCGTAGGCTTGTCGGTGATCTCTCTTGGATCAGCTGGCTTGGAAGAGCCAATGTTCTTGTTGTTTGGACGAGCTCTGAAAACTTCTCTGCCATTTGGTTCTGTGTCATTTTCTCCGAAAGATTTACGTGGCTTGGCAGTGGTGATTGTCCAACCATCAGCATCAACAACTTTGGTTGGTTCTTTGGCCTTCTTGCGGAAATTTGGACGGTGTCCCACTGAAGAACGTCTACGACCGTGGTACTCGTCATTTTCGTACAAGTTACCGATAGCAGCTTTGACATCTTCAACCATCTTGACAAAGGCAGAGACATCACTACCAGCTGGTAAACGAGCCCCTGATTTGTACTCGAGCAATTGTTCTTCGCTGTATTTCGTCACCATCTTGTTGGATGGTTTTTGGGTTGAAAATTTTTTCCACGAGTGCGGTGGGCGGGAGATTTTAGGCGGAATCTCCGCCGAGAGTGGGCGGGGGAGAGGGAAATTTTACGGAATCAGACAGAATTATTGAGTGGCCCCCGGGATTTCTCTGCCTAGTTCCATCAATACAAATTCAAATGAATATTAAAAGACATTATAATGTGAATATTAGAAAACTAACAGTTAAAAGTGTTTAAACTACGAATCTCTTTTCGCTGTAAATGATAAAAAAAAAAAATTGAAAAATTCTCTTAACAAAAATGCCAGTGACCAAATCGTTGGGTAAAATCCAAAAAACGACCAAGAATAAGAATGTACATCCCAAAGGACGTAAGTTCAAACAACTTAATAGGGCCACACTTCGAGAACATACCATTCTGAAGAAAAAACTGGAGCACATTGAGAAGAAATCAAACGAACTTCTGATTGTGAGTTTCTTACAAGAAATTATCAAATCGGATGAATTTGCACAACGGGAAAAATTCACCTACGAAGAGCTTCAAAATTTTGTGATGAAGTTTGTTGAAAGAGATGATGAAGAACTTGTACAGTTGACTCTGGAAAAACGTCCAGGAAGACCAACTTCTAATAGACAACTTCTTCTAGGGGCCCGTAAAAGGCAAGAATTGAACATGTTTGAAACTGGATGGTCTGTACCTGATCTATGTGATAAAGATCAGGTTGCAAATTTGAGGAACTGGAATGGGACATTCGGTGGTAACAACAACATTGCCAAGATCTTGGTGAAGAAAAATTGATCAAGCTATACCGGATAGTTGATCAATTTACTTGCATATTTCAATTGGAAATCTTTATCTTCGATGAAAAAACTTCCTGTCACTAGAGCTGTAGCAAACATTCCGATTACCATGAAGAAGTTTTTGATCAAATTCCAAAGACGTGTTGGTTTGGAAACCCTTGCAAATACCAAAATTTTCCCATCTCCACCTCCAATCAATTTCCAATTCTTTTTAAGAAGTTGTTTGATGGGTTTGACATAAATCTCTGGAGTTTCAAGGGTATTTAGAACTGTATAGAGATCTTTTGGGACAAAATTGAATCCAAGAGGATTTTCGTTCTTACAATATATTGTTTTACCCAAAGGTGTCAACAAGAGATATTCACGATTTTGATTCTTCAATTGAGGAAACAACAAATCGTCTTGTCTTTTGAATAGAGAATTGAAAGGTATTAAAGTGCCAGGAATCAATTTGGGAGAAAAAAACTTTCCATCTTCGATCAAAGTGTCACCTACCAGAGATTTGGACCATTCATAGGCCCTTTGATTTCTGAATTTTTCCTCTTTTGTCTGTTCTTTTGTCTGTTTCAGTTTTAAAAGGAAACTTTCTATGGATTCATAATCTGTTTTATTCTTCAAAGGTTCCGATTGTGGAGGTTCTTGATGCAATTTTTTGTATTTTTGACGGATATCTGCTGCAGTTAGATGTGGAACAGGTTCTGGTTCTACTTTAGAATTGGTGACTTCTTTGAACAAATTGTTAAAAAATTCATCACCTTCTCCTGGATTAACTGTTCTAGATTTGATCTCTTCTTCAAGGGAGTTCAGTTTTTTGGTGATTTTCAGTAATTTCAGAGCAGATTTGAAATCTGAATCAAGAAATTGAGCTTTTGGAGTTTTAATTGGAACAATATTTTTAAAGATTTGTTCATTTTTCTCCAAAAAATCACACAATTGATAAATCTTTGAAACGTCATAATTCAGCAGATTTTGAAGATAATCTTTGAAGAATGAAGATTTGAATCTGATGAGAACGTTTTTAATCATTTCACTGTTAAATTTATCGATTTTAAAAGAATTTTTATCCAAAAATGACTTCAAAAGTTTTAATTCTTCTTTGTATTCTTTTTCAAAAGTTGTTATAGGTTTTTCAACAGGTTTTGATTTGTACTTCTTTTGTAAAGTGACAAGATCAATCTCGTAATCATCTTCTGAATCTTGTTTAATGGAGGCATAAAAACGATTTTGACGTTGGATAAAACGCCAATGTACTACCAGAAATCTTCGAATCATACAACGGTGCACTGTAGACATGATTGATTAGAATGAATTGTATGATTGATAAGATTTAAAAATGGCAAAAAGATTTTAAATGGCAAAAAAAGATTTAAAATGGAGATTTAAAAATGGCAAATTTAATTAAAAATCCCAGGAAAAGTATTTCCTAATTGGGAAAAGGGGGTTAGTTCACTCTGTTGAGACTGCATCATGTATAACGGGACTTGGTTCTTTTGTGAGAGAAGTTCTTGTTGGTTCTCCTTCTGTGATTTTCTCAATGACATGTTCGTATTCTTCATCAACAGTAGCCAAAGGTCCTTTATACCATTTATGGGCATCTATGATCCACCACAAACCAGCAGCGATGAACACTGCACCCATGATAACCACGGTATAATTCATATCTTCAGGAGTCACAGGCATGTAATTAGGGAAGATGAACACAATAGAAACAAAAACAGTCCAAACACAGGCATAGATCATGACAGGTTTAGAAAATCTTCCCATATGGAAAGGACCTTTCTTGACCCCCATTTTCTCTGCATTGAGCACGTATAAACCGATACAGATGACATAGGACCAATCTGTGGCAATGGCACATGCAGAGAAAACAGCGTTCATGGCAATTGTGGATCCCAAATTGATAAGGGAGATCAAAGAATTGATCAAAGCCAAAATCCATACACTTCTCAAAGGTACTTTGGTAGTTGGTGTAAGATGATGGATAAAGTTAGAATAAGGTAAAAACTTGTCCCTTGCCAATGACCAGATACTTCTGGAAGTGTAACACATCAGTACAGCACCACAGAACCAAATGATCACAAAGGCCAAAGAAAGATAAGCAGTGGCTGCCTTTTTACCCAAGACATCATAAAACAATTGAACAATTGGTTGTCCAGTTGGAGTTTCGAGTAATCTATCCATATCTTCACCCATCACAAGGGCAAAAACAACACACATAACCCAACCAAGAATGGCTGTGGTAGTCAAAGCTGATGCAATGGCCATTGGAACCAGACGAGCTGCTCCTTTGGATTCTTCCGAAATTCTGGTGGTGGCATCGTATGAAGTCATGACCCAAGAAACATTGAGGAATCCAAACAAAAACAGCCATCCATCTGCTCCCCATCCAGTGTTATTGATCACCTCACCAAACACAAAACCTCTTGTGTTGAATTTTTCACATTTGACAAGTAAATGGATGATCAAGGCAATTGTGGTTCCAATGTTGACAAAACAATAGGTTTGAGTGATAGAGGCAAGAACAGATCCTGGAAGAGAATTTAACATGGCATGACTCAAAATAACCAAAATTGTCACTGCTGTAGTATGACCTCTGGTTGGGACGTATTCATAATCGGTGTACATGGAAACAATGGCTAATAACAAAGTAGCAGCACCGAAATCAGTGGAAGCACATCCTGTGATGGCTCCAACAAGAAATAACCAACCATCTACCCAACATGTGATAGGAGCATATTTTTCGGGCACGACATGTTTGATCACATAGATCATTCCTCCGGAGGTTGGAAAACAAGAAGTCAATTCTGCAATTGACCAGGCAATACACAAACAACCAATGGCACCTACAAACCAACACCACACACAAGCAGCTGGACCTCCTGACCACATTGGATACATATAAGTGATGGAGATTGTGCCCATAAGACCGGAAATGGACAAGGCGAAGGAGAAAGTTGAGAGAAAGTTATAATCTCTTTTAAATTCCTGTTTGTAACCTAGATGGGCAAGGTTGGCGGCGTCTAAATCGAGAGGAATTCCAGCGGAGACCACTGGTTCTATTGTCTGTGTTTTCTCCATGGCTTAAAGTTCAACGAAATGCAGCTCGAGTCCTTTAAATATCGTCTGCAGGGGCATGAAAAAAAGGGGCACATATGATAAGAGAATTGGGTTTGGAGTGGGAAAAAGAGGGGTGAGTGGATGCAAAATCAGATACAGATTACAAACACACGTACTGCATTAGTGTGACTTAACAGTTTGTTTTGGACAATAGGATAATCTTTGGCGTTGTTTTTTATTGCTTATCTCTAATCTATCTCTTATCTGCTGCATAAAATTTCCCGATAAGGTAAAAGCTTACCTTTTTCAAAGATTGATTACAATTAGCAGCACCGATACTTTATTTGACTGAAAAGGGGCATGTACTGCGGGAATATAGGGTTGATAAAGATCTTGAAAAAAAGTTGATTCAAACTTCTTTCATATTTTTTACATCATACACCCCTTTTCGAACTTGCATATCGTCATCTAAAAAAAAAGGGCAAGGGGCAGAATTTCCCAAAAAAAACAGTCGTCCGATGAAAAATTTTCACACACGCGTGTTTTATTGGTTGACTAATGGAGCACTAGTGGTTGTTGGATTAAATCCATTGAATTTGGATCATTTGGATACCCAGAAACATCAAAACCCCATGCGGATGCAAGCCTTATCTTATCTTATCTCTAAAACACTGACATATTGCAAGAATTATACTCGTTGAGTAAAACTAAGCACCTCCGATGAAAAGAGTTTCCTAATTGGGAAGGAACTTTCTTTGGTGTTATGCACACGACTATAGACACAAACAGCAATGCCATTTCGAGGGGTTATTCGATAAAGGGATACAGGTCGTGCGAGGTTATAGTCTGAAAGACATGTCGAATCTTTTTGTAGATGTAATTGGTAGAAACTTGAGCCAATGGATGAATCTTCTCCATCTACTCAAATCTTGTAACATGTTGTTATCCAAATCTGGAGCAACGTTTCCAACAACGTTTTGAACCACAGATTGGACAACAGCACTTCTTAGAGTACTACGTGCTGTCATTCGTCTTGTAAATCGGGTAGTCCGTATCTTGGAAATCCTTCTTTTCTGTCTCTTTCTTCTTGTAAATGCCGTTGAATCAGGAACATAACCATTGACGAAAGAGGACCTAATGGCTCTGCCAATTCTCCTTAATGTCCTTAAACGTGAATATCTGGGAGGAGGTAAAGATCGCATATGAAGTTAGGAGAGAATTTTGGGGTTTTTTTTTCTTCACAAACTACACAAAAAACAAAAGCTCAATCGTCATATTCTTCATCATCACTCCATTCCAGTTCATACTCCAATAAATAGTTCTCAATGTGTTCGATATAAGTTTCTCTTTCATCTCCTTTTATCATCTTTCTTACAAAACTGTTCATATCTTTAAGAACTGGTCTTAATCTGTCAGAAGTTGCAATTGAAACATTACATTGATTTGAATCGAAAATTTCAGGAAATGAGTCTGGGGTTTCAAATGGTACAGTGACTGTATATTCTTTAAGACCTCTCTGTGATACACCAGATGCAACCAAATGTTCGAAATCATTGAAATCAGCTTTCGAAGTGTACCTTGAAATGACACTTTTACTGAAATATTTCGAAGATCTTGGCGGAAGAAGTCCTGTTAGGTCCAGATCAGTATTGTCTATAAGTAGACTAACGTCGGTAACAAAATTTCTTCTAGTGCCCATTGTGATCCCATTGATGAAGTCTGTCATTGACACAGGATCCTGCTGTGTATATAACAAGTTGACAGTTTCAAAAGCAGGAGTGATCAAAGCAGAACTTTGCCAGTTACTTTTGGAGTCCACATTCGGGAATACAGAATCTCTATTCAAAGGAACAAAAAGAGAAGAGATTACCAGGTTTGATAAGGTGGATTTGATCCTGTTCCATTTGTGATTGGAGTCTGAACCATAGATTCCCCAAGTGGTTATATCAGTTTTTGGAAGATATTCGTCTTTGATGAGAGTGATCAATTTTTCTGTATAACCACCCCAAGCTGAGTCCATTTCCAGCACAACATTGAGTCCAGATAAGTTATCTGCTTGTTCGACATAAAATCGAAAACTTTCTTCCAACAAATTTTCCAGATCCAGCTGCAGTTCTGCATATCCAATGTCATAATTTTCCACCGGTCGAGAGTCATCGAATCGCATTACAGTCTTATTTGTGGATGGGTTATAGGTCCAATTCTGGACCTCGTTGAAAGACCTGGCATTATAGATCAATCTGGTATAATCTGTCCAGTATTTAGTGGACTCAGAGTCCAAAAAGGGCATTTCAACATTGGCATCCAAAGCCTTTTGATAATCACTTTTTGGGATTCTTCCGAGCTCGATTTTCTGCACTTTTTCTATTATATCTTGTGTATTCAACTTCTCGGGCTCGTATTCAAATCTTTTCAAGGCTCCATAACCATTTTTGCCATCTATAAGTATGGTTCTAGGTGTATAAGAGACGGTTTTGGTATATGGATTTAAGGTTGGATTGAGGAAAACAGAAGAGTTTATTAGATGATCCCCATTTTGGTAATCGAGATAATGTTCCTGTTGGTTATTAAAATGAGCTTGAACATGCCCAGATATCTGAGATAGGCATAAATTCAAGATTTCCACCATTTTGTCTTCAAAGTCTCGGGCTAAAAAGTTTAAATTTTTCAGCTCATCGCATCGAAAAAAGTTTTGAAAAATTTGAAACGTGTAAAGAAGAGAGTTTAGATGAGATTGTTGGTAATATTGGTATTTTTGGTGGCGTGGGTGTTTGCCGAAGTTGATTATTACAAAGTGTTGGGTGTTGAGAAGAATGCTGATGATAAAGAGATCAAAAAACTGTATAGAACTCTTAGTAAAAAATACCATCCCGATAAAAACCCTGGGGATGAAGAAGCCCATGAAAAATTTATAGAATTGGGAGAAGCGTATGAAGTTTTAGGAGATGATGAGAAGAGAGCTATATATGATAGATATGGAGTAGAAGGAGTGAAGAATGGAGGAGGACATCAAGAACAACACCACAATCCATTTGATATGTTCTTTGGAGGAGGGTTTCAAAGGCAACAGGGGAAACCTCGTGGTCGTGATATAACCACTTCTATGGCATTTAGTTTGAAAGAGTTTTATAACGGACAATCGAAGGACTTCGCTGTGGAGATGCAGGACATTTGTGATGCTTGTAAAGGTTCTGGATCCAAAGATGGTAAAACTCATGTCTGTCAAACCTGTGGAGGTCAAGGAATTAGAATTGTTAAAAGTCAAATTGCTCCGGGAATGTTCCAACAATTCCAAACTACATGTGATAAATGTGGTGGTAAAGGTAAGATCATTGTGAATCATTGTAAAAAATGTCATGGTGAAGGGGTTTATCGTAATACTAGAAAACATTACGTCAATATTTCACCTGGTACTCCTCGTAATCATGTCGAAGTTTTAAAAGGAGAATCAGATCATAGTCCAGACTGGATTGCAGGTGATTTAAGAGTCTCTATCAGAGAATCTTCTGAGGATAATTTGGGTTATACAAGAGTTGGTAATAATTTATATAGAACCGAAGTTCTTTCTTTAAAAGAAGCACTTGGTGGGAAATGGGAGAGAAAGATTCCATTTTTGGATAGTTATGATAATACCATCATTTTGAAGAGAGAGAAAGGTAAAGTGGTACAGAGTGGTGAAGTTGAAGTGATGAAGCATAAAGGGATGCCAGTTTATGGACATGAAGACGAATTCGGAGACTTGTTCATCAAATATGAAGTTGTCTTCCCCCATAAATGGAATTCAAAAATTGAGCTTTGACATAGAATTGACTATATAACCGGTATATCGTCTATAATCCTTGTTTTTGCAACCGTCTGTTGAATCTGCTGTAAATGTTATTATGAACCATCCTGTGGTGTCTTTTGAGCGAATCTAGCCTCTTGAATTTCTTCTCACAGGCCGGTGATGAACATGAGAATTTCATCGTCTCTTCTGTGCCACTGTGTTGAGTTCTACAATGTCTTAAGAATTCAGCATTACGGCTGAATCCGATAATGGCATAAGGACAATCCAGATGAGTACATTTATATCTCCTTGGAATTTGGAATTCATCCAAATGGGCCAAGAATTCAAAAGAATCTTTGAAACTTTCCATACAATGTGAACATCTATGCAGTCCTTTTTTAGTTTTGAACAGTAGTACCAGGAAGATGTTTTCATTTTCGATGCATTGATCGAGGAGAGGTACATAACTGGGTTGTTCAACGTTCTTCTTCTTGTATTGTTTCCTCTTGGGCTTTGCCAGTGAAGCCTCAAAAAATTGTTCTTCTGGGGGGCTAAATGAAGAATTGAAAAAATTGTGAGGATCATTCCAAAAAGGGGGTGGAGATTCCCATGGAGGAGAATCTGGAGAGTCTGTTACTGTTGAGAACCCCGAAGACCAATCAAGATCTGGGGTTGTCAGTAGGGTGAAAATATCATCTTCGACAGATGCCATATGAACTTGTTACAATTTGAATCATACATCAAGAGCTACTTATATTCCCTGCATCACGCTACATTTTTTTTATCTTATCATTGTTTGAATTAATGCATTAACCGCTGATCAAATGTCTGAAACAATCTCTTTACAGCATTGACCAATTCCGATACTAATTTCTTGCATAAATCGTACAGATATTATCTGTGTTTAAAGTCTGATGCCTGCGTTTCATGCACAGTCTTAAATTAATAATGACTTGTCTGCAGATCGATAAAGGCGGTTGTATCTGACTCTTGGCTGCTTAAAAGCGTGGGGAAAAGTGAAAGGTCATCTTGATTCGTCAATTTTCATTTGGTTCCATGTAATACTTGGTAATTGGCCTAGATTTTTTGAAGAATTAACTCAGTACGAGCAATTAACAACAGGGTCCTGTTGCACATTGCAATTATATAAAATATGTCCTTTTACTGCCGAATTTGAAACAACTAGAGAAATACGTGCATATACATGGAAAATCACAGATCCGTCAGGTAATACATCATAGTCACCGTCAATTCAATTCGGATTGTTGGAAAGACAAATTCTTTTTTCATAGAGTGATTGAAGTTCGCAATCACAATCTAATGGCCAAATCGATTTAGTTTTGCGAAAACATGATCTCTCTCGAGGGTCCCTAATTATTATTTAATAAGGGTGCACGGGTGCAGTAGATCATGCATATGATAGCTATTCCTAATTTGGACCAGCGGTTGTCTATGCTGTTGCCTTCAAATGCCAATGATTTACGAAACAGGTTGACACCTAATTATTTTTACCCCGCACATGTGTTGTACAACTATCGTTCAACGGCCCCGATAAAGTATTATTTCGCATAAAACATCAGTATAATTTAACTCTATTTTTTTGCAACCTCGGCTTATTGTTTCACAATTTTGGCTATTGTTCTGATAGCTTATCGCTGCACTCAATTTTTGGCCAAAGTCTTATAGTTATCGGAGAGCGGAAAACATACCGTCCTTAGCATTTTACTACATTTAGTGGACGGCTATCAAATTGAGAATCCGAAATCTGCATGCAGTTCAACAGAAGTCAGACTTGGACTTTCCTAATTAGGAAATGTAATTGGCTTTGGTGCATCAAGTACAATTCAATTGGCAGTACATCTTGTGAGGTCGACCAGAGTCAAATACTTGCATCAGTGATATATAAACCAGGATTAATCCAACTGTATAACCAACAATGAAATTTCTTCAACTTTTATCTCTCGGTACTTTGGCATTGGCATCCCCTTTGTATAAAAGGGAAACCACCACTACAGTGGATCCAGCTACGGCCACCGATGGTGCTGTTTCTGTGACATATGGCAAATACGGTGCCATTTATAAACCAAAGGCTTTTGTGATCAACATGTTCTCCAAAGAACAACTGCCATGGGTTGAAGGTTTAGACATGGTTTATAACATTACAATTCCAGGATTGTCTCCTGTTTATCCGGAGATTCATTGTGTCTCCAACTACTCCATTTGTCAAGTCACCACGGGAGAAGGTGAGATCAATGCTGCCTCCACCATTACCGCCTTGACTTTATCCCCTTTATTTGACTTGACCGAGACTTATTTCATGGTCAGTGGTATTGCAGGAGGAAGTCCAGAACTCGTCACTTTGGGGAGTCTGACATTTGCCAAATATGCAGTACAAGTTGGTTTGGAGTATGAAGCTGACTCAAGACAAATCCCGGCTAATTGGACCACTGGATATGTTGCCTTTGGCACTGAAGAACCAAATCAATACCCAGAAACCATCTATGGATCTGAAATTTTCGAATTGAACGAGGTCCTTAGAAATAAGGCCATGGAATTAGCCCAAGGAGTCACTTTGGCCAATGGTTCTGCAGGAAACGTAGAATTTAGACTGTTATACGAGTATGAAGCTGCCCAAAACTCTCCTCAAGTTGTTGCCTGTGATACTGCAACCTCTGATGTGTATTGGTTTGGATCGGCTTTGGCTCATTCTTTCGAGAACTACACAAGCATTATTTCTAATGGCACGGCCACATACTGTTCTACACAACAAGAGGACAATGCCACTTTAGAAGCCATGATCAGAGCTGCTAAACATGGATTGGTGGATTTCTCGAGAATCGTTGTCTTGAGAACCATTTCAGATTTCGACAGACCTCCAACTTCCATGGAAGACGAGACTACATATTTCTTCATGGATGCATACCAAGGAGGATCTGCAGTTGCCATTTCTAATCTTTACATTGCCGGTTTACCATTTGTCCAAGACATCATCACAAATTGGGAAACCCAATACGGACCAGGTAATTTTAAGCCTACAAACTACATTGGTGATTATTTTGCCACATTGGGAGGTACTCCAGATTTTGGAATTACATCCGATGAGTGATTTTTTTTTTCTAGTCATACATTATGATTAATTCTCCTGCTTAGCAGCATTGATATCCAATGAATTTTTCCGCTTTTAGACCCCGTAGAGCAGTCGTGTACATAAATCAAATTTTCCCCACGGAACCGGGCCAAAATGGAGAAACTCGTGTCAGTGCCGTGACAGTGCGTGTACAGGTTTTTCCGGAAAGAGGTACCTGTTAAAACAATCTAGTGAGTAAAGTAACGTGATGGGGAAAAGTTGGAAATTGATGAAATAAAACAGATGGGAAGAATATTGAAGTGTAATGCAACCTACAGAAGGTGAGAGCAAACCGTTTCTATAAATAATACAAGATTATGTACTTCGCCTAAATAAATAGCCTAACCACGTTACTCCAGTTTTTAAAAGTTGCAGCAAGTGGAGTAAGCCACCCTCCCACCCCCCACTAATTGGATTTTACACACGCATTAGGCTACATCTTCCTGTATAGAAAAAGAAACGTTTTCCTTAAAAAAATTAGTCTCTTTTCTTTTTTTTTTTTTACCCAACTGCCGTGGCAGTCTCCACTTCCGAAATAACGGAAAAACTTTGCATTGTTCGTACGATTGAAAATTTTTAATTTAAACCCACAATTCCCAGATAAGCTTTTACAAACATACAACAAATGGATATCGATAAAAGAATAGAACGGCCATATCAATGTCCGATGTGTGATAAACTGTTCCACAGATTGGAACATCAAACTCGTCATATTAGAACCCACACGGGGGAAAAACCACATGCGTGTACTTTCCCTGGTTGTCCCAAGAAATTTAGCCGTAGTGATGAGTTGACAAGACATTTACGTATTCATACTAATCCAACTGTACGTAAGCCTAGATCCAAAAATAAGAAGAAACAAGTCGAAGAACTGTTGGAGAAGCAAAGAGTCGAAGCAGAATTACAACACCAAATGCATCAATACCCTCCTCCGCCACAATTTGTGGCTGCTGCTTATGATCAAAATGGTCATGTCATGTATCCGGTTCCTGCCCATTTCGTCCCTGCTGAATTTCCTGTCCCTCGTGCCACTGAATTGGTTTCTCCAATGTCTTCCAATTCGACGAGTTCGAGTTCGTTGAAATCCATGATTTCTCCAAGCTCTTCCAGTTCTAGCCTAGGCAATCGTAGTATCAGTTCCACTTCTTTACAACATCTGAAGTTACTCTCGAGTCTTTCATCACTTCAAAGGATGACTCCTATTCGTGCTCAGTCCCAACCTTATCCGCAACCTCAAATCTCTTTGACGAGATCTTCTTCTCGTACCACTTTGGCTGAGTTGACGGAACAACCTAGAAAAAAATCAAGACCTAACTCTCCAGTGGCATCTGCTCCAAACTCTCCTGAACAGTTGAGTATTGAGAATTTGTTGAATACAAAGCCAAAACTGGTTTTCAACATCTCAACACCAAATGAAACCCCCCTTTCTACACCTCTGCAGTCTCCTTCATTGAGACCTCAAACAATTTCCGACGAACAAGTTTCGTTGCCTCCTCTCCGGCAGTTGATCAGCGGCATTGAACTGCAAAGAGAAGGCTTCTTCAAAGTGATGAGCCTTCCAAATTTACCAGGACTTTCTGCCGATCCTGCAAGACAATCAAATGTCGATTTAGCATCTTTGAACCAAAGAGATGTCTCCAGCACAGTGCCTTCCAGCACTTTTCCGGTTTCTAATTTGAAGAAATGATCATGATAATGGGTTTTGGGTATATAGAAAATGATAGAATATTTGTTTAACCTCTTCTTCGACCTTTTGATGGTCTTGTTCACCCCCTTTTAGACCTTTGTCCCAAAACGGTAATTGGGGCTGTCAGTATTTTCATCATCACCGAAAAAAAAAAATTAAAATTTAAAATTAAATCTCACTTTCAAACGTTAAAAACAAAACATACAACCGTTTAAAAGGTTTTAGTTGTACTCAAACAACCTGACAACTTTGCTCAATATGCCCCAGAAAAGGGCGCTTCCGAATGTGACACCTCCGGATTCAGAAGGAGATTTATCGCCTTCGCATGACGCGAATCAAAGCAAGAGGCACAAACCACAAACACATCATCCGGGAACCATTTCACGTATAGAATTGTCCAATTTTATGTGTCATGATCACTTTGAAGTGGTACTAGGACCTTATATCAACTTCATAATAGGCGCTAATGGCAGTGGGAAGAGCGCTATCTTGACTGCAATCTCCGTGGGGCTAGGAGCCAAGGCATCAGACACATCCAGAGGTGCCAGTCTACGTCACTTGATCAAGAATGGATCCACATCTGCCTCGATCTCGATAGAAATCAGTAATCTGGGTCCCGGAAGTTTCAAACCGGACGTTTATGGATCCAAAATCACCGTCCAAAGGGTGTTGAAACAAGACGGAAGTCGATATTCCATCAAAAGTGCCTCTGGAAGACACATTTCTGACAAAAAACTTGATTTGGATGCCATTTTACTGCTGTTCAGTCTAAGCATCAACAATCCAATGCTGATTTTGACCCAAGATGCTGCCAAATCGTTCATCGCCACGGCTTCAGATGCAACAAAGTACAAATTTTTCATGCAAGGAACCAAACTGGACGAAACAGTACGAAATTATCACGAGGTAAAGACCCAATTGCAAGAAACTAAATCTCATTTAGACTCTTTGATCCGTGATTTAAGGCTCTTGGAGAAAGAACACACAGAAGCAAAGATCTTGTTCGACAGGTATGAAGGTCAACATCAGTTGATGGAACATCAACAACAGCTCTTGGGGAAACATATGTGGGCTCAAGTCATTGAACGTGAATCCAACGTTGAAAGACTGGTGCTGCTCATTCAAAAGTTTGAACAAGAACTTCAACAGGCAAAGCAAAACATCGATGAAGCAGAGAAGGAGATTGCCGAAGCTAATCAGATGAAACCTGGTCTTGAGTCTCTGTTTTCACGTGCTCAACATGAAAAGACACTGTTAGAAGACGCTTTAAGAGAACAACAAGAGGAACTGCGACTGTTACGGAGGGAACTCGAGCAATGCCAAAATGACGTTCTGGCTGCAAAGAGAGAAGTTGAAACCACAGAGACCCAGGTGCAGAGATTGGCCAATACCATAAGGGAGGAACAACAGGCTCTTGATGAGATGAACGGTGGATCCCATGACGAGCTAGAACTGGCACGTGCAAAAGCCGAAGAGCAACTAGCCATCTGTAATGATAAGATTGCCGGATTTGAAAGGGCACAGTTGACTTTGAGAGACGAAAGTGCTCTGCAGAGATCAGTTCTCCAACAAGAGTTGAGTGCCGAACAAACCACCATGGCCAAATTAAAGAAGCAGCAGGCTCTGCTCCAAGGAGGTCCACGGTTTAACGCCTATGGAGATCGTATTTATCAGGTTTTGAGCGACATTGAACGTGAAACTAGGTTCCATAACACACCAATTGGCCCATTAGGACGTCATATCAGTCTTAAACAGGGCCAAGAACAATGGAGTAGTCTTTTAGAACTGAACTTGAACAAGGCACTTTCGGCATTTGTCGTCCAAGATCAACACGATCTTCAACTCTTGTCGAACTTGTTTCGTAAAAACAGATTCAGAGCCACCATCATCAACAAAAAACTCGAAATATTCAACTATTCTGCTCGCTCTGCTCCTTCTCAGTACACGACTGTCTCAGATGTGTTGACTTTCAAAGACAAACGAATCGAATGTCTATTGGTCGATATGAACAACATCAACAGAGTGATTCTTGAAAAGGACAGGGCAACAGGAGAGAGGATTCTTCGATCGAATGGTTCTTCGATCCACACAGTACTCGTGCCTTATGATCGTCGTTCTGGTAACTCATTGAAACTTAACAGATATGGAGGTTTACAGATAGACGTGGTACATTATTCACAAGATATGGACAAACTTGGAACTGAACTGTCCAGTGGTGAAAAACTAGCCATGATCCAACGCCAAATGCAAAGTGCAGAACAGAATCTGAGACAAATCAGAACTCAATTGGATAACTTAGGACAAGAACGTGGCACCAAAGAACGTGATTTGGCTCGAGAAATCGCCAATCAGCAACGAGAACTCTCTGCTCAAGAACGGATTATCCGTGAGATAAATGAAAGACTCAATATAACTGCATCCACACTGAGATTAGAGACACTTGAAGAACAAAAGAGACAAGTTGAACGTGAACGTGCTCTCAAAATCACTCAAGAGGCCGATTGTCAGACCAGATTAGCAGAATTGGTAACACAGATGGAACTGAAAGGTCATCTGTATGAAAAGCTTATGACTCAAGTTAACGATCTGCGTGCTGCAGAAAAGAAACTGGCTGTGGCACTCTCTAATTTGCAGACAACTTCTGATACTGCAGTGAAACAGATCAACCATTGGCAATTACAAATGGAGAAAAGGACAAAGTACATCGCTGAGATGGACAAGTACCACCACGAAGAATCGCTGATGTGTGCACAGTTAGAAGAAGCCGCCAAACTCTGCTGCACAAAAGAAGCCGCTGATGTTCAGCCCGGAGAGAAATCATCGGACATTGAGCTGGAAAAGGAACGAGTAGATGCAGAAGTACGTGAATTCGAACTTCACGTTGGAGTATCCCGTGAAAGTGCAGTGAGAAGATTTCAAAAACTGCGGACGGCGTATCTCGCTGCCCAAGAGAAAATGGACCAAGTTAAGACTTTGCACACAAAACTTGAACAATCTCTTGATGATAGACTTTTGGCTTTTGAAAAAATGAGACGAGACATTTGCAATAGAGTGAATTCCAGTTTCCAGAAATCGTTAATGTTGAGACAGTTTGCCGGTAAACTTGAATTTGACTTCGTCAAAGGTCGTCTTAAAATGCTCGTATCCACAAAGAAGACCGAAGCATTGAGAAACATTGAAAGCTTTAGCGGCGGAGAGAAATCTTTCTCTCAAATAGCATTGCTCTTGGCTATATGGGAGTTTATGAATACCAAAATTCGTGGTTTGGACGAGTTTGACGTTTTCATGGACCAAGTGAATAGGACGTTGTCGTTGAGATTGATCTTACAAAAAATCAAAGACTCTCCTTGCCAAACCATTTTCATCACTCCATTAGATATTACTGGTGTGGACAAGATCGACCAAGATCGGGTTCATATACATAGAATCAATAGGATTGCTTAACGATCTATTTACAGAGTAACAAATGATACCAGTTTCGGTCTCACAATGACCTTGACGATCTTACTATCTAACCATTTGGCACCATTGTCACTATTTCTAATTTCATCAACAAGCTTGTCAGCTTCTTTATGGGCATCCCTGTGAGCACTGAACAAGAAACGGAACTTCCCGTTTATCATAACAGAGTACTTGGTGTCTTCACTGATGAACTTGTCTTGGGGTTGAGGCCATTCGTTGAAAAGAAGTGACGACCACTGTTTGTCAATGATTTGGCAATAGTGTTCATAAGACTCTTCCAGGGAAGCCGGAGTGACTGGAGTCATCATGATTAAGAGCTTGATATATGCATCGTTGATAACATGAAGTGACGCTTTGTCTAAAGAATCAATAATGCTGTTTGTAAGTTTCATGTAATCAGAAATGACAGTGTTCAAAGACAAAGTTTCTGAGAAGGACTCTTCAATCGATGTTATGTAAGATTGTAAAGCATTGTGCAAAGTGATATCAGCTTCATTGTATTCAGTGGGTTTGTCAACTTGCTGACTTTTCAACTTCAAGGAAATAGTTTCTCCCAAAGCATAAACCTTCTTCAACCATCTTTGAACACCAACAATTTTCAGTTCGTCCCAGTTGACTATATCGGAAACAGGAGCTTGGAACAACATATGAGCCCTTGTAGAGTCAGCTCCATAGTTCAGAATACATTCGCCAGGATCAACACCATTGTACTTGGATTTGGACATCTTTTCATAAGTGACCAACAGTTCTTCACCGAGAGCTTTGACCACTGGTTTTTGGTCTACAAATTCGATCTCATCGGGTTTGAGAAACCGACCGTTTTGAGGGTTCGTGTAAGTCTTACCATGGACCATTCCTTGTGTAACCAATCTGTTGAAAGGTTCGGAAACTTTATCAAGGTAACCATGCTTGTTTAAGAACTTGGTCAAGAATCTAGAGTACAACAAATGTAAAATGGCATGCTCAACACCTCCGATGTAGATATCAACTGGTAAGTTAATATCTTTTTTGAAGGGTAACGAGTCATTCTTTGGGTCCAAATAACGCATGTAGTACCAAGAGGAGTCCATAAAAGTGTCCATCGTATCAGTCTCACGTTTGGCATCTCCACCACATTTAGGGCATTTACAATTGACAAAGTCCTCGATCTGCAGAAGAGGAGATCCTCCTTTACCAAGGAGATGGTCCAGCTTGGGTAACAAAACAGGTAGATCAGATTCCGGAACGGGCTGTTCACCACAACTTCTACAATAAATGATGGGGATAGGAGCACCCCAGTATCGTTGTCTTGAGATGAGCCAGTCTCTAATACGATACTGAACAGTGGATTTACCAGAACCGAGTTCCTCAAGACGTTTTACAAAGGCTTTACAAGCCTCTTCACATGAAAGACCTTGGAATTCACCTGCTTGGGCATTTAAGACACCTTCTTTCGAAAGAAAAGGAAGATTCTCCGTGTCATAAACCGTCTTTACAGGTTCATTTGGCAGATTCACAGTCCAAAATTCGAAATCTCTTTGGTCATGACCAGGAACCCCCATTACAGCACCATGGCCATATGAGCTCAAGACATAAGGAGCAATATATACAGGAATTGAGACACCACTAAGAGGATTGGAATAAGACAATGAAGTCTTGAGACCTTCCTTAGTGTCTTCGGCAAAAGTTCTTTTCACAAACAGAGCCACTTTTGGGTCTGTCGAAGCCAATTTTTGAACTTGGGCATGGTCGAGAGAAAGTGCAATGTACTGAACGGCATTGAGAGTATCAGGTCTTGTGGTGAACACGGAGATCTCGGAGTCTGCATTCTTGAAAACAATCTCCAGACCATGGCTCTCACCTATCCAATTACGCTGCATCAGCTTCACTTTACTGGGCCAACCTTTCAAAAGATTCAAATCGGCATTGAGATCATGGGCGAACTCTGTGATCTTCAAAAACCATTGTTCGAGCAATCTTTTTTCGACTTTGGCTCCTGATCTCCAACTACGGCCTTCTGAATCTACTTGTTCATTCAGCAAAACTGTTTGGTCGACAGGGTCCCAATTCAACTCTGCTTTCTGTTTATAAGCCATTCCATGTTGATAGAGCCAAATGAAGATCTGCTGTGTGTGTTTGTAGTACTCTGGACTATGAGTGGAAACTTCTCTATGCCAATCAAAATCTGCAAGCATTAATGACATCTGTTCCTTCATCTTGGCGATGTTGGAATCTGTCCAAATGGCAGGATCGATGTTACGTTCAATGGCAGCATTTTCAGCAGGAAGTCCAAAGGCATCCCAACCCATAGGATGGATGACTGAATGGCCTTTAAGTTTGTGAAATCTTGCCACAGAATCAGATATTGTATAAACTCTAAGATGTCCAAGGTGTAAAATGCCCGACGGGTATGGGAATTGAGAAAGGATGTATTTTTGGGATTTAGAGCCGATTTTTGGGTTGATGGAGTCCGATTTGGTGAGATTTTTCCATTTATGGAGCCATTTAGAATCAAGTTCAGAACCAAAATGGAGTCTTCGATAACTCTGTATGGTTCTTGGAACGGTATCTTTAAGACACTTCAACATGGCCAGGGAGAAGAAGTGAGCAAAAAATGAAAAAAGTGAAAAATTCATCTTCAAATTGAGCATAAAATCCAGATTGTGTTTTGCAGATATTTTTTAAAAAAGACAATAGTGAAAGGGTGCAATCTTGGCGTTGATAAACACCGTAAACAGAGCTGTGGGAAATCGTGGAATGATTTTGAAAATGTCTTAAGAGATTTCAATGGTAATGCAATAGTTTTATATCCATTAAAACAACTCTTGACTCCTCGTTCTCATCACCAATCACCATTCTGACCCTTTTTTTAACCCCTTTTTTGTTCTCCGATTTTACAAAATATTTTTTTTTTGTAAAGTTTTTTTTTTTTTTCAATTGTTTCCATTTTTCGTGATTTAAAAACCAGCAAGTTTTGAACTGTTTGGGAGCAAAACAGTTAATAATAATAATACCATAGCTCCAAGTCATTCGTTAATAGTACCTTTATGTGGTTACCAGCTAAATTTTACCGCCATATCAAAGCCGCAACTGTGCTATTGCTCTTGGTGATAATTTCTGCCTCTCTTCTCAAGCGCATCGAAATCCCTGTCGATGGAGAAATCTACGAAATGGTGACTTCTGCCATGTTTTCAGAACTGTCACAACATCGTCAAATTTTTAAGCTGCTTCTGAAAGTACGTCCAGGTTCTAAATGTCCTGCAGTACTCGATGATTATCCCAATGGAAGGGCCAAACAAAAGTTTTATACGGACAAAGATTTCGCCTTTACCAGAGATTATTTGAATGGATTATTACAAGTAAAAGATGAATGTCTTGATGAACTTACGCTGTCTCATGCTGCATATATCAAATTTTTGCAGACAACTGATATCCAATTTGGTGATTTATCAATGGCCGAAGGTAACGGGATCGTGATGGTGGGAGGAGGAAAATTTAACGTTTTAACCTTGATCAATGTACAGTGGCTCCGTGTTTTGAAAAGTGAGGTACCTATTGAAGTATTTATTGGATCTAGAGACGAATACGATGCTAAATTATGTGAAGAAATCTTGCCTCGTTATGGTAATGCCAAATGTACTTTGCTTTGGGAGCACGTCAATGAAAGTCTTTTCAAACAATTCAATATCAAAGGTTTCCAATACAAGAGTCTTCTGTTACTCATTTCCAAGTTCCAAAACATCTTGTTTTTGGATGCCGATAACATGCCGGTGAAAAACCCCGATTTTTTATTCGAATCCCAAGTTTTCAAAGATCATGGTTTGGTTTTATGGCCCGATATTTGGTCTAGAACAACTTCACCAAAATATTATGAAAATATACTAAAGCAAGACATAGTTAACAAACCTGTCAGAGGAGAGTTTATGGATAAAGATGAATGGAATTATCACGATTGTGAAGGCACGACACCGAATCCAACGTCTGAATCCGGTATGATTTTGGTGAACAAAAAACTGAGATCAAAAACCATGTTATTGTCTTTGTACTACAACATCTTTGGTCCTTCTTATTACTATCCACTTTTCACCCAAGGAGGAGCAGGAGAAGGTGATAAAGAAACTTTTATCAATGCTGCTACGGTGATGGAGGAATCTTATTATCAAGTTAAAACAAATTTTAAATTCATCGGATACCATGAAGATGGATTCCAATCCAAAGCTTTGGGTCAACACAATCCTGTGGCCGATTATGAAAAGTTTCAAACCGGATCCGGTGATGTAGATGTCACTTTTATGCATCTTTCGTATCCAAAATTGATTCCTGATTTATTGGTTGAGAAACAAGAGTTGAAGAATGAAAAAACTGGTAAACACAGAAGACTTTATCTCGGGACGGGATTAGACTACGACTTTGAATTACAAGTCAATGAAGTCTTTAACCAATTACTATGTCTAGAATATGATGGTACTGACGATATCATCACAGTGTTGAACAAAGGTCTGGCTGTCGATTTGGCAGTGTTTGAAGACCGTCGAAAATTACAAAGACAGTGTAAACACTATTTTATACCACACGTCAAGTTCTTGAAAGAGAATCCTTATTAATGCATACCTACTTAATCTCTTTTATCTGTTTCACAACTTGTTTCCAATCTTGTAAAGTGTTCAAACAACTACTGAACATGCCAAAGAAACCAACTTGTAAAGGATTTAGACAACCTTCGACAAGAGACCAATGAACTGTTAATGGAAGATTGGCAAGGTTCAGAACAAGAGCTCTCTTATCTATCTCATCATTTCTACAAATTTTCACAATATCCGTCAAGACATATAAAGCCCATAATTTGCAACACCAAATGTTAAACCATAAAGAAGTTTGTTCGGATTGAGTTGTGAAATTATGATCACCTACAAAACCAATGTTTTCAAAGAGTTGGAGAAAAAGACAAGATGTCACTTGTAAAAAGTCTAGTAACTTATCTTTGACAGGATATTCTTTAGAAGATGTGGTTTGAATCCTTTTCAAAGTTGATAAAGTCCATGACATGAGTGGGATACATCCCCACATTCTGTTGAAGATTCTGACATCTGAGATGTAAGAAGAGACAAGTTTGAGTTTTGCAGAAACTATCTTCTCCTTTGGACTGAGTTTGGATAGTATAGGTATTAATTTAGGTCTCAATAAGATGATTTCCGATACCAAGAGAGACAGATAACAAATGGTCGATAAGGTAGAATCAAGCTTTGATGAATCTTGAAAGATCTGAGAGTCAATTATATCATAGAGTTTCGGATTGGCAGTAATTCTGGCTATCCATTGGATCTTTTTAAGAAGTTTTTCAACCTTGACAGCGGGTGTCGATTTGTTCATGGAGTTGTTCAGTCGGTTGAAATTTCTTAATCGGGAAATTTTAAAGCCGCACCTTCAGATAAGTAGTTGACCGAGACATGAGATTGTTGAAGTGAACAGAACCATGAATGATATTTCTCAGTGTAGGATGTAGATTTTGATCTGATTATGGAATCAATTTGTTTGAAAGCTTGTTTCCAGAAGTTTAAATGTTGTTCTGTTCTGTTCTGTAGAAAGGGGGTGTATAAAAGTAAAAGAAGTCTTCAAAAGAGGTATGGAAGAGAACAACGATAAATTGGAGGTCAAAAAGGTGCCAAATCTCTTGAGAAAGATAGTAACAATATTTTTATGTCTTTTGTTAGTAGGGACCTCCATTTGGGAGATCGTCTGTTTGAATATGTATGTTTTGATAAACCCCCCAATTGTGCTATCGATACAAAATGATAGCATAAGGATTCCTGAAGCAGATAAACGTAGTATAGAAATGTACCAAAACATGTTTCAAGACTCGTTATACTCAGAATTGAATTATCTGCCAAAGTTTGAATCACTTACCCCCAATCTCTCATTGAGCATAAATCTTGCCAAAGATCGTCATGCAGGATTTTTCACTGTTGCATTGGTTAATAATAGTGCACAAATCAACAAAGACAAATTATCTCGTTATCCTCTCCATTATTACAGACTTGTCACAGATGACAACGACATACTCGTGGTTAGTGGTTTTGTATCGAAATTTCTCACTATTTTCACATTGCAGGATGCTGAAAACGAGTCAAGTATCAGAGAACTCTGGTATGGTACTTTGAAGTCCATCTTTAACTACAGATATTCAGGTGTAAGAAGTAAAACAGTGGTGTTTGATATTTTATTGGCAGCGGCAAGAATAACCGTTACATTGACCATCATGCTTTCTCAGGTTATACCCTTGAGACCCTCACATAAAGAACTTCAGTATATCAGCACAAGCTATCTCTTGCTTATACTCAGTCTCATATCTGCCGTTATGCCAAGAGCTTTGTTAGACCAATACTCCTGCTTCAAGCTCCTCCTACAGCTCCAACACTTACATCTTTCCACCAGTCTCTATCAGTATGAAGCTTTAAACACAATTTCCTGCTTTCATATACTCAATCTGTGGGTTTCCGCACTCTTAATGCTCTTTAACCCCCTTTAACCCCCTTTAACCCCCTTTAACCCCCTTTACCCTTTTGGGCCATTTTGTTTCCATTTTAGGAAATTATATTTTTTCTCGATGCAGGTACACTTTCAAAAGTAAAGATGGAGAAGAAGTGGTCTAAAAAGCAGAACTATTGGAAAGTTTGTGTTCCGATATTGATATTTGTGGGATATCTTGGTTCTCAATTGATTTCTAAACCAATTGACCCAATCAAACTTGTGAAATTGTCCCAAAGCCAATGTCCGGTTTCCCCGAAGTATCTGCCGAAACTGTTTTACCAGGACAATTCAACAGTGTTTAAAATCATGTATGATGCCAAATTTCTGAACGAATCTGCTGCTAAGCTCTCTGGAGCAGTTCAAATTGAAACCGTCACTTATGACAGTCCTCCTTCTCCTAAAGATGACATCGATTATTGGAAGAAGTTTTACAAGTTCCATCACTACCTCTTTGAAACTTTCCCCTTGATTTTCTCTGACAAAGACAGATTTGACCTTGAGTACATCAACACTTTTGGGCTCTTGATCACATACAAAGGTTCAGATCCTTCCTTGAAACCTCTCATGCTCATGGCCCATCAAGATACGGTGCCGGTTCAACAAGAAACCCTTGACAAATGGGCATATCCACCATTTGAAGGACATTTCGATGGAGAGTTTGTATACGGTAGAGGAGCTTCTGATTGTAAAAACACCTTGATCGGTATGCTTGAAGCTCTTGAATTGTTGATCAATGACGGATTTGAACCTAAACGTACAGTGATCATTTCGTTGATGGCCGATGAGGAAGTTGGTGGGAGACATTTTGCCGAACAATGTGGAGTATTTTTGGAAAACAGGTATGGTAAAGATGGGATCTATGCTATTGTAGACGAAGGAGGAATTGGCTTCACTGAATTGGGAGGTTCTTACTTCGCCATGCCGGCCACTGCGGAGAAAGGTTATGTCGATAACGTCATTAGCCTTACAACACCTGGAGGACATTCTTCAGTGCCTCCTGATCATACCTCGATTGGAATCATGGCTGATTTGTTGAAAAGAGTCGAGTCCAGACCTTTTAAAGTTGTCTTGTCAGTATTGAATCCAACTTTCCAATATTTGACATGTTTGGCTGAACATGCAATTGATTTTGAGCAGGATTTGAAGTGGGACATTTTGCACGCTTTGAATGATTCAGAAGCTTATGAGAAGACCAGTGAGTATGTCAGTTCTATTCCTTCTTTGAAGAACTTGTTCAAAACCACTCAAGCCTTGGATGTCATCAAAGGAGGAGCCAAATCCAATGCGTTACCGGAACATGTCGAGGTGACTTTGAACCAACGAATTGCCGTTGAATCTACAGTCAATGACACCATCTGGCACTTGGTAAATGAACATTTGATTCCTGTTGCCAAGAAATACAACCTCGGATTGACGTTGAACTTCAAAGACCAAACCTCTCAAATCATTTTGGATTCAACTCCAAAAGGATACTTTGAACTACATCAAGTGTTCAGCATTGAGCCAGCACCTCCATCGCCAACTTCCGGAGAAGTTTGGGACTTACTTGCCGGTACAATCAGACATATCTACGAAGACGTTGTGTTCCCGAACAAGTTTACCGATAGACCTTTGGTAGTTTCTCCAAGTGTCATGAGTGGGAATACCGATACCAAATCGATGTGGAACTTGACGAAACACATCTACAGATACCAACTGGGAGATCTCGATACGTTAGTGGGGACCCATGCCCATTCTGTTGATGAACACATCAACATTGGATCCCATCTCCAAACCATAACTTTTTACTACGAATACATCCGTAATGTGGATGATCAAATCTAATCTATTGGTTCGTAAAAAATGTCGAAAGGAGACATATCTATGACCCCACATTTGTGATAAAAAGTTCTGTTGACCAAATAGGGATGTAATTGGATATAATTGTTGGCCAATTCTCGTCCCGTCAACACCTTATCGTTTCTATATACCCCATTTTCTTCATCCGAAGTGGATTCAATCCACAAAATAGTGGCTTCGATAAATTTTTCAATGAGTTCTTCTCTCTCTTGTTTCAATTCTTTGTACAAATCATCTTCAGGTTTACGTAAATCTTCTTTTGTTGGAATGGTGTATGAATAGTCATAGGTGTCAAGACCACCGTTATCCTTGTGGAAATGTTTTGGTTCAATGAACTTTGTCAAGTCCTTGGCATTTCTTGTAAAGTTGATCTTAGAAGCCACCACGGGATCCAACCAATTCTTAACCACTGACCAAATACCTCCAAAGACCCAAGGAGCCTTGTGAATGAGTAATACTCCAAGAGATTCAGGATAATGAGCTTCAAACACCTTGATCATGAACTTCACAGGTGCATAGTCCATATTAGAAAGTGAGAACCCGGTCAAGTCGAAGATGATCGTCAGAGATTCCACAGGTTCGTTTAAGATCAACCTTGCATATTCGATCACCAACAAGGTGAAGATCTCTGTTTCTTCTTCTGTTTGATCACTTGAATGATGAAATCTTGGACGCACTGTCACAATGGGACGTCCTTTCTTATCATGGCCTCTAAAGTACAGTTTACCAACTTTAAAAGCATTGAGAACACCTTCTTGTTTGCAATAAACGAGCTCGTTGTCTCTCAAAACTTCATCAACATGAACCTCTTTCACTCTCCAATGTAATGTACCTGCAACCATCTTTAAAGCCTCTCCTGCATTGTACTTCCGGGCCCGGATAAACCTCAAAACCAAATTATCCGGTGTGTCATGTCTCAAAAACTTGAAAAAATGTTCTTTCACCTGTTCAGGTTTGAAATCTTTAAGAATTGAGGCGGTCTCACGTTGCGCCAGTAAAGAAACTCCTGGATCTGTTGACAATTGACTAACTTTTTCGGTGATCTTGTCGACATTTTCTTGATGTTTCTTTTTACCCAATTTTCCGAAAAGTTTCTTTTTACCTGCAGATTTTGTAGACGTTGCCGTTTGGGTTCTATGGAGAACAGAACGCGTCTTTGGAGGTAAGACAACTTCGTATCCCATCAGTTTTAAAAGGGCAGCCCATACTTCTTTGAGGACGTATTCTTGGTCATGGGTCAAAGTTTCTACATGTCCTGCCGTGTAATTGGGATTGGAATCAGGAACAAAATCTCCCGTCGATGCCTTGTGGTTGAGCTTCAAAGTAGAGGCTGTCGAGGCAATTCGTGATCCGTTCATTGGTGTTGGCGAAAAACGAAGTGTTCTGAAAAATCGGAAAAGAAAATCAAAAAAAAGATAAAGATAAAAAAGAAACGAAAATGGTTTGGCCCTTTGAAAGAAAGAACCATTTTGAAGCTCTTGGAAAGCTCTGTGTGGTGTCTGGAGCTTCTCAAGGATTAGGAGCTGAGCTCCTGAAGAAACTTGTAATCCAAGGGCTGAATGTTGTACTTGTTGCCAGGACAGAATCGAAACTTTCTGCTCTTCAAAAAGAACTTTCTGTTCTATGCACTGAAGGGCAAACTGTCGATTACATTGCAGCAGACTTGAGTGTTTATTCAGAATGTAGCAAAGTTTTTGAGAATTTGATGCCCGATATTGTGATGTGTTGTGCAGGAGGGGCTATTCCGAAACTCATGACAGATCTCACTGGAGAAGAACTTGAAATGGGGATCAAGATGAATTATAATACGGCATTGTTTTTCAGCCATGCAGCTCTTTGTACGATGGTGAAAGATCCTTTGAAGACCCGTAAACACATTGTATACTTCAGTTCCACAGTGGCTTTCTTCCCGTTCATCGGTTATTGCCAATATGCCCCTTTAAAAGCTGCAATTCGTGCCCTTGCCGATGGAATGAGACAAGAAGGTTTACTGTACAATATTCAGATATCTGCAGTGTTCCCGGGGAACATTGCCACTGAAGGATACCTGCAAGAGAACTTGACGAAACCGCAGATCACTCGTGACATCGAAGGTCTGTCAGATCTGATGCCATGTGACAAATGTGCAGATTTGGTGTTGGGGCAACTTTCAAAGGGCAATTTACATTTCGGAACGGATTTTATGTCTTATTTTCTCGGTTGTATGATGTTGGGACATTCTCCACGTAATTGGTGGTTTGTTCAAGTCATCTTCAGCTTTGTATTGAGCTTGGTAATGCCCTTGGCAAACATTTTGTTCAACCTTCAAATCTTGCAATTCTTCCAAAAATTGCCCTCTCATGCTCAGTCTAATAAAGATAAATGAATGTATTTCTATTTAATGTATTTGGAAACTTTTTCCTGCATGTCGCTGACGTTTAGTGAGTAGAACCTGTTGACGAATCCAATGACTTCGGAATTCCAGATATCTTTTACGGTTTCCACAAGAGTTCTCTCTTGGTATTCACAAATGTCTTGAGTGTAAAATTTTGGTTTGTTTCTATTTACAAGAATTGAATTGGCTTCTTGGAGTGGAGAAGTGATCAGTTTAGTTTGATGATCTATTTGAAGTTTTGTGAGATATGTTATGGATGCTGTGAACAACACTCCACTTAAAAATCCATGAATTCTTCCTCCCATGGTGAACTTGTTTAGAGGTTCAAATGAAAAATGGTTTGGTTTTGAAATGGGATTTGGGTTATGTGCACGACTTTTTGTGAAACAGATTTGGATTTTGTGCACGACTGTTTGTGAAATATATTTGCATTTTGTGCACGACTGTCTGTGAAATAGATTTGCGTTTTGTGCACGACTGTCTGTGAATTAGATTTGGGTTTTGAGCACGACTTGTTTGCGAAACAGGATTTGATATTTGTGCACGGCTTGTCTGCGAAATAGATTTGAGATTTGTGCACGACTGTTTGCGAGATAGGATTTGACTTTGGTGCACGACTAATATTTCGCTCATTTAAATTTTTCATTTTCAACTCCAACACTCCAACAAATGGTTTTAGGAAGATCTGTCAAGCACAAAGATGCTCTTTTAAGAAATCTCGCCACGGCTCTTATCAAACATGAAAGTATCGTCACAACACAGCCAAAAGCGAAACTCACACAACGTTTAATCGAAAATTTAATCACCAAAGCAAAAACGGCACGTGACTTGGACCTGGCCAAAATTCGTTGTGGTCAAAAACTTTTTGAACCAAACGTAACACTCCCAAAACTTTTCGAAACCCTTGTACCGAGATATGCCGATAGACAAGGCGGATACACTAGAATTCTCAAACTTGAACCTCGTTTAAACGATTCTCTGTCTCAATGTGTTCTCGAATTGGTCGATAACAAAGATCGAGAATTAAAACTATGGTTAATTGCCAAATTGGTGGCAAGATTAGAATTACAAAACATGGAAATCGACACCTTGACCAAACAAAACATCTCCAAACTCGTCAAAACACAAGATGACCAAACAAAATTCAGAGAAATCGTTGAAACTTGCAAACAAGTTTTTTATTCAAATCCAAAAAGCCTTGAAAATTTACCATCGATGAAAAAACAGACAAATGGTTACAACAAAAGACTCAATACTTACAAGATAGTTCCTAGACCTTGAGATAATGTATATAGTGATAAACTCATTCTTTTTGTAAAGCCAGTTGTAAGATTTGATTGGATCTTGCAGCCAATCCTTTGGTCTTATCGATGACCGCTTGATACACAGAAGGAGCTTGATGTGAGATGATAATACAACCATCTTCGATCTTGGCACCTTTGTTCTCGACCAAAGCCACAACTTCTGCCTCTTCACAGTCCAATAACCTCACCAAAGATTCTAATTCAACACGAGAATGTACTCTAAGACATGCTTCTCCTAATAAAAATTTGGCCTTTTCAACCACCGGAAGCTTTGCCAAGAAGAAATCAGTTTTGACCACGATCTCAATTGCCTTGAGATGTTCCAGCAGCTTGACAAAGTCAAAATCAATGTACAAAGACTTCACAAACAACGTAAGAGGATCGTTGTATTCATAAGTCTCTTGACTGACTACACGGACCAAATCTTTGATCTTTTTGGACTTGCCTTGGACCAAAACTGCAGCAGTCAAATATCTCAAGATCCATGGACATGCCAGTTGGATGGTGGAAAGATATGAAGAAGACATGAAAAGTTCCAGCATTTGTTCACAACCTCCTGTCATGTTACAATATGGGAAAAGACTCCAATGGATTATCCAAGTACGGTTATGGAGTTGTTTTAAAGGATCTTGCAGAGTTCTTGAATCCACGAGTTCTCTTAAACTCAGAAGTTCATTCACAGCATCATTCCATTCACATCGAGTAATCGCAGCAGCAAGACGTCCCCAAGTAGCAGCAACGTTTAAATCCAGATCGATCGAAAGAACTCGGAAGTTGTTCAAAAGATCAGACAGCATCACGTAATCTCCTTTGTTGTATTGTAATTGAGCAAACTCATAGAGCTCTTTGATCTGTTGGTCTCCAACTTTATAATTCTCTTCTAAAAATTTATGGTTGTATTCTTTATCTTCGGTCAATTGCAGTTGTACGTCTTGTTGGGCAAGAAGGGCCAAAGTTTGTTTGGTCAGAGCATCTAAACGAGCTGAATCTTCATCAACAGCTTTCTCGCGGGCCTCAATTTCTTCAGGGTATTCTTTTCCAGGGTTTAATATGGCATATTTGTCTTTAATGAACTTGATCATGTTGGTGTCTTTGAGTAAATCATAACTCCATTGGGTGATTTTAGACTCTGGATAGATGAGATCGAGAGATTCGATCAAAGGGTAGACTAAGTGGCGATCCAAGAATGGAATGAACTTGCCAGTGAGGTCATATTCTTGAGCTAACCTCTGTTCTTCTGGGGTTAAAGATGCCATTTCGTCGTCAAAGTTGAAAATTTTTCAAAAAAAAAATGGGGCACAAAATGATAAAAAGGGCACACTTGGGCAGAAAAAGAAAAAGGGCAAATGGGGCATAACTTTTCAAAATTATTAGTTTTTTTTTTTTTTTTCAAATTTAATTCCAATTTTTCAATCTTTTAAACGCGTCAATGGCCGAGTATCAACGGTACATATCTACACGAGTTCTTGCTGATCAGCAACCAATCACATCAAAACTCATATCTCGTCACTTCAATCTACATATTGACGACTCAAAACTCATTCTTTACTCATTTTATGAGGCAAATAAAGACAAATGTGAAGCCACCTTCACCATAACAGGAACAAAAGATAATTGCAAAACTATCAAATTGACTTCAAATTTAAACGATAAAGATTCATTCGACTCTGTCCATTCGGTGCTGATCTTCAGTGTGAAATCCAGTGACAACAAACTTACAATTCATGACATAATTACATCCATCAACGACGATCTCGCAAAATATCAACCAACACCAGAGCTATGTGATAAATGGGGTATAATTAAGAGTGCTGATCACATCCCTGTAGCTGCCAAAAACACAACAAGTACTAAACACATCTCAGAACCTCTCCAATCGTCTCCTAAACGTCAAAAGAATAACCCAGAAATATCCACTTTGTACACCTCCAGGAAACTGAAACTGGCTCCAGTGGACGAGAAACCTAAGAGCACCTATCAGTACGTCTCAAGGAAGAAACTGGTACCTTCAAAAGTGAAAAATGGCCCTAAATCTGAACCCAAACCCCTGCTGCCGAAAAAGATGTCTAGTGATTTACTGGCTTTGTTTGACGACGATTTTAGTGATGAGGCCGAATCTGTGACCCCTAAAGAAGAAATAAATCCTGTTTCTGCCCTGGAACCACAACCACAGCCAGAACCACACCCAGAACCACACCCAGAACCTCAACAAGAACCTCAACAGACCAAAGAACCCTCCACCACTATGGACGAGGACGGATACATGGTGATGAAGAAACCATCCAAACCAAAGCTGACTAATAAGACAAAGAAACAATCATCTCTAATGAACTTCTTCGGTAAGCGATGAGCTCGATTGCCTAATCGGGTAATGCATTAGGGGCTGTGATGACTTCCGCTTTAGTCAGCGATCCCGCTGACGGAGAAATTAGTAATTTGAAACCATATAAAAACAGGTCTTGAACCCACATTGACGTCCAAAAGATGCAACCAAGATCGATATTGAAGTTTTTTTTAGCTGCAGAACAAAGTGAAGGTGTTGGAGCCAAAGTCAGAAGATCCATCGGGACGATGAACATGAGAAATTTCCCACCTTTTCTCATGTTGGACCATTTCGATATGAAACCAGAAAACGCAGGATTCCCGATGCATCCCCATTCAGGACAAGAGACCATCACTTATATTACCAAGGGACAGATGCTGCATGAAGATTTCACGGGTTCTTTGGGTATTTTGAGTGCCGGAGACCTTCAATTCATGACTGCAGGTAAAGGTATCGTTCATTCAGAGATGCCCTTACCACAAGATGACGGTTCAAACTGTGCTGGAATGCAATTATGGGTCGATTTGCCAGAAGTTTTGAAAGACTGTAAACCAAGGTACAGAGATGTGACTGCCAAAGAAATCCCATTGGCTAAACCAAACGACAAAGTCGAAGTCAAAGTCATCTCCGGACAAAGTTATGGAGTCACAAGTTTGAAAGAATTGGCATACACCCCTGTACATTACTACGATTATTCCGTCAAGAAAGGTGGAGAATTTGAACAGTTGTTCCCCGGTAACTTTAACGTCTTTTTGTACTTGATGAAAGGTTCTTTAGAAGTCAACGGTACCAAAATTCCTCAATTCAATGCTGTATTTTTCGATAGAAATGGAGAAGGTGTGACAGGTTTGGCCCTTGAAGATTCGGAATTCGTTCTCATCGGTGGTGAAGTCTTTAACCAACCAATTGTCCAACACGGACCTTTCGTAGCCACCTCCAAACAAAAGATTTATGAACTTTTCCACAACTATCAAACTGCCTCCAACGGGTTCGAAAATATGAGAACTTGGGACAGTCTTATCAGTGAAGGTACCAATGCAGAGATCAGAGTCAGACTGGAGGCTGCTGTGGCCAAACAGAAAGCCAAACAAGAGTTATAGACATATTTATAGTTATTTATAGCATGGTTTGGCTTAGACGGTCAGCCTCTATTCTAATTCCACCTTGTAGATTGCATCTGATACTTTGCATCCCCAATCCCAAAACGGATCATCTCTTATGTCAACTGTACCATCACTTTCAAAGAATCTGTATTCATCAACTTTGTTCTGTGTCCAATCGGTAACTGGTTTGAAACTGATGAATTCTGTGAAAGGTTTCATCCATTTCTGGATACATTTCTCTTCTTCTGGTGTGAATCCATCAATCTTGGCATAGAACCAGATTTGATTTTCAGAAGCATGTGGAACTCCATCTTCTGGTTTCACATACTTATCCACACACTTAGGTCTGTACGACAATCTGTATCTCAAGATCTTATCCAAAGGAACTCCATGTGAATGCAATCTTTGTACAAATCCTCTGGATGAGGCACAGACTTGTAAATCACTGACAATCTCTCCGTATATCTTTTCTAATTGGGCCAAGAACAGTACTGGATCTGTCTTTTCAAGACTCAAGTCCACTGGAGGATATAACTCCAACAACTTGTCTATAACTTTGGCAGGATAGTAATTGTTCAATTGAACTTTTAACTCCTCGTAGCTCTGAGGGGTGTTCAACTTTGCATAGACCAAAGGTTCATTCGAAACTTCCCCAATGATCAACTTCAAATCTTTGGCAAGAAACTTCTTGGCAAACTCACCGCTTTGTAAGTCTTGTAAGATGGTTGGACTGATGAATTTCCCATCGGTAACAGCTCTAAAAGTGTGTCTCTCCAAGTCTGGAATCATGTCTTCAAGCTGTTCTTTAGGTACCAGACGGAGCAGCAGCAATTTCTTTGGACCTGACAAAGAAGAGTCAATACCCAACTTGTTCAAGATCTCGTCGAATTGAAGCTGTGTCTCTTCCAAACCTTTTGGTTGAACAGTCAAAGCATTGGAAATCATGAACACTTGCTTGATGATCTGCTTCTCCTCTGGATGGTACAATTCGTAGCACATTTGGAAGAAAGTGGAATACGAACCGGCAGATCTTCCAGAACATGTGATCTGATCAGGATTACCCCCAAAATGAGAGATGTATTTAGAACACCATTCCAAGGCCAATCTTTGGTCCCAAAACCCGAAATTGAGTCCCGAGTCGTCTTCCTGCACCATCTCTTCACAAGCCACAAATCCAAACATCGAAACTCTGTAACCGGGAGCCACCACTATGTAGTGTGAATCAAATTTCTCATCGTTTTGCAAATCTCTTGGATCGAAATTGATCGTCTGACTCGGCTTTCCATATTGTAACCAACCCCCATGGAAGAACACCAAAACTGGCCAACCTTCTTTAGGCTTGTACTTGTCACTGGCAGGAACCCACATGTTCAACCAAGTGATATCTTCTTGGGTGGGAACCTTCTTAGAAATGTCTGCCAACCCTTTGGATCTGATCACTGGTTGAGCTCCTTGTACACCAAACTCTGTATAAGTACCTGTGAAGTCATAGTCTTCTGGTAAAGGTCTTGGTTTACGGAATCTGTACTCTCCAACAGGTGGTAAACCGTACCGAACTTTGGTAAAACGGTGGGTCAAGGGCTTTTGAGTTTCAGGATCTTTGATCGTGACTCCTGTCAAAGTCCCCTGATTAGGAATTGACACTTGGTATGGCTCTGAAATGCCTTCAATGCTTGGTACTTGTCCCATAATTCTTGACCCACAAGATCGGCAGGCTTCGTTGATTAAATACCTTCCCCGTCGGATAAAATTACAAATTTCCGCACAGCTAAGAAAAAAAAGCTTATCTTATCGGAGATTTCCCCATTAGGAAATAGATTAAGGAGAAACAGGGTCTGATTTACAACTTTGTATATTTCTTGATGAGATATGCAGCCTCACGACGACCAGATTCCCACGCACCATGAGCACACCCGTTCCCTTCTTCAATCGTGTGTTCTCCGGCAAATCTAACATTTGGAAGGCCTTGTACCAACACTTTGATGCTGCCTTCAAAATCTGCTCCAACTTTACCCCCCATATAAGATCCTCTTGCAAATGGATCTTGAGTCCAATTGGTCTTCACAATTTGTCTAGGTTTCAAAACTTTCTTGCTGATACTGTTGAAAAATGGCTCGAAATATTTCCAAACTTCCATTTCATCCTCGAGAGATTCGATGTATTGAGTAACAGGAGCTTGAGTCAACAGCACTACAAGAGGTTTTCCGGTGAACTTGGCAACGTTGATGAACAACACGGGATAATCCCATGCCTTTGGCAGCTCCAGAAGAAGTCCATTTTCAGGAAATACAGCATGTCTCAAAGGTTGTCCAGTCTTTTGTAAATGTTCAAAAGATTGTGTATCTGGATTACAGATGAACCAAATACGATCATGTTCAACAGGCCAGAAGATCTCCGGGAACTCAAAAGCAACTTTTCCCAAAGCTGCAAAACTCATTTTGGGGAAATAATCCGTAAGACTGTTTGGTAAAGGAGGATTCCATTTGATCGAACCCGGAATTGAATAATCAGTAGATGTCAAACAAGGCTGAGGAATAGTCACTACAATGTCTCTACAAGTATATACGGAGCCATCTTCACATACTACGCTGATTAAACCATCTTTCCTCTGAATCTCAGTCACAATTTTGTTCGTCAAGATCCGATCACGAGGGAATTCTTTGAGCTCAGTCTCATATACAGAATAATAACCTGAAGTCAAAAAGGCATTCCTACCGGAATGGCCTATTTCTGAGGCTGCTGCTCCAGAAGTCTGATCCCAACAAGAACCAAACCACAACTCAAGGTATCTGGCCATAGAAGGAAGGTATTTTTGTTGGTCAAGTGTCAATAACTCTTTCTTCTCCAGTACGTACTGATTGGCAATATTACGTAATGAGGTATCTTCTAATGATCCGTCTTCGTATTTGAGAGCAACATAGGTATGGAATTCATCTATAATGGCTTGTAAAGGTTCTACATCCAATAAACCGGTGGAATCGATGTGTTTGACTTTGGCATCATCAAAATGGAAAGTAATATCAGGATTTTGAAGGTTTTTCAAGAAAAGTGGATTTGTTAAAGAGTCATGAAACCAAGAAGCACCTAAATCTACAGGAAATCCAGCTACTGGCTTGGAATGGAGACGACCACCGAGACGATCACGGGCTTCTAAGATGATCGTATTGATGCCGGCATTGTTCAAATCGATTCCTGCTTTCAATCCGGAGATCCCTGCTCCTATGATAACTACTTGATAATGAGACATGTTGTTTGTCGAAGAAGAATCGTACGGTTTATCTATATACACATGCATGGCTCATCGGGATGCGATTTCCAATTTTCAATTCCGCGCTGGTGTTATGAGGTAAAAAAATTGGTGTAATGAGGTAAAAATGGTGTAATGAGGTACGGTGATCAGACGGATAGTTCCTTTTCAAGAGTTTCAAGACAACGGTAGAACAACTTGAGTTCCGGTTCATTGGCAGGACCCACAGTGAGCCATCTTATTCTGAGATCTTGGTCTAACACATACATATTACATGCATATCTATTATTCATCAATAAAGTCTCCTTGATCTCTTTGGCCACATCGGATCTACGTCCTGTAAGATAGAGGTGATGTCTAGAGGAAGGAATAATCTTTTTGAGATTTCCTCGGGACAAAGGTACAAGAAGATGTTTAAGGTTATTTTCCGAGAGATTCAACTCTGAAATTTGTATATGGGGGAATCTTTCAAGAAATTTATCGTATGCATCTGTTAGATACGATTGTCCTTGTTTGGTTTGGAAAAAAGTGTCGTTATCTTTTTCACCTGTTTGTGAAGATACAATTCTCACCACTGTGATTTTACCTTTGTACAATGATGTGGTATTGACTTCTTCACCTTTCAAATTTGTTCCTCTAAAGTTTGCAAAATATAAAGATTTATCGGCTTTGAAGAATGAAATTGGTGAGACAAACATTTTACCTTTAAATTTTGTATAGTTATGCACGTCATAGAAACCACTACGGGACATCTCATCTTCTAATTCTCTTCTTCTCAGAAGTTTTTTCTCCTTATCAAACATGGCTTTGATTCTATCCCATGTCGATGGGTTGTGAATAGTCAGATTTGAAGGAGGTTCGATAAACCCTATTGGTCTATTGACTTGAACAACTTGGAAAGGTTTAGGAGCTGTATTTTCAAGTGTCTGTAAAAGATTCTTGACGATCAATACATTAGCACTAGTTCGAAATCCTCTTTTGAACATCATTTCGTTGGACAAGAGTTGGTCGTGTTCCAATTACAAATTTGAAGTCGTTTTCCAATTACAAATTTAAAGTCGTGTTCAAATTACAAATTTAAAGTCGTTTTCCAATTACAAATTTAAAGTCGTTTTCCAATTACAAATTTAAAGTCGTTTTCCAATTACAAATTTAAAGTCGTTTTCCAATTACAAATTTAAAGTCGTTTTCCAATTACAAATTTAAAGTCGTTTTCCAATTACAAATTTAAAGTCGTGTAAATTCCACCAACTATTTCACATTTTTTAACCATTTTTAAACTTTTAATCACTTTTAACATGCAAGGAGCGTATTCGAAGAACAAAAAATACCAATTACCAAGGCCATACGGGCTCAAACCTAAAGAAAACAAAGTTCAAAGGTCGTACTTGACGACGCCCATGAAAAAAATGATCATCTATTTGGCATTGTTGTTTATTGTCGGATCTCTGATATACATATTTGGACCTCATAGCGATACAGATTCTCAAGTTTCTGTCAGTTTGGAAGAAGACAATTTTGTCAACACAGCGGCCAGTGCGAAGAAAAATGCCCGTTTAAGCGTTGACGAAGTGATGGACGAAGCAGATGCCGTTGCTGCTGCTCTGGTACTGAAACCAAACGTGACTCCCGCCTTCAAATCTTAATCCCTTTCACATGAGCATCATCCCTCTCCTGCCACACCGTCTTCCCAGTACAACTACATACCTGTTTATCGTTTTCCCAAGCCCCAGCACTTCTCAGAATCACGCCAACAAAGTCGGAAATTTGTAAGGAATCTTTGAGTTGTGAGAGCACCATTGACCTTCCTATCAAATCGTGGATCTGAAGAGGCACTCTGACAAACTGTTGGCCACTGTAGAGTCCTGGAAAATCACTTTCTTCCTCCACTTGAACGGCTGACAATTCGTAGAGACTAGATCCCGTACTAAGAGCTCCTTGTGAAATGTTTCCATTTGTCCTTATGCTGGGATAGTAGACACCTTTGCGTACACCGTTCAACGTCAAATCCATCAAAATCTCATTTGGAGCCACAGAAACAATCCGGGCAAGTCCTTTGACGGGGTTCTCATTGTCTTGGAAACTCTCCAAAATACAGACAGCTGCAGAATTGGGTTTCCCTGTTCCTCTAATGATGGCGTCCCTTCCTGTGGCCTGAATCAGTTTGACAATTGAAGAAGGAGCAGCAGTTCCTTCTACGGTGAGTCGTTGGTTTTGAAGGTCGATGTCGAAAGAGTCGATTCCGGCAATTGGTTTTAGAGCATTACGGACTGAATCGACACATGAATTACACTCCAAAGGAATGTTGTATACAGTCTTCGTTAGATTGAGATAGTTAGAATGATTTTTACTCACTTCAAATGACATTATATTGGTTTTAAATGTTTCAACTCCAATTTGTAATCTTTCGATTTTAATTTTATTTCTTGATTTTTTGGTTTTTTACTTTTTTCATTTTTTATTTTTGGTTTTTTACTTTATTTTTCATTTTTTATTTTATTTTTTTCATTTTTTATTCTATTTTCAGTCCTTATTTTTCACTTTTCAATTTTTTCATTTTCATTTTCTTTTTCACTTTTTATTTTATTTTTTTCATTTTTCATTTTATTTTCACTCTTTAATTTTTCACTTCAATTTTTTCATTTTCATTTTTTTTTCATTTTTTTTTCATTTTAATTTTTTTCATTTCTAATCCTTTTTCACTTTTAATCCCTTTTACTATCCATGGCTTCTACCCTCAAATACACCCTCAAAACATCCCTGATATTCCTCTCATGGGTCCCTGTAATCTACACCTTCAACGAATACGTCGCATTTGTCTCAAAAATCCAAGGCTCATCCATGTCTCCAACTTTAAACCCCATCAAAAATGAATCCGATTACGTCTTTGTATGGAAATGGAACCCCAACAGAGACTACGAAATTGGAGACGTTGTACTTCTAAGATCTCCCACAGACCCGGAACGCATATACGCCAAAAGAATCAAAGCCCAACAAGGAGATAACGTAAGAACAAGATATCCATATCCAAAAGAAACTCTGATGGTACCCAGAGGCCATTTGTGGTGTGAAGGTGATAATTTACATAGTATAGATAGTAACCAATTCGGTCCTGTTTCTACAGGATTAGTAGTGGGGAAACTGAAGTATATAGTGTTCCCATTTTCAAGAATAGGAAGGATTCCAGATGGAGGACGAGAATGCCGTGAATCAAAAATTAGAGATTTGGATGAGGTATGCAATTAAAATAGATTTGGCTGTGTCAAAGCCCTAGTAAGTGATTTATGTTTTTTGTGCACCGTTGGTGTATCTGCATGTATCTTAACGGCATCTTGTAACCTCAAAGAAGTCTGTTGGGGTCTTGGTTTAATGGGGAATTTAAAAGTTGACAGTTCCACCAATGCAGAAAGTGTACTTTGAGATCTAAAAGGACGTTGGATTGTTCCTGTAGTTCTCGATCTCAATAGAGTATGTGATCTACTTCTGGTATGTGATCTACTCTTCGGTAATTTGGATTCTCTTCTAACCCTATCCATATGCAGTTCACAAGCATCCTGATGCTCTGCTGCATCCATGGCAACGTATTTTGCTGGTCGACATCTATGGCTTTGTAATTCAAAGAAACTCTTATAACCTCCTTCCAATACCACAATATCCGGATAGTACAAATGGGGGTAATTTTCAACGTTTAAAAGACGATCTGTTTTTCTCAAATGATTGGCCATCAATGGTCCACGATAACTGGAAAATTCGCAATGGAAAACCAACAAAGTCCCTGGATTTGGAGCATTTGAAAGGAATTTTTCTTCCAAATCTGATTGAGTCGAAACGTTGACAGCTCCATCTATGTGACCACCTTCAAATTCGTATTCAAATCTACAATCAACCACAACCACATCTTTGAAATGGTTGGAATATACACCGTCCAAGATCCGTACAAATTCTGCAACATCAATCCTTGGAATGAAAGATTTGGAATCAGGAATCGTGCGGATCTGAGACAGAGCCAATCTTGACCTTGTATCCATACATTCTGTCTTTTGATCCTGCACGACCGCCTGCGGTGATTGGAACATTGAATGTGTTCTACGCATCTTACCCTTTGTTGCACGTACACGCAGTTGAAGTGGAGATCCTTCAGGTCCTTCTGGACATTTACGAACAGGAGACATTTTAAACATGGAATCCAAATCACATGGTTGGAAAAGTGAATTTCCAATTATATGGGCATGTCGATTTCCAAAAGTTTCTGCATCCGACATCGAAGAAGATGACACATTACTGAAGAGTGAAGATGCACTACTCGAATTTCTAAACAATGATCTTTTTGGAGTCAATTGTTTAGGAGCATCTATGTGGAAATTTTGTGATAGATCAGCTGCAAGCGATGTGGTTGGAGAATCCAATGGGGCATCAGAAAGTTGGAAAGATCTCGAAGAAATCGCCAATTCAGGGCGCCCTCTTCTACCTCCTTTAACCAGACCTTTGGGAAGGAAAGAAGGCGAATCAATACTAGCATCGGCTTCAGGGGAATCGATATCCATCTCTCTCAATTCAACCCAAAACGATTTTTCTCCTTTTTAAGGTTTTCATCTTTTTTTTTTTTTGCGCTTGCTTTGACGCATGCACGGCAGCGAAGCTTCCATTTTGGGACGATTTTGTTTACTTTTGGGAAAGGGATCTGCATCGAGGAAAACTACGTCAAAGTGAAATTAGTGGTGTGGTTGAATTATGGATGTATTTCTCTTTGGATTATAAAGTTGATTGGGTTCTAAACATACAATTTTGTAAATCCAAAACTGCCCCATGGTTTGAAACGCCCAGATTTCTCGCCTCATTTAGCTCCGTTTTCGACAACTCGCATATGCACGATTTTATTTCTTACAGATTTTGTTCATTTTAAGAAAAAAATAATCAAAGATGCAACTTGGTTAAATTCAAGTTTCATCTAACAATAATTCGATGCATTGAAATTTGTTCTATTGTGAAATGGGGTACAGAGTAATGATGAAATTTCATTTCTTCTTCTTTTCGAATTGGTTATACCAGATCAGTAACTTTATGATGTAATTGTTGTTGTCAAATGTAATTTCCCAATTTAGAATTTAAACTCATATAATTTATATATAATTTATTGGATGACATTTCAATGAAACATGACTCTCAATTCGATAAAACCCCCCTATTGCCTCATCATTTTACTACATCTTCTTCCCGATTTGTCAACTTGAATTTATACTTTTTTCTTTCAATAGGTTGATAAATCCCTGTTCTATAATGACATTTAACATGCAGACTTAGATGATCACTCCTTGCAAATGATTTTTCACAACCTTCACATTTATAAGGACGGATATCACCATGACAACACTTATAATGTCTTTTAAAATGCCCTTTACGTCTAAACCTAGTTTTGCATTCATTGCACTCATATTCTTCACCCACAAATGTACATTTCTCATTCTCTTTAACTTTTTTAGCACCCCTTTTTTTACGAATTGGTTTTTCCACAATTTGTTTAATTTCTTCATCCGAAGAATACGAATCAATTACCGAATAAGAATAATCCAGTTCCATACAATTTTGATCAGATTTCGATTCTTCAATCGGTGATGATTCTTCATATAACATTGGTCCTAATTCATTCTGATGATGTACAAATTCTTTCAAAACAAATTTGAAACAAATCACAAAATCAATCTCAGGAACTGTACCCCATGGACCTTCAAATTCTGGTTTTGACCAACTCATAAGACTACTTTTGAAAATTCCAATTCTCATTTGGGGGAAACGGAATTTCTGTTTAATTAAGCGAATAGCTAATGCAAGTTCAACTTCTTGACAACGTCGTAAATTCAAACCTTGAAACCCACAGAACCTCAACGCCTCACAACTCTTCTCCCATCCCACCATCCCACCAAGTCACCTACATTTTGGACAAAGATACCATTGCATATGCTGTATCCCCTTTCCAAAGTCGTGTCCTCCAAAATCCCAAATAGGAAATTGTCATATGTTTTCCTAATACGGAAGAAATCCCCGCCCAAACCGAGTGCATTTCCCCCTTTGGAAAACCGGAATTTCTTAAACCTCCCCAAAATTTCACAATCCAGCAATAAAAGTGCAACTGTTCCATCAACTTTCTGGCAATCAAATGACCACTATTCAATCGCCAGAGAGACTTTCGTCGTTCCAATCGACTAAATCCAGAGCTTCTGTTTATCAGACTAATGGTAAACCTCTCAGTGAAGAGGCAATTTACAAAGCCAAATTGAAATACGGCGTCTATAACAAACCCGGTGCTCCTTCTGTCGGCGTACAAACAACCGCTTCCGATTCTGCTGCCTTGTTAGCCACTCAAACAGACTTGACCGTTCATCCCTATAAACGGGATTTGTCCTCAGAAGCAGCCACAGCCGCCTTAATTGCCAGAACAGATTCCGCTCCAATGGCCTGGAAAAGAGACAATTTCGCCTCCGAGGCAGAAAGTGCCGCTGTTAATGCAAGATCAACCTCTTATTACTACGAAACCGAAGTCCCCGGCTCTGTTAAAAGCTCCGACGCCGCTTCCTCGGTCCTCAGAAAACAATCCTCCATCGCTTCCGAGGCTCTAAGAGATTTATACGCCTTTGATAGCGTCCGTAATGGAACTGCTCCTTCCACTTTACAAATTGGAGCCATCCATAAACAATCCACTGCTAATCTGACTCTGACCATGTACAACAGAAGTCTGCCAGGTTGGAATCTGTCAAGATCAGGCTTACCAACGACTGCAATCAACGGTGCCGTTGACATCTCCAAGATTTCTCAAGCTGCCAACGATTCTGCCCGTAGATCAATGCTGAAAAGACTCGACACCGAAGGTAAAGATCATCGTACAGGGATCCCAACAGCCTCTGATTACACCGGCAAACAACTCGCAGCAACTTCTGCCGGTGCCTCTTTGAAACAAGGTTCCACTTTTGGTGATTATGCAGCCATCGAAAGGTCTTCGTTGAAACATAACACTTTGGTGGACCCTAGTGTTTATGCCGTGGCTGCTGCAAACACCTCCAAAACTTTACAAAGACTCGACTCGGAGGCTGCCACAAAGCTGTTGTTCAACCGTGAGGTGAACTTGAAACTGTTACAAATTGCCCAGGCCAATTTGCTGAAACGTAACGTCAATTCCGGTAAGATCAACTTGGGTGGAGGATTGATGATGGATCCACTTGAATTGGACAAGTTGGCCTCTTCTCTTGTGAAGCCGGTACTCACCGATATCGATTCCAAAGCCCAAGCCCAACGTAAACAGGACTATGACCAGGCAAAGACCCGTGTCGAACTCAAACAGAAACGTGAAGAGTACCGTTTGGAGCAGAAGAAACTGAAACTTGCCCTGCAACAGAAGAAAGAGGAAGAGAAGAGGGCAAAGAAAGAACTGTTGCAGAAGGATAAAGACCTGGAAAAAGGTTCACAAGACGAGTTGATCAAGAAACGTAAACTGGAGGTGAAGACCCAGGAAGACGTCATCACTGAAAAGTCCAAAGAACATGACTCTGAACAAGAGGCTTTGTCCAAAGAGAAACATGAAGCCCAACAAGTGATCGATGAACTGGCTGCATCAAAGAAGCTGGAACGTGAACTGGAATTGACCCAATTACAAGAACAAGAGGACAAAGAGTCTCAACCTTTGATCGAGGAATACGAGAAAGAGTCTGCTCTCTTGGACGAATTGATTGCCAAACGTGAGGCTGCCGAGAAATTGGCCTCTGAACAGAAACTGCGTGCCGAAGAAGCTGAGACCAAATTGACCGCTTTACAAACCTCGTTGTCTCTGACCAAAGAAGAGATCACTTTGCTCCAAGAAGAAGTGAACAATTTGAAAGAAGAAGCCTTGAAGGAGAAATCCGAATTGGAATTGTTACAGAAGGAATCTGAAGCTGAATTGCAGTCTCAAGAACTGAAAGAACAAGAGTTGTTGACCAACAGTGCTAAATTGGAGGCCGATAAAGCTGATTTACAGGCCAAGAGAGCAGAAGCACTTGTGGCTTTACAACTGGCCAAGAAACAAGCCGTCCAAGAAGAATTGGAGATCAACAATGCTTTACCTGAACATTTGCAGAAAGAAGTGAACCAAGACATTAGCGATGAGAGTGATTTGGACGAGGCTCAATTCGAGTCAAGTGACGAAGAAGAGATTCAAAAACCTAAAACTGATACTCCAATCAAGAGTTTGGTCGATGTCGATGGTGAGATCCATGCTTCTAAAGTAACCAAAGAACTGTCCCATCCTAAACCTGCCAAAGTTCAACCGAAGAAATCTGGAGCCGTGAAGAAAACCACTGAATCTCCAAAGAAAAAAGGATGGAAATCCAAGATCAAGTCGATCATGGGTTCGAGTCCTAAACCCGTTGAAAAAAAAACCACCATTCCAGTGAAGAAACTGTTGATTTCTGAACCTGTGCCTATTGTCAAAGAAGAAAATGAACTCAAACAAACTTTCTCTGGATTCAGCCAAGGTTCAGTACCAGATGAAAAACCATCGGAGACTGGATCAGTATTAGAAGATGCCAAACAAGTTAAAGAAGGAGTTTTCAAAGAAGACATCTGAAAAAACGTTCTGGAACTTGACTTTGTTTTTTTGTAGTAGTATGTTTAATTTGAATTACAGTACACAATTATATTACATCTCAGTATTGCCCTCTTATTCTACGGGCCAATTGAATATCCTTTTGCATTATGGTTACCCTTTTGGCATGTAAAGCACACAAATTTGTATCTTCGAATAAATTGACCAAGAAAGTTTCAGCCAGTTCTTGTAACAGAAGTAAAGCCATACTCTGCCACCTTAAATCTTGAATTGGAAAGTTATCAATTGCTATTTCTCTGACCAAACGAGCAAATGGAAGTTTCCTCAACAACAATTCGGTAGATTTTTGATATTTTCTGATCTCTTTGAGCAGAAGAGTTCCTGGTCTGTATTTACGTTTGGCTTGATTCACAGGTAGAGGATCTCCCGGTTGATTTCTCGAAAGTCCACTACCTGCTGTACGTCCTCTACCAACCGACTTTTTCGTAGCCTTGCCTGTTTTATTCGTCACTCTGGCCATTGATTAAACACTTGATTTACTTCATTTTTTTGGGAGGCTGGCGCATGTAATAACATTTCCTAAAAGGGTAATAATTAAACTGCAGTTCCCAAGATGGAAATTTCCTAAAAGGGGAATAACCAAAAGAGGAAACACCCCCCGTATGTTCCAACAATCTTCATTCAATTGAACTATAAAGCGACATCCCATATTCCAACAGGCCCATTAGTCATATAACTTTCTTTCAGCAAGTAAAGGACTTCTCCATAGTTATTACCATGACCTGTTCCAAAGATCTGTTTGGTCAAAATCTCTGCTCCCAAGAAGACGACATCCGAAAGGTTGATCAGTTTCTTCCAATGGGGGAAATAATCTGGGAATTTCAGGAATCTTATGGATTTTGGAACTTGTTGGATGTTATAGATCTCATTATTGGATCCCAAAAGTTGGTTGTTGACGTTGTTAGCACCTGTAGCATTGACAGAAGCCGGTCCTGTTTCATTTCTGAATGCGGCTTCGGCAGAAGTTTGTTGTTTTTGATACGTCTGAATGATAATCAAATGATCTTTCAACAATTGCACGAGTAACAGTTCTTTTAAACCTTTGATCTTACTACTTGAACCCACTATGATCAAATTATCGTAACATTCTTGACGTTTGGTCAAATCTGGAATTCTCTCCATGACGGAATTGACAGCATAAGAAATGGATTCAACAAGCTCTGTAGCACCTTGGAAACGTTCTTTCCCCACTTCGATCTTTTGTCCTTCATCATCCACAAATGAATTATTCTCCAATTCTGAATTTGGCTTTTCAATTTCTGTTCCGTTTGTCTTCTTTTCGAGTAATTCTCTTGTACTTTGTTCACTTGTCACAATCAGAGCAACATCTAAGACACCATCATCCACTGGTTCAGGTGCTTGTAAAGCTTCCAAACCAAAAAACGAGTTCTTGGCATCTTCTTCACTCAACACTTCATAAATTTCAGATCTTTTCAAAGTTTCGATTTGAGATGTTGACAAATTTGGTAAGATTGAACTCAACAGTTTATTGATGGTTTGTGAACCTTTGGGGATTGTTTTGGATAGGTGTGTGAAAGATTGGAAATCGATAACGGCAGATATATCGGTTTTTTCATGTCCAATGTCGATGACTAAAGAGTTTTGAATGGGTCCATGTGCAAAAGTGGCACATAACGCACTTGGTAATAAGTTGAAACCACCGATTTCGAGTCTTTCAAATACAAATTTTGTGATGAATTCACATTGTTTCTTGGTGAAACCAGGAGTTGTGACAATTGACATTGCAATGGCGGCAGGGCTTATTTGATATGTTTGATCACCTTCTTTGATCACAGTTTGAAAGATTAGTTTGAGGAAGAAGTTAAAAGCATCAACGTCCACAAGCTTGCCATTTTGAATGGGTTGAATCACTTGCCAATTCGAGTCGTGGTCCTTGGAAAACTGACGGTATTTATTGGAAATAGGATCGTAACAAACTTTTGTGGGGATTTTGAAAGATGGAAGATCAAGAGAATCTTCTACAGTACGTCCAAATGAACAAAGAGTTTCTAATGAACCTGGTTGTACTATGATATAGTTCTCTTCTTTAAAAGGTGCCATTGTCGGTTTTATTTTGATTATTTTTTGGTATTAAAAAAAGTACAAAAAAGGCGTGCACCATATACCAAAAAAGAAAAATAAGGACGGACTTACCCGGATTTAAACCCATATTTAAATAAAATTTTTCCATTATTTGAAGAGATTAAGTGTTGATGATGACAAGGTTGTTATTATCCATTCAAGTCTAATGATGAACTTGAACAAATTTCAAATGAAATGGGAATCTCTCTGACCTCGTTAAATCAATGGAGAAAAAAGTTACTGAAAGACATTTGGATATCTTGTTTGAAACACTAACTGTTATAAATTTAATTAAGTAATCACCCAATTAAGTAATCACCTAATTAAGTAATCACCTAATTTAGTAATCACCCAAATAAGTAATCAATCGTCTGTTAAAGCCTTGCTCGTTTTAGTTTGTGCATATTTTTATGCATAAAAACCGTTTTCTTTCTTTATTGCTTTGAAATTCTTCGGAAAAAATAAGACGGTGTTGCTTGAATAAATAGAGTTGAAAAGCCTATATGTACAAAAATCTTAAATAGTAGAGACCATATGAAATTATTACATTATTGGGAATTACCATTAGTTGCCTTGGTTGTTTGGTATGGAATGTTGATTGCCATGTTGGCATGTTGGTCATTCCAAGGTCATCCCATCTATTGGTTCATGACAGGTTACCAATTCCCGGTATATATCAGTGATATTGGAGCGACAAATTTACAACCACTTTTCATTTCATGTGCCGGTTGTCAAGGTTTGTTTTTTTGGATAAGTCTTTTATGTGAATGGTGGTTAAGAAGAAATTCTAGATTATTACCCTTCAAGACGAAACATGAACGTAATTTGAGTTTTGCACTGATAATTTGTTGTGCCATTTCAATGCTTGGAATTTTGTTTTGTTCCATCTTTAAAACTTCTCTTTGGGGTAATGTACATCTTTCAATGGTTGGAATTTTCATAGTTTTTGCATTCTTCTTCTCATTGTGCAACACTGCAGAATATTATTCACTTTACAAACATTACAAAGAAGAAGATTTAAAACTGGCCAAGAAATTTTTGTTGAGTGCTGTGATCAAGACATTTTGGATGGTAGTTGCCATTGTATGTGCTTGTATATTTGGATCAGAAATGAGTAAAGGTAGTCAAAGTGTCAGTGCAGCTTTTGAATGGACTTTATCATTTTGGTACGGTATTCTTCTATGTGTGTTATCGTATGATTTATCACAAATTAAGCCTAAAGAAGATGTTTTTAGAACCAAAGAACATCCAGAAGAACAAGAAGAATCTAGTCATAACACTGTTTAAACTTCACAGAACTAACTCTTTCTTCTCCTTCTCCAACAACTTTAACCTATCTCTTGCAGTCTCCAACTCAACAAGCACTTTTTTGGTAGCCAAATCCAAACGATCAAGTTCATCCTGTTCCAATTGTCTGGAAAATTGATTTGATTTCGTAGATTTGATGGGTAATAAAGTTCTTGGAACAGCCGTCAATATTTCAAACATACGGTCTGTGGGTTCGTTGAAAACAACTTCATCGTATATAATACTTTCCACTTTACCACCTTGGTTTGCCAATTCGTCGTTTTTATCATGTTTATAAGGATGAAGTCTTAAATGATGAAATATACTGATGTTCTTCTCTCCACTCTCGGGTACAAAGAAGATTTTAATATTGATCTCAAATTCACCCCAACCTGTCTCTGTCACTTCAAATGGAGGAGATTCAATCGATCTCGTACTATTGGCATAAGTATCGTGTAATTTGAACACAACTTTCTTTATCATATAACTCAAATCGTTCCCATTTGGATCCCTCACAAACACCGTCCAATGATGTGAATGATCAGGATTCATATTAGGTGCTCGAATAGCTCCTATAGGAGTCAGTGTATTCCCATATATAATAGGACGTGTAATAGATATCCCTTTTACCCTTCTCGAATTAGTACTGGGAGGAGCCATTTCCAAATGTCAACCGCTGATGTTTTTGGTTGGTTTTTTTTTTTAAACTTTTTGTTCGAAAAAAAAACGGTTTGGAATTTTTGTTGCAAGAGCGTTTTTGAAGATGACGCTTAAGACAATTTATATAGCTAGACATGGATATAGATCCAATTGGTTACCACCTCCACATCCTCCACTGCCTACTGGAATAGATTCTGATCCTCCTTTAGCTCCACATGGAGAAGATCAAGCTGTAGAGTTGGCCCATTACGTTCTGTCTTTGGACGAAACACCTCAGATGATCTTCAGTAGTCCTTTTTACAGATGTGTACAGACACTGAATCCTTTACTGAAACTTTTAGATTTGCCCATTTGTTTAGAAAGAGGTATTGGAGAATGGTTCACTTTAGAAAGAGCCACCCATCCTCTGCCGGCCGACATTTCAACCTTGGCCAAATTTTTCGATAATTTGAACAAAGATTATCAACCCGATAGACATGTGATTCCCAGTTTGAATGGTGAAAGTGAATCAGATGTGTTTAACAGATCCAAAACTTTCTTACAAAAGTTCATTCCATACATGAATGAACATTATCCACAGGTTGAAACAGTGATTCTTTTCACACATGCCCTGACCAAAATAGCCTTGGGAATGGCTCTTTTGGGTTATAATTCACCCCGTGATCTTTTACAAGGACCACACGTGATCGACAATGAGATCAGATTAAGAGCAGGACTGTGTTCTTTAGATAAGTTCAAATTAAACGGTAATTGGAATTTACAATCGAATGGTAACGTTGAATTTTTATCCCAAGGTGAAGAAATGAATTGGAGTTTTGGTAAGTTGAATTTATGGCATTTTAGAAGTTTTACTAACAAACAGAATATGGATTTGAAGCTGGTTCGGATGAAGATATCAAAGCTAGACAACAAGAGGCTCAACTGTTTGACGTAAGTGTTTAGTTCTAACGGAGACTTTTGTAAAAAAAAAAAAAAAACTGACTTTTAGGAAGTTTATGTCACGATGGAAATCCCTTCTTCACAACCAATGTCAGCTAGTCAACAATTGTCCAATCATACATTGATCGATGAATTGGCAAAAGAATCTGAATCTCAATCTTTGAACGATTTATACCATTCTTCTTCTTTACAGTATTCAGGTTTGGATTCCAAAGATCCCCTTTTCTTGATTAATCAACAACTTTATAGAGGAGAATTCAAAAAATTGAACGGGACAGAATTGGTGGTTAATGATAATGCAGATGTTGTTGCCAAATCTAAAGATACGATTTTATTACATGCTGGACAATTGAAATCCAACGATACCAAATCAAACAAAGATCCTTCAATTTTAGACACTTTAGATGAGAATTTACGTGAAGAGTTGGCTCAAAAATTACCAGAGTCAATCTTGAAAAGTAATAATACCACTCTTTTGGAAAAGTTGGTCCATGCAAAGAAGAAAGAATTGGGTTCTAGTTGATGTTTCCCTATTATGTATACCCCTGCATAAAAACCGTTTTTATTTTTTAAAAAAAAAAAAAATCGCAAATCTTTCAAAAGTGAGAAGCGTTGGATAAAAAAAGAACACTGCAAATGAAGAAGTTTGAACATCCATTACTTGAATATCTCTCAGACAAGACATTTGTGCTTGCATCCACATCTCCTAGAAGATTCGAAATACTCGAGCAATTGGGGATTCCAAACATCGAAGTTGTTCCGAGTCATTTCGAAGAAAATTTGGATAAATCTTTGCACACTCCTGATGAATATGTGGTTGCCACAGCTTTGGGTAAAGGTTTAGCAGTTTGGGATCAGCTCAAAAAGGATAGAAAACTCCCGCATATCATATTGTCTGCAGATACCGTAGTGGAATGTAATGGTTGTATATTTGAGAAACCCAAAGATGTACAAGATAACATCAAAAACATCAAATACATTAGGGACTGTGGAAAGACTCAAAGAGTTCTAACAGGATTGATTCTGATTGTCAATTGTAATGGCGAGCCAAAGATTCATAAACATCTTGAAATCACATATATAGAGATGGACACGGAGTTAAGCGATGCCTTTATCGAACTGTACTGTAAAACAGAAGAAGGTTTGGGAATTGCAGGAGGTTATAGAATACAAGGATTTGGTTCATTATTCATGAAAGAGATCAGAGGAGATTATTACAACGTTGTCGGTTTACCTTTTAGATCCACTTTTAACCTTTTACAACAACTGCTCGACATCCAATTCTGAGATTCGGGTCGTGCACATCAACTCAAATTATCCCATCGTGAAAAATTTTAAAAAAATGAAAAATTTGAGATGAGCTTCTGAAAAAAGTTATAAAGATGGCCATTACTAGAGCAAGAAGTCAAAAGCCACAGAGTCCAAAGAAGTCTCCTAAAGCTGGTACACCCCAGAAGAAGAAAACTCCTCAACCTTCTCCTTTACTGAAGAAAGTGATACAAAAGGAAGAAGAATTTGAACTTCCAAGTGATAGTGAATCGGAATCAGAATCAGAATCGGAATCAGGATCTGAAACCAAACAAGAACCACAAATCAAAGGACTAGATGATAAAGAGGTGCGTAAAGTGATCACACACGAAGTTAAAACTCAATTGGCCAATGCCAAAAAATCAACAACCAACAAAAAATCCAAAACCGGAACTTTATACATTGGACGTTTACCCACTGGATTTGAAGAAGATGAATTGAAGAAATATTTCGAACAATTTGGAGACATTTCCAATCTTCGTGTTTCAAGAAACAAGAAAACAGGACGTTCTAAGCATTATGCATTCATAGAATTTAGCAATTTAGAAGTTGCCAAAATAGCAGCAGAGACAATGAATAATTATCTTTTATTTGGACATTTGATCCAAGTTGCAGTTGTTACAAAAGAAAATGCTGAATTGTTCAAAGGAGCCAATTCAAGATTCAAAAGAATTCCATGGCTCAAAATCAATAAAGTCCAAAACGATAGACCTAAACCTGTCACCAAATTGGATCAATTACAAAAGAAACATGAATCTTCTAAATTGAAAAAAGCCGCCAAATTGAAAGATCTCGGTATAGATTACTCTTTTTAATTAACGAAACTAGACATTGGCATATTCAACACGACTTTTTTTTTCATCAACCGGAAAAAGTTAAAAAATCCAAAAGACTGTTTAAAGTTAAAAATTCCTATCGCACGATTGAATTTACCCTTTTTAACATATTTTTGGGCGAACAACTGTCGTTTATAAAAAAAAAAAAAAAATTTAAATGTTCAATAAAAAGCGTGCGTTTTGTAATCAAATTTCATCAAGATAGAAAATGTCCAAAGTGTACACTTTTGAAGAGATTGAACAGCACACCTCATCCGATGATTTATGGATGGTGATCGATGGTAAAGTTTATGACTGTACCAAATATATCGATGAACATCCAGGAGGTGAAGAAGTCATTGTCGATTGTGCAGGTCAAGATGCTACAGGTCCATTTGAAGATATTGGACACTCCGATGATGCCAGAGAGGTGTTGGAGCAATTGCTCATTGGTATTGTCGATCCAGATTCCAAACCAACAATCTCCTCTTCATCGAATTCTTCCTCTTCTTCTGCTGAAGGAGGAAGCCAACTCCCGTTAATCGTCGCTCTGGCAATCGTCCTTGCTGCCGTTGCCTATTATTTACTGACACAGTAGTTTATCTAGCTTATTTATTATAGATCTTGCATAGTCGTTGTAGTCTGTAGATCAGTCGTGTATTTCAGCACAAAATTCAAAAACGGTCGTGTATTGCAGCACAAAACTCAAAAAGGGTCGTGTAAATTTCAGCCAAAGATCTCAGCCCTTCACAGATGACTGATAAACCGACCCTTAAAGAACTATTAGAAGGTTCTGATGAGCTTGAAGACATTGTGGTGGATGCCGCCGAGCCTGCTGAACATGAGATTGATGTCAGATTTTGCATAGAATGCCGTGATATGCCCACCCAATTGTACTGTTTGAACTGTGATGATAACTTTTGTAAACCATGTTTCCAGATGATTCATAAGAACGGACACAGATCTCAACACAAAACTGAAGAAGTTGAATCTCACCTTCAAGAACAACTTGTAAATGAATCTCTGGCTCCTGAATTTGAACAAGAACCCCAACAATCTAACGATGAATTGTCAGTTGAAGATCGTATCTTGAGCGGCATCAAACGTCAAGTACATTTCATTCCGATGAGATTGACTCCAGAAGAACGTAAACTACTTCGATTACTCCTTGCTGCAGTCAATGTTTCGGAGTACACAGACAAGATTGACATTCTTTCTTACACCTCAAAGCTGAAACGTATCGTGGCACAACTCCGGGAAATTTGTTCCATTTTGATCGGATTAACAATCTCTCAAGATTTCAAACAAGGTACAGAATTGATCCAAGAGAAAGATTTCGAAGAAAATGCAGCTTTTTTTCAACAGATCTTTGAAATTGGCCGTAGATACAAGATCATGAACCCTGAATCGATGAGAGACAGTTTTGGGAAATTGATGTACATGGTGATGGATTCTCGTCTTTCTGAAATCAAAGATCACATGGAGTTTGATCTTTTCCTGCCCATCAAGACTGTGGCTTCGTATTTGCAATCAAAAGATCCAAATCTGATGCTCATGTTCGACGATGTGCTCATTTTGAATGCCACTGCAGAAATTCTGCCCCATGGGAAATCTCGAAATCAAATAGATCGTGAGATTAGACTCAAAGAATCGGCAATTAAGACTTTGTCCGTCAAGTATTCTTCTCGTCTGATCTCCAAAGATGAAATCTGTCAGGTTTTATACTCCGTGGGTGATTTCAATGCCTATACAAACCTGAATAGGAAACCAATTCTTCGTATGCTTCAACGGCTTGAACAATTTGAAAATATCGAAGAAAAATACAAGTTGAACATCAGATTCGGTGTCAAAGGTGCTAGATTGACCCATGACCATGAGAAACAGTTCCAATACGTGTATCAATCTTTACAACTTTGGTCGATGATTCAAAGAGAAATGGTAAGATTATGGTCACTTCTGGATGAAGATCTTTTGTCTCCAACTTTGTATAAAATTCAAAACACCGGACAAGGTTTGAACAGAGTAAAACCTTCTCCACAGGTGTCTAGGTACATGTACAAGATCTTGAACGAATGCCAAAGACAACAAAGACTGTGGATAGGTAGTTCTGTGGTTCATCTAGGTGATTATACAGTGCCCAATTCTTTGTTCTTCTTGGATAAGTACATCCAAGTCCCAAGGATTCTTATCCCCATTGATATCACATTGACAAAGTTACATGAACTTTACCGTAATCCAAATTTACAACAGTTCATCAATGCCGAATACGGCTCTTTAAAAGATTTAGAACTAACCATTCTCAAGGATTTCTTCAGTTATGCTTTTGACGGTAGTGGAACTAACGATTTTTATTCAAGTGGAAGTTGTATCGATGGACGACTCACCAGTGCATGGAATTGGGCTAACGAAATCCATAAAAAGCCATATCATAACATCTTTTTACTAACTGGCTTCATTGGCTTCAATGGTTCCGAGGGGTTTTAGTCCTAATTGGGTAATTAGGGCTGTGGTCGAAAATTAAAAAAAAAAAAAAAAACTTTAAAAAAACGCCAAAGGTTTTGAAATCGAGAGATGAACTTCCTCACGAAGACGCTTAATACCCTTACCGGTCAAGCTATACCATATTCCAAAGATGTTCTAGTGCTGCGAATAGATGATATATGGGATTTATACGATGGAGTTCTGAAAGATGGTTCTCCGGTGTCTGTTTTCCAATTCGATAAACGCCAACAGGGTTATAACTATGCTCTCAATTGTGCCAGAAAATTGTCCGTACTCAAGTTTCCCGGAGTCTTAAGAGTAGTGGAGGTCATTGACCAGGATTCCTTCTTGTATTTGGTGACAGAAAGGGCCAAACCACTCACGTTACAAGCATCCGCAGATGCCAAATTATTAGGTGTTTATACATTGGCCAAGACAGTTCAATTCATTCATAAAGATGCCTTGATGATCCACAGGAAACTCAATGTTGAATCTGTGTTTGTGACACCTTCTGGAGAATGGAAATTAGCCGGATTTGAATTGTTGAACGGTGAAAATGAAATCCAAATCTCAAATCTGAGACTGTTCCCTTCCTTTAACGATCGTACTGAACCTCCGGAGTCAAGTCCCAAACCCTTGAAGTATGATTCTTTCAAGTTTGGATGTCTAATTGTGCATATTTTCAACGAAACAGCTGTCAATGACGTACAAACAGAACTCAAAAGACTCCCCAGAGCATTACAAGGAGCAGTTTCTAAACTTTTGAGTGTAAATCCTGCCACAAGAGCTTCCGTGGATCTTTTTTTCCGTAAAGGAGAGGATTCTTTCTTCGACACCGAGATGATAAACCTCTATAAAGACATGATGGAGTTCAATTTGAAAGAGTCACAAGACAAATTGGACATTTTGGATAGATCTTCACCTCTTATCTCTGAATTTCCGATTGGATTTATAGATCATTTGTTTGTTCCATTGACAATTCAGTTCTTTCAACAGAGTGAACAAGAACCGGAAACCCTTGTCAAGATTCTTACTCATTTGATGCTGTACGTCGATAAAGTTGAATCTATGAGGAAAAACATCAAACCAGTGATAGTTTCAAGTTATCTGAAGAACGATAGAGCCATTAGAATGCTTTTATTGACATCTTTACCGACTTATATCGATTGGTTCGATAAGAACGAGGTTTCCAGTTCGATGTTCCCACAACTCGTCACTGGATTCAACGATACAAATGCTGCCATCAGAGAAGAAACTTTGAAAAGTATCATCCTTGTGGCACCATTTCTATCGGAGAGACAACTCAATAATGATCTATTACGCCACGTTGCCAAACTTCAAAACGATCAATCCGAGACAATCAGAACAAATGTTGTCATTTGTTTGAGTAAAATTGCCAGCTTTATGAACAAAAATTCCAGACTGAACATCTTGATAACCCTGTTCAACAAATCCATCAAAGATCCTTTCATTCCAACAAGACTTTCCACCATTGTGGCCTTTGCATCTTGTGTCGATTATTTCACACCTGATGTCATTGCATCCAAAATTTTATCATCCATTGCCCCTTCTTTACTCGACAAATCTTATAAGATAAGACTTGAGGCATCTAAAACTTTCAACATGTTTTTGGACATCATTCATAAAGAACTGGCCAAGTTGCCTGCTGAAATGGATGAAGATGAAGCCAATGCTGATGTTTCGGTATTGGGTAATAAATTGGAAAATACTCATTTCGGTTGGGGCCATCTCAACAGATTTGCTACACCTCCAATAGAAGATCCCGAATTGAAGAATTCCACTGCTTTTAAAGAAGAAGTTGAAGAATTCGATGATTGGAACGAACCTGAAGAACCACAACCCAAACCCAAACCAAAAGCTAAACCAACAGGTCTCAAGTTATCCAAGCCAAAGACAAAACTCAAACTCGATCTCAAATTAGAAGACAACGACGACCAAGACGGATGGGGAGACGGTTGGGATTAAACGTGTATCTATAAATATTAATTACAAAACCTTATCAAAATCTTCTGTTGGCCATTGGAGCACCGTTGGAACCGGTGAATCTTTGACCACCTCTTCCACCTCCATAACCACCTCTACCACCACCATAACCACCTCTACCTCTACCTCTACCACCATAACCTCTTCCACCACCGTAACCACCACGTCCACCACGACCTCTACACATCAGTTGTAAAGCATCTGGAACTTGTTGTTTGGCCTCTCTTAAGATAGTGACCAATTCATTGGCCTGTTTACTGTTGGCCTCTGTGAAGAAAGTGATGGCAGTACCTTTGGCACCTGCTCTACCAGTTCTACCAATTCTATGGACATAATCCTCAATGTTGGTAGGCATGTCATAGTTGCAGACATAATTGATACCTTTGACATCTAAAATATAGTTAGTAATAAAACTCCAAAAAAGACTTACAGAACGTTTACTTATAGCCCACATTGTTTCTACCCATTTTCATCAACCCTTTTCTGACATCATCAAAAGATAGAGCTCGTTTGTAAAAAGTAGAAATTACGCTTTATCCATATGTTGATGGTGTCACAGAAGGAATGAAGTTCTTGACCTCAAGACTAATTCAAAATGAGGTACGAAATCTGTGAAATCAACATATAAAAGATAAAGCTTTTGTAGCAAAAAGCCTCATTCTGCAAGTTAGTACAATAATACTCACCAATACCTCTGGCAGCCACATCGGTGGCAACCATGATTGGATATCTACCGGCTTTAAACTCAGCCAACACCCAATCTCTTTCGGCTTGTTCTTTATCACCGTGAATGGCCAAAGCTGGCCAACCGTCTTCTCTCAAATATTTGGTCAATTCATCACAAGTTCTCTTTGTCGAGGCAAAGAGTAAAATCTTACTCTCCTTGTTCTCCATGGCAACTTCCAAGTGTTTAACAAGTCTATCTCTTTTCTCGTATTCAGTCACAATTTCAATCACTTGTGTGATGTTATGAGAAGCACTCAATTCCAAAGAACCAATTGTCACTTGGATGTAATCGTTGAGATAATCTCTTACAAGGGTTTGAACAGATTTTGGCCAGGTGGCTGACCACATAAGAGTTTGTCTATCAGGTCTAATTTGATCGACAATCTTTCTGATTTGAGGTTCAAATCCCATATCCAACATTCTATCGGCCTCGTCCAAGACCAAATAGGTGACTCTTCTCAAGTTGGTCTTACCCGATTCCAACATATCGATCAAACGACCAGGTGTGGCAATGACAATTTCAGCACCACGGCTCAATTCTCTAATCTGTTGACCTCTTGGAACACCTCCATAGACACAGGTGTTTCTGATTCTAGAAGTCTTACCGAATTTGGAGCATTCTTGTTGGATTTGAACGGCCAATTCTCTGGTTGGAGCTAAAACCAACACGATAGGACCATCTCCGGGTCTTGAAACTGGTTGGGCATTGATATGAACAATACCGGGTAAACAATACGACAAAGTCTTACCGGAACCGGTGGCAGCAATACCAACCATATCTCTACCGCTCAAAGCCATAGGCCAACCTTGACATTGAATGGCTGTTGGAGCATCAAAGCCTTGTTGTTTGACCTCTTCCAAAACGTAATCCGGAAATCCTGCTTCATCAAAACTGGTGATTGGTTTTGGAATGTTCGAACCGGTGATTGTCATGTCGTGCTTCTTTCTGAATTCAGCCACATCTGTTTCACTTCTGGCAGTCACTTCAGGATGTTCGTTATAAAAGTTTTTTTCAAATTTAGGCATGTTGTTCAAATCCCATTCTTGTTTCTTCAAATTGTTACCGAAATCGTTGAATTGGTCGTTAGAACGATAACCGCCGTAGCCTCCTTCGTTTCTTCCACCGTATCCATTAGAATCTCTGGAATAACCATTATCCCTTTGACTGTAACTTCCACCGTTACCATATGAGTTATTACTACCTCTGTTTTGATTATAATATGACATCTTTAATCAACTTTTATAAAACTTCTTCCTCTTCTTTTATATGAGAATTTTTTTTTTCACTTTGTAAAAAAAGAAAGAAAATTTTTGGGGAAAAATTTTATGTTACCCGGCCTACAGGGCGATGAGGCGATGAGGCGATGAGATGGGATTGAAGGATGATTAGGAAGTTGAAGGATGATATCTATTATACATTAAGGTTCGGAAGTGGCGAAGTTCCCAGCAGCCAATTTTTCGCTGAAAGAATCTTCGATATGGGTACACATTTCTACGAGATCGTCAAGACCCTTGTGTAGGGCTTGGACCAGAGTGGAAGGACCATATGTTTGAATACGGATGTTCAATTTTGCCTCTGAAGGGTGTGGAATGGAATAACCACAGAATTCTACATCTGGGTTTTTCATGATGACGTAACGGAGGGCATTTCCCAAGGTGTGATCTTCGTCTGCAATTTGGAAAGAAGCCAGAGTTCCATCTTCACTGGCACCAGGAAGAAGACGAATCTTTTCTACATCGGCTTCTTCTTCCTCGAGGATGATTTCTTCTTGTTCAACGGCATCTGGCATCTCAATGTCGGTGCTCATGATGATGAGTAGTTGGATGAAAAGATTTTCAACTTGATTCTCATCCTTTTTTTTTGCGTTTAGGCGGAGGAAAAAAATCTTCGGGCAGAAACCGGCGGAAAATGGGCGGAGCACTACCATACGGACCGGGAAACATACTTCCAGAGCCAAGAAAAGACATCCAAACAGTTTCCATTTCCATCTCTTCCGTCATATTCCTCCATCCACCGTTTCTTCCCCTCTCTCAACAAACAACCTCAATCCTTGTCCCGCCTAAATTTCCCCTCCCCCGCCCAATCCAAAATTTTCCCCGCCGCATTTCCGCCCATTGATTTTTTTTCCCGCGTTTTTTAAAATTGTAATCATCAGCAACCGCTTTCAAAAACGAAACAACTTCTCAATCCATCCCTTACAATACCTTGAAACATCATTCCAATAACCCCTGAATCAGCCCATGTATAACATGTCCCATTCTAATAACCTGAATCCGCCCAACGATGCCCCTTCTTCTTACGTAAGAATGGGCTCCATCGGCGATGACGCCTTTAACGTTTCTCGTCGTGGCTCTTCATTTTTGTATCCAATGATGCGTGAAAACTCTGTTGTGGAACATCCCAATCTGAATTACACTCCGTTTCTTCCTCGTAACGATTCGGTTCCCCAATTCATCACCGGATTCCCCCGTCAAGATGCCCCAAATTTCACCACTGCCCAGGCACAACCCCAATATCCACAACCTTATTCCCAACCCCATCTACCCCATCCAATGAACCCTCCTAATCATCCACCAGAGTATCAGGACTTCCATAGACCAGAACAAGACACCCTGAAGCTGCCGCCTCAACCCCCTTATCGTCCTCGTCAACTCAGTATCCAACCCTACGATGCTCCCAGTGATTTCGATTCCTTCTTAAAACGTGACTCAATCCGTGGCATATTGAACTATGGATCAGATTTGATGGAACTGCTGCCCTTCGAAGAGTTTGGCCTGTACAGACCCAGAGAACCAGATCGTAAACGTCGTAGATCCAGAAAGGGTAAAGATCCAAGTCCCCAAGGTCTGCCCCAAGGTCCCACTCCTGCCCATACTCCTATTCAACCTCTGCCTCAACCTCTGTCTCTGCTGCCCCAACAAGGTTACGAAGATCGTCTCGTCCCACTGCAACAGGTGATGCATGCCGAAGATGGTCGTCCTCTTCTTGGAGCCACAAAAGTGGATCAACTAATGCTCGTGATCGAACTGAGAAACAAAGGGATCAATAAACTGATTCCACGTTCAGAAGACGGTTCAATCTTGGCCGATCAAAGAGCCGGTGTGGTCCCACTGCCCGTGGATTTGGTGGGTGGAGTCGAAAAACATACGGCAAACCGTCAGAAGAACTTTCAATGCCAATACTGTCTCAAAAAATTCACACAATCAACTCATCTAGAAGTTCACGTGAGATCTCATATCGGTTATAAACCTTATGGATGTCAATACTGTGGTAAACGTTTTACGCAAGGCGGGAACTTGCGAACTCATTTACGTCTTCATACTGGAGAAAGACCTTTCCACTGTGACGTTTGTGATCGAAAATTTTCGAGAAAGGGAAATTTACAGGCACATAAATTGACACATGATAATTTAAAACCATTTGAATGCCGTTTAGATGATTGTAATAAGTCATTTACACAACTTGGAAATCTTAAATCACATCAAAACAGATTTCATCTCGATACTTTGAACAATTTGACTAAAAAATTGGCAGATTTGGGAGGTGCAAATGAAGAAGATATCTTGTTCAAGATTGAAAATTTACCATATGAAGAACAAAACTTGTTGAAATATTTCACCAGTACTTATAAAAATCTCAACCGTGGAATACGTGGTCGTGGTAAGAAGGTACAACAAACTTCTACAAGTGATAAATAGAGTTTTCATCATGTCTCATTATAGCAAAATAAATATTAGTTCAACATGTTTGGAGTATCATGGGCCCATTCGTTCAACAACTCATCAAAGTTATAATTTGGATTCGGTTGCAGTATTGGTTCCAAAGATGAACTCGTCTCGGAATCCATCACCGTGCTCGATAATCCAGAAGGTATTTCATAATTCATCTCATCGTTGTTCAAAACATCCGTCACCAAATCTTGTGATGCTTGGTTGAAATCAGAATTCATGTACGGAGGTAAGAATTTACCAAAGATCTTGGAATCCAATTTATCCATCATACCGGGCATATACTTCTCATCAGAATAATCCGGCATTCCATTGGGTGTCGAATAGTTGAGATTGATACCGGTATCGACACCATCGATGTAATTCACACCGTTGACAATGTTATCGATCGATTGTTTTTCATCCTTGATACTGTTGGTTGGAGTTGGAGCACGAGGAGTTTCTCCACCGTATCCAGTGTTGGTCTTCAGAGCGGTACGTCTGTTCAACTGTTCAAAGACAGAATTCAAAATGCTAAAAGTACGTCTTGCCAGAGTGGAACTGTTCTTCAAAACTTCCAACACTCGTTTACCAGCCTCCAGATCCAGTTTGATTTGCAGGTATTCCGAATCCATCTTTTCAGGTCCAAAATGTACATAGTAAACCAAACATGCAACACTGAAGAAAATGGTATAGATGCTGAACCAATACGACCCACTCAACATGTTTTTGGAAATCATGTCTTCACTCAATTTGACCACAATTCTGGCAACGTTGATACAATTCTTCAGTTTTTCGACACTCTTCAAATCTGCTGTTGTGTGTTCTTGTGAGATGTAATGGATAAATGGTCTGTAGAGGATGATTTTGATGTGAAGATAAGAAAAATGGAGAAGCCGATTTGCTTTGAAGTATCGCAAATTGGGTTCAATTCCAGGTTTCAATTCAAGTGGTAAAGCATTCATCCAATTTTGTAAATCGAGTTCCAAATTATAAACGATGTTATTGGTTTGAGCAGGACTACGGGGCAGTTGTTTTTTAACTGGATACAATTGGATCACCACTTTCCTCATGATCAACAACAATTTAGTATGATGATTTGCAATTGCCGAAGATGACAAACTCTTTTGGTTCTCAAAGTTGTAACCTGTTTCCGTGATGTTTTCATCGTCCAATTCAATGGGGAAATCTTGATCAAAATCAGTTTCATTGATCGACATCGGTAATCCTAACATTGCATTCACATAGATATCCATCTTATAAACAGTCCAAAAAATTCTCTTACGAACTTCTAATTGAATTGGATTAAAAGGATAGTTCAAATGACGATGGAAACCTTCTCTCAACAGAGCTCGAAGACCTATTCCAACGTATGAATAACAAGTTGATAACCTTGCCCCACATTGTAAGAACAAAACTAACATGACAATCGTTTGAATACCGTATAAATCTCTTGTATCTGTAATATCGATCAACTTCCTCAGTGCAATGAAATATTTATAACCTTCATCGTCAAAGATATCTTGTTCTTCTTTGGTCTGACCAATGCTATTTTTGGTCACTTGAGCACTCTTATAGAACAAAGAACCACATGCCATCACCGAATAGACAAGTGGTAAAAATTTTTGTTGTGTATCCGTATAATTGGAAGGATCAGTTTCGTATAAAATACTCAATTGTTTGATAAAACTTGGTCGATGATAAAATCTGAATAAAATACAAGCATTGTCCCAAGTACTTGAGATCAATTTGACCAGAATATCTTTTGGAGGTAGGATAATTTTAATTTCTTTACCGACATGGCTTTCTATGGAACCATCGATTGCAGCAGCCACAGGAGGTGTACTGACTGGAGAATGAGTCATTTGACCCTTTGGATGGTTATAGAGTTGAAGTATATCTTGAATCGAAGGTTCTTTATTTTCCAATCTCAATTGCGTCAAAACGGCATTCAATTTATAAATGTTCAAACCTTTGACCCCGAAAAGTTTTGAGATAAAGATGTCATATAGATCTTTGTCATGTTCTACATGTCTTTCATTGATAGGATTTGTGATTGGTACTATTGAATTTTTCCTCCTTGCAGAAGGTTGGTTATAAGTACATTCATAAGAATACACCGTACAATGGATACAAGGCTGTTGTCCATCACATTTAACTTTCTTACGACGACATTCATCACACAGTCTTGTCACTCTTCTACGTTTAGGCAGATCTCCTGTTACTTGATTTTCTAAATGATGTATCATAGCAGGACTGGGTATTGAGTTTGGCATCCTTTCCTGTCCAGCAGGTTCTCAATGAGCCCTTTTAAGGTTTTGGCAAATTTTTTTTTGTGAAGCCTGCAGCTGCAGGGAGACAATCGGCTTAAAGAGGGGAAGAAGAGGGGAGAAGAGGGGTAATAAAGGTTTAGTCAATCGTACTTAGGGGCAAAAAGATAAGATTGATAAGGCATAAAGAGTGGGGTAGTGTGATCAATTGACTGTTTTTTCAGCCATGTGCTGAACAAATGTTTGTAAAGTACTTTTAAAAGTGAAAAGGGCAATTAAAAAGGGCAAAAAAGCAAAGGGCATAATTTTTTATAAAGGGTTAAAAAATTCAAATCTTAAAGAGGGAAACAACCGATGATGGGACAATCATGTGATGCGGTGCAGAACGTCATCCGCTGATTGTTCATACTGTTTGTTACTTGTTGTTTATTAAAAGTTCTTATTTCGCTTATAAAAACACATCATAGATACTATCGATTCCGGTATCGGAGTCTGCATCTCTTAAAGGGCAAGTTTCCTAGTCAGTTTTATTAACGCGGAACAACTTGACGCATGTATTTGCACACTTCCGAATTTAAACTTTCGATTGACTAGTAGACATAAGGCGTTATAATCAAATAATATTCGCATCTGATGAGGCTGATACCAATAATTAAGCTTTCCGGTTTTTATAATTCCAACTTGTTACAAATTCTTTTACCTATTGATAGGACTTTATTTGATAATTAGACAATCCTTCCCTTAAAATTCTCTGTTTTGTCTCCCCTTTTGTCTCCTCTTTCGTCTCCCCTTTCGTTATCATCTCCTCTACAAACCCAATCTTCACTTAACAATTCCATCTCTCCCAATGTGATCCCCATCTTATCATTCCAATCATCTCTCACTCTTCTCGGCCCGATCTCCGCTTAAAGCCTCAAAAAAAATACCCACCCAAATGCGGTAATTCTTAAAGCCCCACTTTACTTTTATTTTTTTCTCATTTTTCACCGCCCCCGTTTTGTGTTTTCGTTATTTGTTTTTTTGTTTTCATTTTCAAATGCAATGAGCAACTTGTGATCCAGACACTTGAACCTTATTAATCAGCTGCATCCATTTGATCCACCATGTCTCAGCAGCCTATCGCATATGACGATCCCAATGAACTCATAAATCAAGTCATATCCACTCTAACAGTGCCACAAGACTCTGAAGAAACTTATGTCTCTCGTCAATTCAACAATTCCAAAAATGACCAAAACGAAATTCAAGCATATGCAAAAATTGCAGGACGTGATTGGACTTATTTCGTGAAAACTTTAGAAATCGCCATAGGACGTAATACAGATGCCACTGCCCATATGGCTCCTGAAGATCAAGCAATTGCCATAGATCTAGGACCTTCAAAAGTCGTCAGTAGACGCCATGCAGAAATTTCCTATAATTTGAACACCCGTCGTTGGACTTTGAAAGTTTTGGGAAGAAACGGCTTAAAAATTGATGGTGTGAGAATCACAAACACGGGACAAGATTCTCCTCAAATTCCTCTCGATAGTGGTAATATCATCGATATCGGTGGTACTCAAATGATGTTCATCTTACCCGATTGTTCTCCCGTGATTCTGAAACCATTTTTGGACGCTTTAAAAGATCGCGTTGGAGTCAAATCAAGATCAATAGGTTTTGAATCCTCTCATAACAATTTAAAAGGCTTTCAAATCTTTAACAAGAGTCAAATCAAAGATGGAGAATCACATTCTTCATCTCCAGGTGCCAAAATTGGAGAACAAGATCTATCAAAAGATGAATCCAAAGACATCAAACCTCCTTTCAGTTATGCAACGATGATCACACAGGCAATTTTGACAAATCCAGAAGGTATCTTATCCCTCTCTGAAATCTACGATTGGATCTCGTCTCATTATGCATACTATCGTCATTCCAAAACTGGTTGGCAAAATTCCATAAGACACAACTTGTCGTTGAATAAAGCCTTTGATAAAGTACCAAGAAAACCAAATGAACCTGGAAAGGGAATGAAATGGTGTATTGCTCCTGCCTACAAAGAAGAATTCTTGAAAAAATGGCAATCAGGTAGTATCAAATCACGTCGTGGCTCCAGTGTCACCCGTCAATTACAACTCCACTTGATGAAGAACAAATCTCTTCCTGATAACACATATGTCATGCAGCATCAACAACCGCAACAGCAGTTACCCCAATTAAAACATCAAATGGCTCCGGTCCCACCACAATACCAACCCGTAGGACAACAACAATTTGCCAATTATGTCCAACCACAATACCATCATCAACAACTTCTGCCGCCTGCTCCTTTGCAACAGTATGCCATATATCAACCTCCACTTCCAAATGGACAAGTCAATAGGGCCAAACCAGAACAAGATCTTCTCCAAACTCCCAACAGACGTGAAAAAATGGAAAATGGACTATCTTCTCCACAGGCTCCTCTCAGTGCCGAAAGAGGTGGTGCTTTGAACGGGAGCCGTAGAAGTTCAAGACTTCAAAAACAAGGCTTTGGCGACTTTGTATATTCCAGTCCAGCAAAAGATCAAAACGAGGTGATGGACTTTTAACACTTTCTTGTATAACTAATACATTGTTGTACATTATATATCTATCTATGAGTTCTAGGTCTCATTCTAGCATAACGACGACCAGGAATTGGAGTACCTCCTTGTGGCAGTGGACTTCCCGATGCAAACAAATTTGGTTGTGCTTGTGCTTGTTGTCCGAATCCAAAGCCTTGTGCTTGTGGTTGTGCTTGTCCAAATCCGGGAGATGATGAAAATGGTACTGGTGTAGTGGAATCTCTGTTCTGCCCAAAGACTGCAGCTGGAGCAGGAGCAGCAGCTCCATTGAAGTTGAAACCTTGTGGTGTGGCTGATCTTGAACTGGCTCCTTGGAAATTAAAAGGTTGCAGCAGAGCTGCAGAAGCTCCAAACACAGAGGCAGGATCAGGTTTAGGTCCTGAAGCGTTGAATTGGAAAGATGGCTGTGGAGTGCTGTTTCCAGATCCAAAATTGAACTTTGGACCTGCGTCGTTGTTCAGATCTCCAAATGAAAAAGCAGGTTTCGGTGCAGAAGAGCCAAAGGCAACTGGTTTGGGAGATTCGATTTTGGAATCTCCACCGATGAGAGGTTTGGCCAGGCCAAAAGAGAATGCCGGCTTGCCATCAGGTTTAGGAGTTTCATTCTCCTGGTTCGCAGATGATCCAAATGCAAAAGGTTTCAGAGCACCAAAAGCACTTTCAGTACCCATCAGAGAGTTAAAAGAAAAAGCCGGTTTCAGCTCTGCTGGTTTCAGTTCTGTATTGGTCAGTCCGAAGGTGAATCCAGGTTTTGCTTCAGCATCTTGTGTGGATTTATCGTTGGTGGCGCCGAAGTTGAATGCGGGTTTTGATTCTGCTGGTTTGTCTTGAGACTGACCAAAAGCGAATGCAGGTGAATCTGCTGGCTTATCTTGAGACTGACTGAAAGAGAATGCAGGTTTTTCTGCTGGTTTGTCTTGAGACTGAGCAAAAGAGAATGCAGGTTTTTCTGCTGGCTTATCTTGAGACTGACCAAAAGAAAAGGCAGGTTTTTCTGTTGGCTTATCTTGAGACTGACCAAAAGAAAAGGCAGGTTTTTCTGCTGGCTTATCTTGAGATTGACTGAAAGAGAATGCAGGTTTTGATTCTACTGGTTTGTCTTGAGTCAGACTAAAAGAGAATGCAGGTTTGGCTTCTCCCAGTTTATCAGTAGACAGGTCTAAAGCAAATGGTTTAGCCTCACTCGACTTCTCAAGAGACTGTCCAAAACTAGAAGCAGGTTTAGCTGGTTTAGATTCTTCTTTGGTTGCCGGCAGATCTTCTTTTGCCAGACCAAATGACAAAGATTTGTCATCTTTCTTCAGTCCAAAACTGAAAGCAGGTTTCTCTGAAGGTTTATCAGCTTGATCAAGTACTGATTTTGGTTCTGGTTTCGGTTCCTCTTTGGCCCCAAATGAAAAAGCAGTTTTTGCTTCTGCTGGCTTGTCGGTGAAAGAAAACGCTGGTTTTGCAGGTTCAGCACCAGATGCTGGGTTCAACTGTTCATCTTTACCCGCTTCAGATTTCAGAGAACTTGAAGCTCCAAATGGAAATGCAGGTTTAGGCAGTTCAGTCTCTGGTTTAGCAGTGGAGGTACCAAATGAGAATGCAGGTTTTGGTTCTGTTTGTGGAACAGATCCATTGGGTTTTCCAAAGGCAAACACAGGTTTTGGAGCCTCTTCCGTCGTGGCAGGTCTTTTCCTCTTTCTATCCTCATCAGACGATTCCTTGGCAAAGGTAAAAGCAGCACTAGGACCCACAGACGTCTCAATTACAGGTTTAATTTCCTTCTTTGGTGCCACTTTTTTACCTGCAAGCACATCATCCATACCAGGGGCAAGTTGTTTGGGACCGTATTTGTCCTTTTGGGAGTTGAAATTCAAGTTGATAGGTTTGAAACTACTTGAATCTTTCTTAACCTCTTCTTCTTCATCCAAATCGTAGATAAAAGATCCACTGAACACCCCAGAAGTGTTTGTCACGTCAGGTTTTCTCTTCTTTAAAGGTCTTGTGTGTAGCACTGATCTATCCGGTACAAAAGAGGTATTAATACTCAGTATTGAAGTGTTTGCCGAGCCTGGAACTGAACCATTAGCCCCATAAACGTTCATATAGTTCATTTTTCTCTTGTAATAGGCGTCCAATTTCATCTTACGTTTTAAATTGATCAAATTTGACCGTTCCTTGGGGTTTATGCGTCCTAATTGGAGTCTCAGATCGGATATCGAACTCCTACGGCTCTGTGACGAAGGAGGTAAGATCATAGATGTGTTTCTGGATTCATTGAATTTACGTTTTGTTCCTGTTTGTGGATAAATTACAACGCTTTCGTTAGAATTATCACGGGTTTCGGGCACAGTTTCACCCAAAAGTTCATTATGACGTTTGTTATTTTCCAGTTTCAAGTTGTCATGGAAGAGTCGAAGAGCAGTGATATCACTAACGGTACAGTTTCCCAATTTTTCACTACGAAATCTATTGAACTGTGCCATTGAATTCATCTCCATTGGCGCTTCGTCATTGCTCATACCAAAATAGTTCATGACGTTACTGACAAGTCTAGATTTTTTTGTATTGGGTTGTTGCGAAGGCGACGCTGATCGTTTGGAAACGTCTAATGATCCCATATTGATCTGTTTAGATGTGAAATCTATATTTTTGTTCTCAAGTGTTAACTATGAATTAAAATATTTTCAAATTTTGCGCCAACTTTTTGGAAAAGTGACAAAAAAAACAGAATAAAAAGAAGAGAATGTTGAAACAAATGACATCTGGAGAGGAAAAGAGGATGAATTGGGAGTATAAAGAGGATAAAATAGGGATTATAAAGAGAGGGAGAAGTTGAGATTTAAAATGAAGTTGGTAAAAAAAAATATTGAATTGAATTTGGTAGATTTAAATAACAATTAATACATTAATTTAAACCATAACCCCCCTTAAAATTAATATTTTGCTACCTTTTCTGGCCTTTTTTTCACCTTCAATTTAATTCTCAACTTCTCCACATTTAAGTTTAGAAATGGCAGGTATTTTAACTTATGCAGGCTGGGCATCTTTTGGTAAGTAATTAATCGTTATTTTCTACTAACATCAGGTGTTCTGGTCAGACTGTATCAACAAGGAATTCGTAAAATGCCATTCACGAAAAATCCAGAAGGTCTTTTTTGGTCAGCAGCATTTTGGACAGGATTCGGTTATTTCTTTGTACAATGGACGGAAAGAAATGATAGATTATTACTGCAAAGATTGGAAAATTTACAAACTTCAAGAGAAAAAAGAGCTCTGCTTGCTGAAGAGTAATCTTATCACTATTTATATCTATATTTATCTATTTTAATTTATCTATTTATTCATTTTATTCCTTATAATTTTGATCAATTTGTAATTGAAAATCAAACATTATTTTAAAAAAGGTGTCAATAATCGTGTTGTTGAAGCCAAATTAAAGATGACATTTTTAGAACAATTACCACCAGATTTGAAAAAAGAGATCGAATCAATAATTGAACAAGTTCCAAACTCATTAAACGTTTTTGAATCTTTACATCTGTATTTGACATCGGGCACTAAAAGAAAGAAAATTGAAACGGATGAAATCACCAATTTACAAGGTTATCATATCGTGTTACAACTACCTGAATTATCTGTTTTGTCACCAATTCGTAAAAGATTAAATCTTATCATACTGGCAAAAGACGATAAAAAGATATTGGCATTGACAAAGGCAATTGATGATCCAGATGTCATACCGGAATTCATATTAGACGATTTAAATTCTCATAACATTGTATATGGAGCAATTTTACCCTCGCCAGAAAAGAAAAATGTCAAATATTTGGCAATTTTCTATCGTCATAGTTATAAAGATGTGTTCAAAAATGAACCTTTGTTGATCCAATTGAATTTTGATATTTTGGATCCACAATGGATGCCAATTTTACAACAATTGAACTTCACAAGCTTGATTTCCTATTTACAGAGACAATTTCAGATATGTGGATTTCAATTGTTCGATCCTTTCGAAGAATCAAGTAGTTTCTATGTCGAAGCCCATAGAGGTTCAAAAGAAGGAATACTTTATTTCTTACCGAACCATGTGATTTTTGGATTCAAAAAACCGATATTGATCTATGAATCGACTCAAATTGAAAGTATCACGTATACTTCAATCACCAGAATCACTTTTAATGTGACTTTATTACTCGTTAATGGAGAACAAATTGAATTTTCCATGATCGATCAAGAAGAATACGAAAAGATCAATCAATACGTTCAAAAGAAAGAATTTAGAGATACATCTATGGCAGAAGAGTACAAGCTGCAAACAAAGATGAAGAACAATGAGAATGAAGGTATATTAGAACAGATTCAGGATGATGATGACGATTCGGAAGATGAAAATTATCAATTTGGAGCAGAAGAAGATCTGAGTGGAGAAGAGGTTCAATCTGAAGGACAGAGTGATGGAGATGATGATGATCTGAGTGATGATGAGTCTCTTGATTCTTTACCGGAAGATTTCGAGGAAAGTGAAATAGAATGAGGGGTTTTAATGTGATAAGTTGATATATAAATTATATGAGGATTCCTTTAATTATATTCAGAATGATTATTTACATGGTCAATTTGATTCTAGAAATAGGTTATAACTTTTGGTTCATTTTTATTTGTCTCGGACATCTCTTTGAAGTTTTGATCAATGTCTATATTGTCATACTTAAAATTAAGTATGGAAATAGAAAAGTTAAGTATGGAAATAGAAAAATTAAGTATGAAAATATTGAAAATTGTACGAAAATTGTATGAAAATTGTATGAAAATAATACAAAAATTACTATGGAAAATACAAAAATTACTATGGAAAATACAAAAATTAACTATGGAAAATACAAAAATTAACTATAGAAATAAATGAAAAATTACTATGGAAAATACAAAAATTAACTATGGAAAATACAAAAATTAACTATGGAAAATACAAAAATTAACTATGTAAAATAATTCATCAACATGTCAGAACTAAAGTTTTGTACGGTTTGTGCCATGAATCAAAATAGGTAAGTCCAAACCATCTTCAACAACACCACTAACCAAAGATCCATGCAAGCACATAAAGTCCTCAAAGATGCCGGTTATAACGTTGATTCTTTCGGTACAGGTTCAGCCATCAAATTACCTGGTCCTTCCATGGATAAACCAAATATATACGAATTCGGAACCACATACGACAAGATATATGAAGAGTTGATCAAACAAGATCCCCGTTTATACCAATCCAACGGTGTTTTACTGATGTTAGAAAGAAATAGAACGATTAAAAAGGCCGCCCAAAGATGGCCATACATCTCTGTACCGGAGAACAAAGAATACAACGAAAAACAATTTGGATTCGATATAGTTTTCACATGTGAAGAAAGATGTTATGACGCAGTAATAGAAGACTTAATAGCGAGAAATTATGACCAACCTGATACCACTTTGAGAACTATTCATGTAATAAATTTGGATATAAAAGATGATCATGAAAATGCAAAAGTTGGAGGTGCAGGGATTTTAAAATTGGCAGAACAAATCAGTGCTAAATATAAAGAATCACAAGAACAAAGTGATCAATTCAGTGAACCTTTTGAAGATGCAATGTTGGGGATCATGTCGAAATGGCAACAAGAACATCCAAATCTTCCTCTTTTGTATAGCGTATGTTATTATTAAAACTTAGTCATTACACACCGACCGTTGACGAAAACTTTACGAACATTTCTATCATCTCCATTGAAAACCCATTTGTCAACGATATCCTGGAACTTCGTTAAAGCTTTTGAACGGTTTGTCCAATCCGGTTCTTGATGTTTAAAACAATCAACCGGCGAATTATCACAGTTCAATTCAATCAATTGGGCATCCCATTTCATTCCAACTTGGAACTTACCAACTTTATCCAGGAGTTTACAAACTTCTGCACCTCCTCTTGTGGCAAAGAACAAACATTCATTCACAGATAATTTCTCCTTTTCAATATGAGAATCCATCACAAGATGTCTTGAGACCAAAAGTGCATGTTTGGCCACGGTGAGAATAGAAGGAGCAAAACCTCCAGAACAATCAGTTCCTAAACTGATGTTGATTCCAGCTTCCAAAAGCCATCTAATCCTTGCCTCTCCACTGGTGATGGAAGAATTAGATGTTGGACAATGTGAAATACCACATCCAATTTTAGAGATGATTTCACGTTCTTCTTCCGTGAAATGTATTCCATGGGCAAGAATTGTCTTGTTGGAAAGTAAGTTGTGCTTCAAATAGACATCTGTATATGATGTACATTGTGGGAATTGTTCCATGGTCCAATCCACTTCAACTTTGGTTTCATTTATATGAGTTTGACAATGGTAATCCTTGGATGCACGTAAATCTCCCAACATTTGAAGAGTTTCAGAAGTACAAGAACCTGCAAATCTTGGAGTTATAATGGGAGCAATGAGCTCATTATGAGGATCTCTTTTGGCAATGTGTTCGATCACTTTTAAATTAGAAATTTGACATTCTTCAAAAGTTTCAATGTAATGATCCGGAGAATTGTTATCCATACAAACTTTACCCACAAAAGCTCTTTGACCTTCTTTCAACAGAATGTCAGCAAGGAGATTAGTGGCAGGAGCATGGATTGTGGCAAAATACGAAGCACATGTAGTTCCATTACTCAATGTACGTCTGACACATTTTTCGTAATGTTCTTTGGCAATGTCCAAATCTTTGAAAGAAGATTCAAGTGGAAAAGTATAAAAATCAAGCCATTCTAATAAAGTGGTGTTACCAAAGATACCAAGATTTGAGAATTGAGGAGCATGGATATGGGTATCGATGAATCCAGGGAAGAAGAATGAGTTCTCGTTGGAGCAGTCAATTTTAACTATTTCAACATCATCTGGATTGACCTTTGAATCATACTCTTTGAGTGCCTCTAAAGGTCTAGAATCATAGTTTTCTTTGATGAAAACAATAGTTCCAGTCTCATCAACACCAGTTACAGCATGTGGAATCGGTTCCAATACACCCAACGTTGGAGTATGTGCTAAAGTACCACAGTATAAAGTGAACTTCAAAGGTTGAAGCAGTTTTGGTTCAAGATGTTCGACGAAAAAATCTTCTCTTGTCATGCTACAAGTTTCAAACCAAAGAATTAAACCCTGTTTTTATATAGAATTTTGACATCTATAGGCAATAGTCAATGGTTTCGATCGAGATAATCGTGCCGCGGAGATGAGCCAAATTTTTGCATACAAAAAAGATCTTTTGCATACAAACTTCCGCGGATAGATTTTTTTTTTCGTTGGAGTGCACGGAATTTTTTCATTTTTTGCTTTTTTTTTACAAAGGCTTTACTTTATTTTTCAGTGGGGAATTTTTTCTTTACCGCGGGAAACCGCTACGCTACAATAGATCTATACAAAAGCCATTGCTTGTAAAAAAGAATGACTTAAAAAGGGAGAAATCAAAAATTATGAGATCCGCACCACCCAGAGGGTGGCCGACAACTCCAGTGGTAACGGGGAAAGTGCAATGTAAACCACCAGAATTGGCCACAAGGACTTCTTGATCTCCTGTGGCTTCCCAAGGTAAGTATGAAGAAAAAAAATGCAATGATTTCAAATTTATATAAAAAAAAGCCCAAAAGGAGGGTAACTTTTGGTGCCAACAAAAAAGGGGGTTTTCAAATGGGGGTGAATTGGGCCAATCTGGGTTTTGTTTGGCCCACATTTCTGATGACAATGTGTTTTGTTTGTAAAAAATTCAGATCGATGTATCCAACTGCTGTGCCTTGACCTTTGGCCACGTTGTACGATCCGGAAGTTATGTATCCAATGAGATGTTGAGCATGAGGACATGCAGGAACAGATCTGTGATCTGTTTTACCAAACAGTGTCTTTTTCTCTGTATAGTTTAACCAATGTTGTAGATCCTGTTCTGGAATTGCATATATCCTTGCATTGGGTTCAGGATGTCCTTTATCTACAAGATGTATTTGAATAGGTGCAATCTTCAATTTGGATTCGTCTGTACCGTACAATTGAACTGGATTCTCTGTAAGCATTGATGTTTGTTTGTCTTTGATCCATTCGAAGAAATCAGTCAATGTCTTAAGTTCACGTTCAGTGTTGTTCCAACTCGAAAATTTGAAATCTGTATCCCCAATTTTATCAATACCAGAACGAAGAAGTCTGAGAAATTCCCAGTCACAATTGAACGGAAATCCAACTTCACCTTTACCAAAGTGAGGATCTTGATTCAAAAGATCAAATGTTTCATAATTGATTCTTTTCCCCTTTTGAATTCGTGTCCATTTTTTGTATCTTTCGTTTCCTTCAACCAAGTTTTCTAGGAACCCAGCCTTGAGATGAGGATAATCCACTGGAAATGACAAGGCAGACAGTTCAAAGGCAAGTTGTTGTTTCTGTTTCAAACCTGCTTGTGACACATGTGAAATTTTGTTGACTTGAACCCAGAAGGGTAAAACCCAAAACCATGGAACGATCAAGGTATAGGTCAACAGATCACTTTTGAAGACCAACACCGGGATTTCTGGATCAGAATCATATTTAGGAAGTTTGTTCACACCAGGACCAAGCTTGGATCTACGATGGCTCAACTGTTTCACAGTAGGTTGATTGGAATAAGAGTTCAATCTTCCTTCAAACGAGAATAAAGAATCACAACTGTCTTTGTTGAAACCAGCTCCTTGATTTAAGTTGATGATTGCATCTACAGGATCAATAGGAACCTGGGATACTTTGATAGGATTCGAAACTAGTCTTGGATCATCAGAATAGAAAGATACTGCAGTTCCAGTACTCACCGAACCAAGGTCTTGTAAAGCTCCCAATTTCAACAAATGAGAAGCAGTTTCTAAATTTTCATCATTAACAGTTGGAGTTAAAACTTGACAAAGAGCAGACAATGCAAGAGGTCCAGTTAGTTCTATTGAACCTAAAGCATATCTACAATCTGTCACTTTGATATCCAAATCTTGTTTGTATTGGATCAATTGTTTGAAGACGTCTTCATACAACGAAGGATGTACTCTGATCAAGAGTTTATCACCATGTAAGAAGAGTTGTCCTTTCCCAATGATCTCCTCATTGTACAAATCACCTTGCCAAAGTCTTTTAGAACACTTAAACTTGTAATTTGTCAATTTGGAAGCCACCTCTTCAACTTGTCCTTGTACAATGGCACAACTCATATAAGAAGTGTCATGGGCCAAAGCACCGTCCATAACAGATTTACGATGGGTGGATCTGTAGCATTTTTGAGTGGGTTTCAAAGGAATCTGAAACCCCCATCGTTTGATGAGATGCAGTCTTTTACTATGCCATATATGAGTCGGAAGCCAGACAAAAGATTTTTGTCTCTTGTGATACTTTGTTCCACCTCTGGGTCTTTCCAGTAACTGGTCAATACCTATATTATCATATGATCCTGCTTGATTGTTCAAAAACAGCATGTTCCGAAAAACTTTTGCTTCTTCAACACCGGATTTTGACAATTTAAGTTCCAATTTGTCCGCTTCCATCTTTTTGATCTTAGCACTCAATTCTTTGAGTCTACTACGAAGATTATACTTTTCAGGGTTAGCTTGACCTATTCTATCCAACCGAAGTCTTGCAGCAGTTCTCAACAATCTTTTTTGTGACTTCAATTTGTACAATTCTTTACCCTTTATACGTTTCTTGGAAGTTGACAGAGTTTGTGCCTCATTACTCAGTTTCATTTCTCTTACAGCTCTATGTCTCATCCTTTTGGGAACTCTTTTCACATTATGTGATGCAGTACGTCTACGTAAGGATCTAGGCAAACTTTGAAACACCCTTGAAGCAGAAGAATACTTGGATCTAAGTTGCAGTTTCTCTAATTCTTGTATCTCATATTCTCTGGCTTTGAGAAAAGTGGGTACATCCAACACTCCTTCTTTGAAAGAAGGATCATTGTTAGATGTCCGGATCTGTCTGGAGTTGAACAATTTGTTCCTTCTTCCTTCTCTTCCTCTCATTTTCACAACTTCAACGTGACGAAATTTTTCTCTTTGAACTTTAAAGAAAATTTTAAACTACGGCATGAGATGAGAAAAATGAAATTGGGTATATAAAGATTAGATCAAGAGAGCAGCAGCTCCGGCAAGAGCTCCAATGAGTGCACCTGGGACCAAAGCATTGGCAGCAGCAGATTGGGTGGAAGTTGATTCGGTAGAAGTGGTTTTACTGGAGCTTGAACTGGAGGTCTCTTTAGAAGAATGAGAAGTTGTGTGGTTGACCAGAGAGCTTGAAGATGACGAAACAAGGACCGATGACGAAGAGAAAGCTGATGAGAAGCTGGAAGAGCTCAAGAAAGTAGAACTTGAGTAAGCAGAGCTTGAAGTGGCAGAACTTGAAGGGTCAGAACTTGAAGGGTCGGAACTCGAACTGGAACTGACAGGATCAGAACTGGTAGAAGAACTAGAGCTTGAACTTGAGCTTGAGCTTGAACTACTTGAACTTGAACTGGATTTTGAACTGCTAGAACTTGAACTACTGGAACTTGAACTGCTTGAGGTGGAGGAAGAAGACTTTGAACTTGAGGTCTTTGTGGAACTAGATACAGTAGCTGCTTTGACACTTCCACCACATACAGATGCCGAGAAGAAGTCATAGGCATCATCAGACTGACCATCTGGACAAATCGAGCTCAAACAACTCTTGACGGAACTTGCCTCTGAATCACAGAAACAGCTGATCTGAGACACAGAAGTACATTGAGAAGAAGATTGGGCAACTTTATTGGCACAAGCCAACAAACAAGCTGGAGGAGCAGCTTCTGTGTACTGGAACAAAGCACAGACAACGATAGCGAGTGTAGAGTAGTGCATTTTGATGGTTGATGAAGATGATCAAAAGTGAAAACAAACAAAAGTTTTTATGCGGCCTCGGAAGGGGCAAATTACCGTTTTGGGATTAACGTGCATAATGACGAAATCAGAGAACTACAGTTAAACGGTTGTATTTTGGGGTTGAGATCGTAAAAAAGACGCTTTTACATCAAGAAGACAATAATCACGGTGATGACACTTTTTCCAGCCTTCAAACCTCTATTTTCCCCCGATCTCCCCATCTCATTTCAGATCTATTTTTGGAACCTGCACTCTAACAATACACCTTGCCCTTTCCTTGCCCTTTGCCCTTTCTAAATTTTGACAATTTTTCAGGCACACTTTTTAATGCTTTTGCACACGACCATTTTCTCACTCTGCTCATTGAAGGCATAATATATGTTAGTAACAAGACTGTTGAGGAGATCTGTACGTAAAATGAGCTCTTCGCATAAAGTGATCATTGAAAACATCGTCAAGCCCGACCTAGATGATAGATCTTATAGACTTATTCAACTCCCCAATAAACTCGAAGCCTTAATAATTCATGATCCAACCACCGATAAAAGTGCAGCCTCTTTGGATTGTAACGTTGGAGCTTTCCATGATCCTGATAATTTACCAGGTTTGGCCCATTTCTTGGAACATTTGCTCTTCATGGGTACAGAAAAATACCCAAATGAAAACGACTATAGTAGTTATTTGTCGAAACATTCGGGCCATTCAAATGCCTATACATCGAGAGTCAATACCAATTATTACTTCGAAGTAAATCATAATTATTTAGAAGGAGCTCTAGATAGGTTTTCTCAGTTCTTTGTCAAACCTTTGTTCAGTGCAAATTGTAAAGACCGTGAGATCAAAGCAGTCGATAGTGAGAACAAGAAAAATTTACAGAACGATATGTGGAGGTTATCACAATTGGAAAAATCCTTGTCAAATCCTCAACATCCCTATCACAAGTTCTCGACTGGTAATTTCGAAACCTTGGGTCAAATTCCTCTTGAACAAGGTGTGGATGTGAGACAGGAGTTGATCAAATTTTATGAGTCTCATTATTCGGCTAATTTGATGAGATTGGTGGTTTTGGGTAGAGAAGATTTAGACGTATTGACAGAATGGACCAGTTCAAGATTTTCACTGGTTCCCAACTCTGATAGACCCAAACCTTTTTTCGATAATCCTCCATTCACCAAAGATCAACTTGTTAAATTGGTGAGAGCCAAACCTGTTATGAACACCAGATCTTTGGAAATCACGTTCCCGGTTCCAGATCAACTGGGAAATTGGGAAACACAACCACATCATTATTATTCTCATTTGATAGGACATGAAGGTGAAGGTTCATTACTCGATTTGTTCAAAGAGAAGAGTTGGGCCAATGGTTTGAGTGCAGGATCCATGAACATTTCCAAAGGTTATTCCGTTTTTTCGATCAGTATCGAACTTACCAGTCAAGGTTTAGATCATTATAAGGAGATCTGTGAACATGTCTTTCAATACATTTCCATGTTGAAAGCCGAAGGACCAAAAGAATGGATTTTCAACGAGTTGAAAGACGTCAGTGCCTTGGGGTTCAAATTTAAACAAAAATCAGGTGCAGCTGGAACAGTTTCCAAATTATCAAGTGTCTTGAACAACATCCATGATAGTTTACCAAGAGAGTATCTCTTATCTCAGAGAGTGTTGAGAAAGTACGATCCTGAATTGATCTCTGAGTTTTTGTCACATTTGAATGCCGATAATTTCCGTATCAGTCTTATTTCTCCAACTTTTACAGAGTTGCCGTTACGTGAAAAATGGTATGGAACAGAGTACAACGTTGAGGAGATTTCTGGTGATTTGCTCGAACTGTTGAAGAATTGTAAACCTGTTCCTGAACTCCGTTTACCGGCCACAAATGATTTTATTCCTACAAATTTTGACATCTTGAAGAAACAGGTTGAAACTCCTCAAAAGATTCCAAAGTTATTGGTTTCTGATTCCAAACAGAGAGTTTGGCACAAGAAAGATGATCAATTTTGGGTGCCTAAAGGAACTTTGGCCACAATGGTTCATGCTCCAATGTCTCAACTGACACCTTCTAATGCAGTTCTGCTCACGATGTTTCTCGAATTGGTCGATGATCATTTGAATGACATTGCCTATAACGCCAGCATTGTAGGACTTCATTTTGGTTTGAACGGTATCAGAGATGGATACGGTATTAAGATCACAGGTTACAACGATAAGGCTTCAACCTTATTGACCAAAGTTTTAGACACTTTACTCACTTTCACTCCACGTCAAGCAAGATTTGATTTGGTCAAGGAGAAGACTTTGAAAGAATTGAACAACTTTGGTTATGCAGTTCCATATGGACAGATTGGATACTATTCTACCGTATTACTCTATGATCAGACTTGGAGTGTTGAGGACAAGATTCAAGCCTTAAATGACTTGAAATTATCAGACCTTGTCCATTTCGTCTCATTGCTTCATCAACAACTGTTTTTAGAAACTTTTGTCCATGGTAACTTCTCCAAAGATGAGGCCTTAGAGGTTGGCAACTTGTTCCGGAGTAAATTTGAGAAACTGTCAGCTTTATCGGAGAGTCAACAATTAGGAGGAAGATCTGTTTGGATCAACGACAATTACAGAGTTGAGGTTCCTTTAAAGGATAAAGAGAACATCAATTCTTGTATTGAGTATTTCATCCAATTGGGATTACTAACGGATATCAAGAAGTTGACCTTGGCAGATCTTTTGCTGCAAGTTTCTCATGAACCTTGTTTCAATGAACTTAGAACAAAACAACAGTTGGGTTATGTGGTTTTCAGTGGAGTTAAAAAGACTAGAACCACGTTTGGGTACAGAGTTTTGATCCAATCGGAGAGAACAACTGATTATTTGGAACACTGTATCGATGAATTCCTCCACAAATTTGGTACCAGATTGGAACAATTTAGTGTGGAAGAGTTTAACAAAAATGTCGAAAGTTTGATTGCAAAGAAGACTCAGAGACTTAAGAACTTGAATGAAGAGTTCAATAGACTTTGGGGTAAAATTGGTTCAGGATTCTACGATTTTGACACTGTTGATAAACAAGTTGAATTGTTGAAAACGTTGACGGTCACAGACTTGAGGCAGTTCTATCAATCGGAGATTTTGAACTCTTCAAATGGGAAATTGGTGGTGCATTTGAAATCCCAATCACCTCCTACTCAATCTCATAAGAAATTACTCACTATCAGCATCACAAATGCCGTTGAAATTGATGCTGACGAGGTTGATAAACTGGTTCAAAACTACGAATTTACTTCATATGATAGAAAAGAAATCTCTGCTTTCTTGACCACGTTGTCATTGACAGCAAAGGATGATTTAGTCGAGAAAATTCTACATGAATTGGAGCATCCGGTGCCTTCTGGATATCCTTCTGGTCAATTAGTTGAGTCAGTTGGTCATTTTAGGGGTGAGAATTTTTTAACTGCCACTTCTAGACCATCTGTGTCTTTAGAGACGTTCATAGATTCAAATGCCAAATTGTAAATCTACATTCTATAAACTCTTGATTCTTATCAACTACAGTTCTTAACTATGAATTTCTTAACTATGTATTTCAACTATGAATTTCTTAACTATGTTTTTTTAACTATGAATTTCTTATCTATGAATTTCTTAACTATGTATTTTTAACTATGTATTTTTAACTATGGTCAAAAATCTCACCACTATGCGAAGTACTTCTCAGGGTAAAGATAGGTATATACCTGAAGAATCCTCTCATACCACTGAAAGAAACTCTAATGCTGGTCATGCAGAGTCAGATATTGAAGATGTAGATGAAAACGTTGCCTTGTTAGCTCGACATTTCAAGCAATCTGCATATGTGCAAGAACAAGAAGATGATCTGAATGCTTCGGAAATCATATCAGGGAATGCTCTGGAAGAACTAAGAAATGTTTTATCGGAAAACCCAGCATCTGATATAGTTGATACTATGTTCAAATCTCTCCGAACCCATACAAAATTATGGAGCAGTGTTCTTTTTAGTCTGTTGGTTATATTGTCATTTATTTCATATGCAATTTTAAAAGCAGATGCCATTTTCCAAAAAGTTTCTGTGATCCAATTAGACCAAGTTCATATTGAACGAGTCACCACTGTTGGTGTTGATGTTGTGGTTTCCAGTAAAGTGAAATTCGACTATTCTTTGACCAATTGGTTCGACAAAGCATTCGGAATAACTTTGGCAGGATTGTTGTCTCCAGTGCTTATCAGTCCTGTGAAACCAATCGATGTATTTGTGTCTCCATGCAAAGAAGACTCTTGTCATTTGATGAGAATAATTCCTCCTCCTGTGGCTCTTGATTTGAGATCTGTAGCTTTAAATGAGTTGGATTTGAACGTTACTCTCAACATAATATCTTCTAGTGCTGTTTCAATACTAACAAATGTTCTGGAAGCCAATGCAGGTAATCAACCTTTCACATTGACAGTCTCAGGTTCTTATAAGTTTGATTTGAGAACTTATTTGAAGAGGTTCAGAAACGTTTTGCACAAATTTGATATGAATTTTGACTTTGAGGTTGATATGTCTGGACACTCGATTGAAGATTTTAACATTTACGAAGAGAAAGGTTTGGTTGTGGATTTCAAATCTTCAATTGTCAATTCACTTTTCAAAGGTCATGTCCCAACTACTCAATGGCAAGTAGAAGTTGAAGACTGTTCCAGTGATTTGGTTCAACTTTGTACTTTTGAGTTGTCTGAATTCAATTTGGACTCGGAAAAAGTTCTGGTTCATGTTTATATCCCACCGTTACCATCGAGTCTAACTGAAGAGTGCTCTTCAGGAATCTCGGTGATCAATTCTCTTTCCCAAAGCTGGCTTCAACCGGATTTGAACACCCAACGAATTTTTGTCTCTGCCATTCCAGATACAACTTTGCCGTTTTGGATTTCGTATATTTTGCAACATCTGAGGATCCCCATACCCATCAATACTCTTGTCCTGTTTGCTCCTGATCCACATCTTGCAGTCCATGACTTTTATGCAGAAAAAGGGATGGTTAAATTGCACAAAGATTGGATAGAACTTTCGTTGAGTGGCTCATTAGAAGTCGAGTGCCAAGAGTTACTGCTTGTGAACGTTACTTCCATTTCCACCAATTCCAGCATCAATTACAAAGATTCTTTGGTGGCCAACGTTGTTTCCGAGGATTGTCAATTGGTACAAGAACCTGGTCAGTTCGTGTTTTATCTGACGGATGTTCAATTGGAGTTATTACACCCGGAAGTTGCAGGATATCTTGTGAGAGAACATTTTGCCGGGACTGAAACCAACATTTCCACTTACTCTTTTGTGTCTGTTGATGTGGAATCATCGCTTCTGAACACCACTCTTATGGATCTACCTCTTAGTGCTCAGTTCACACTTTCTGGAGATTCCTTAACCCTGTTCACAAATCTTTCCACCAGTATTTCTGACATTTACCTTGTAGAATCCTCGGATACACGGCTTCGTTTGTTCATGGATCTGGAAGTTCTCAATCCTTTGAACATTGGTTTGGACATGAATGACATAGAGGCCAATTTTTGGTTCGGTGTGGAAAATGTGACCCTTGGAACATTTCAAAGTAGTGTTGTAATACCACCTGGAGATTGGCTGAATGTCTCATTCTATCTCGATATCTGTCCTGAACATTTGAACAAGCCCGAAAAGGGCACGGCCAAACTCGAGAAATTCATGAGTAGTTACCTTTCAGGAAATGCCACAACGATCACAGTGGAAGGGAATTGTTTGGACGGATCTTCACTGTTGTCTGAAATAGTGAATGGTTTGAGTGTAGATGTGTCATTACCGCAGGCCGGTTATGATGAAAGAGGATTTATCTTGGAATCCACGATGCACATAATGACCTCTGAGATTGAATTCACCGTATTCAATCCTCTTGTGAACTGTGAAGTTGTGATCGAGATCATTAAGGCTCAGGCTTCTTTTGATGGTACAACTTTAGGATATCTTGAAGGGAAACAAAGACTTGTGATTCCACCGGGTGTGACCAAGACTCCAAGAATTCCAATCAAATACTCAGGAGGTCTTGCAGGAAACATACTCCGTAAAGCTTTGAACGGTGACCTCGAAGTACACGGTGATGCTTTATTCACAATGACAATTGACCAATTCCAATTGGACTTGGTCTATTCCGGAGATGGTGTACAGGCAAAGATCAGATTATAATTAAGTCGTATTTATAATGGCACAACACTGCCAACCAGCAGCTGCAATTGCCAAAACTTTCCCTAAAACTTCAACTTCTGTAGGTCTTTTAACTCTATTTGAACCTTCAACTAGATTTCCGAGTCCCAAACATCCACAGCATTGAGATTCAAGTCCCCAAGACAACATCACTCCATCTTGTGTGAGTGCCAAGTAATGATAGTCTCCAGCAGCCACAGAAATGACTTGTATGTTCTGTAAGTCTCCGATAATCTCTGGAGTGTCGGAATCCTTTGATCCAATGAGAACTTGATCTTCGTCACTGATGGCTGCAAAAGTTTTGAAAGATCCAGACAAACGCACAAATTTGGGTGGAGTTGCACTTGACAGTTGTGAATGTTTGGTGAGGTATGAGTTGAACTTTGTCAATTCCCTGTTTTCGAGTTCATCATTGAGATCCAGACGATAGAGTAATCCTTGACTCGTGATGTACACGATGAAGGAGTCTCCGGCCACGAAATCAACAACTTTTCCTGCAGTTGGAAGCACTTGGAAATGTGCAGCTACTGGATTTAAGTCCAAATCGCAGTAAGCTCTGACATGATCTCTACTTTTCCAGTACACAATACCCACATTTGTGATGTAACAACAACTCAAATTCCATCCAGCCACTATCTTGGTGATGATATTACTTTCGGTTAGACTTTTACCAGAAGAGTCTACGAATTTCAACTTTATGCCCCTTGTATACTGCTTTGGATGATCCCAAGTCCATATGTCTCCTTTGGTGTCTAAAGCGATCAAATGAGATCTTCCACTACTGACAGAAACAAGTTTATGCGGTACTTCAAGTTTTTGGATGTGACTAGCCAGGGGTCTGTTTCTACCACCAAGGGGATAGTTCACAGGTGGAGTTTGTACCGGAGCAACCGGTCTCAGACCTGCTATTGGAGGTCTAGACACCCCTGTTGGATGAGCCATATGGAAAGGATTTAACCAGATAGAACTCAAATTGGTTGCTGTTGTTGGCTCTGGAGGTATATCTTCGTCCAAGACATCTGCCCTTTCAGGACAAGGACCTGATTTCTGACCTCCATTCCAAGAAGATCCAGTGACAAGTAACTCACCTTCATTTGTCAAGACCTGAAATGAAAATCCACCTGCTGAAACATCTGCAATGCAAATATCTTTCAACTCTTCCACAATTGTAGGTACATTGACATTTAGACGACCGCTTCTTCCGTAAACGTTCTCCTGTGGTATATCTCTGACATTGTAACCAAGTCTCCCATTCGCAGAAAGACCCCAAGTCAGTAATTGAGCTGACAGACGTAATTTATACAATTCTGGCCATTTGTAATGTGATAGAGAGAATGGGGTAGGAGCAACACCAAAAGATTTCTGATATAGTTGATGCCAAACTGATGATTGATCAGTGAGTTGTTTCAAATGATGGCACGTCTGACTAAGCATCTTGACATCTTCTAATTCAAGATTAGGAATGATCCCAGATACAATCAAGTCATCTCCCAAATCAAATAAAGTAGTCATCATATAATTAAAAAAAAAATTAAAACTGTGCATAAATATTTCAAAAAATTATGCACGATTATGCAGGTACAAAAAAGGGGGTGATTGAATAATAAAAAATCTCAAAAAATGTGTTTGCTAGAAAACTATATGAATTAGACAGGGACTGATTTTTCTATGGAATCGGACTTGCCATCCACTACAGAGCTTGTACCTCCTTCATGTAAGATACTGCCTTCTATCAATTGTTCTTCTAACATTTCTTCTTCCTCATCGGATTCTTGTGGGATGATCAAATTCAAAATGACACCGACGAATCCAGTCACGGCGAAACCGGTTTCACAAACCAAGACAATGGCGTTGTAGAAACCTTCTAAGGCATGGTTATCACCTGAATATGTGAACACGTTGTCAAACCATGTCGAATCTAAAGTGGCACCCATACCAATGACCAAAGAACAGGTGAAGACAAATCTGTCTCTTCTTGTGAAAGGAGTTGTGGAAATGATCTTCAAACCTGAAACGGCCACAGATGTGAAAAGGAAAGAAGTCATACCACCCAAGACCGGCTTTGGAATGGCCACCAAGGCAGCAGCAAATTTGGAGAAGATCCCCATTACGATTAAGAAGAAACAACACCAATAACCAGCGGCTCTGTTTGCACATTTGGTGATGGAAATGACACCGTTGTTTTGGGCAAAAGTGGACATTGGAGTCACCGTCATAAGACAACTCAACAATCCGTTGAAACCATCTGCCAAGACACCACCTTGTACTCTGGATTCATACAAAGGACCTTCAACTTCTAATCTAGAGACATCTGAAGTGGCAGTGATATCACCGATCAGTTCCATCATAAGCACAATATAAAGAGCCAACATCGGTAAAACAGCAGGACCATAAACTTTCAATTTAAAAGAATGAACCCACATAAATGTGGCAGCAGGAGCAGCATCGATTCCCGATCTGTCGAAATAACCACAAGCAGCAGCCACAATACATCCCACCAATAAACCGACAATGACAGCACAAGATTTCATGATTGGAGAACCCCATTTTTCACACATGATGATCACCACAAATACCAAGAACCCTAAACCTATAAATTTAGCAGAACCATAAGGCAGAGCCTGAGGACCACCTACAGAGGGACAAGTCGAGTCTACACAACCTGAACCACCTAACCAATCTTCGAAACCGGAGAAAATAAGAGAAATACCGATCAACAAGACAACAGGACCTGTCACAAGAGGAGGAAAGACTTTTTGTAAGATCTTTGGAGGCATGAAGGATAACAGAATTTCTAACAAGGCACAGACACAACCTGTTGCTAAGATTCCACCATAACCATCTGGACAGGGTAATGGGTTACCACTTGAGTCACTTGGACATTCACCGTTTGCATACATCATTGGAATCAGTTTTGACACAATGGTGATGGTTGCAAATGAGGTACCAACGACACTCACCATTCCTGTACCGATGTAATAAGGGGTTTTAGGAATGTGGAATCTGGTGATTTGAATGGCAGACAAGATACCCGAGACAATTAAAGAAGCACTGACTAAATATTGTTCTAATTCTGCATCCAAATTGGCTGTTCCTGCAATGATAATTGGGGGTGATACCACACCTGCCAACATCGATAACAGATGTTGTAAACCCAATAAGAATCCCAAAAAAAGTGGCATTTCACTGTTCAACCCGAAAAATGGTTGGATCTTTGTGGTTTTATCCATGAAGGGTAATTTAGGGGTGAACAAATATTTGTAGTCATAGTCACCAATGAGACCATCTTTGGTGGTCCATTTGTTGACCACTTTCTTTGCTTTTAACGAAAACCGATTCATGATTGTTGCCTATTTTTTACAGAGGATTATACAACAGTTATATATTCTACAGATTAAAAAGAAACCTCTTTACTATCATTATCGTCTTTCTCCGTTATCTATTTTGTAATCAAATGCATAAAGAAATTTTTCTATTATTTTTTTCAAATTTTGCAGCAAAGCGAGATGCCAAACAGCGGTTTTTCATTTGTCGGATAAAGAGCGACAGGGGTTAATGAATAATGGTTATGGTATTTGATAGCTGAGATGAGAAGTTGTTGGATCTAGGTCTAAAGTCAGTGGACAATAAAATTATATTGCACAGTTAGATGATATTATTAGTTTTTTCTTTCAAAAACCCCCCCATCGGTTTTGATCGATTTTGTGGGAGAAAGATAATTTTCACGGCGTTTTCCGCTGCGGCGCATATGGCCGTTAGCGGGTTTGCCCTATTGAGTCACATATTTACGTAATAAATTCCCGGACAATTCAATTATCCTTCAACTTTCTGATTCAAATTGATCTTGCTTAATTCTCAACAACACTCACTCATGAATTTATTAACCCACTGTAGCCAATCCTTATTTTATTTGCTTTTGAATGAACTTCTTGGGGCTGCCCCACCTTTCAAAAAAAAAGGGCATGTAAAAAAAAAAAAAAAAGTTCGGTCATATCCGAACAACCGGCGCAGTAAAGCGATAAGCTCAGCCAAGATAAATTTCAGCCACAAATGGAAATAAAACGCCGTAAACTTCAAAGTTTAGAATCAAAGTAATGTTATGTCTACAATCTGATTGACTATCATATCAAAATTGTTTATTTGATCAATGTAAAAAAAAAAAAAGCCAAAAAATGTTGAAAAATTTCAAAAAAATCAAAAAAAACCCCTTGAACAGATGCGACTATTCAAGAGAATGTTAGTTATCTTGTTGTTTTTTGTGTTTTTAGTAGTTTAACTTTTTAGTAACATGGAACGTAATGTCCGTTTAAACCATAGTAATAACCCATTTGCAGATATTGCATCTGCTGGTTATAATCGTTGTAATAGTAATTTGGTGGAGCAGGGGACGAGAAAAATCTGTCCAAGTCCGACATTGGAGGTGGAGGAGGAGGTAAAGCATAATTTGTGTAACCATAATAAGGTTTTGCTTGCTCTTGTAAATATTGTTGAGGTTTGTTGTTATAACACCAATCCTCAAAAGATTTGTTTAAAATTTTGAAAGAAGGATCTTCCATAATACTCTTCAAATCGTAGTTTAAAGCGATTAAGAATTCGATTTCCAATTTGGAAATCAATTTAATATCCAAACCTGAAGCAGAAGACCAAGATTTGTTTGTAAAAGTAGAATCATCGTTGAATTTGTTTGCCAAAAGTAAAGAAATGATGACATGTGTATACAAATCATCATCCACTTCTAAACAAGTTGTGGCAACTTTATTTGAAAGGTAAAGTGCAGATAACAAGATTGTAGATTTAGGTAATCTGGTAGCCACAATGACACTTTTCAATTTTGATTCAAGAGCACAAGATTCAAAATTTTTCAATTCGATTTGCTGGGAGAAAATGTTAACGCTTAAAAGGGTTAAAAATTTCACAATTTCATCAACTTGGTAGTCCAAAACTTCTGACACACCACCTGTTGATTGTTGTTGTTGTGGAGGTGGTGGCATATAAGTAGGTGGCAGATAGTATGGATGTGGTTGTTGGTAAAAACCAGAGTAATACTCTGGTGGATAGATTGCCGACATGTGCGGCTGGACCGAAGACTTAGTTAAAAGCTCGATGGGTTTTTTCAAGTATAAAAGCCTCTGGATTAATAAGTTAATATCTCCAGAAAAAGCTAATCAATCAAATAAATACCAAATTTTAACAACTAATTGTAAAAATGTGGATTATTTGCAAGTTTTCGTATTGCGAATATGATCGAAATCAATTGCGGTTTTTTTATTTTATAAATGACAACGATGAAAAATTTGGAAATTGGAAAATTTTTTATGCGAGGTGAAAATTTTTTTTAAAGGGGGTTTTTTTTAAAGAGGGGGTTTTTTTTACAGAGAGAAAGGGGTGGTAGAAGTTGATTTGTAATGTATCTTTTAGAAGATTTCTATAAAGATGTAGTATAATTTGAGGGTAATTACGGATGTATCATGATTTATAGATAGTGGATAATTACGGAAGTGAATTTTTCATTTGGAAATGACTTATTGCTTGCTTTATTGATCTAATATACACTACCTTTTAAACCCAGGTGGTGGAACGAATTTCTTTGGATTTCTTTGTGAGTTTGAATTTAGTAATTTACCACGGTTTAAAACTTGTGCAGTACCCTTTGGAGTATTCATTTGTAATTTTTTGCTCAAGACCGGCTTGGAGCTGATGATTCCACCTTCCACACTCAAGCTAATGACATGTTCTCCACGTAAAATGATCAATCCAAGATATCTCTTGTCTTCCACCAATTGTCCTTCGTCCAAAATTTTCTTTTCTTTTGCCTGTTTGGCCAATAATTGCATCGATTTCTTTGTCACTCTAAATTCTTCACATTCCGATATGACCAAATTCATATGTTTATCAAACGAGAGCATCTTTCCGACAAATTGACGTCCATCTAATGTCGTCACTTTGATCCTATGGTTCAAAAGATCAGACATCTTGGTCTTTCTAGTCAATCCCGACATCTTTACCTGGTTTTGGTTTAATGTGAAAACTTGTGGTGCGAAATTTGAAATAAATCGATTTGGGAAATTTGGTGGTATGTGCACGACTCATTTGATACCAAGTTTAGTGGTTTTAACTTTGGCTTTTATAGGTTCGGCAATACCTTTGTTGTCGAGACCCAAACCTTCTCCTTTGGTCCAACCCAATCTTTCTAACATCCTACGTCCTATATTTTCTTGACCAATTTCTGGTGCTTTTTCTCCCACGATTTCTCCTTCTTTGACATGAGCAGTACTCTTTAATCTGGTTTTACCCCCATCTCTAGACATTGCAATCTCATCTTTGGTACGTTTGACATCTGTTCTAGGGAAAATCGGTCTCTGTTTAAGAACATAACTGATGTCGTTGTAAAAAGGTATGGATCTGAAGGTTTTTTTACTCTTGATAACCACCAAATGACTGTTTTGATTCTTACCAAATTTTCGACTCTTCATGTTGTAGAAATCAGCCAATTTCTTCAAAGTACGGATTCCATGTGGGTCCAATGGGGGAAAAGTCAACAGAGATCGATTTGGATCTTCGAGAAATGTGTCAAATTCAAATTTGATATCTTTGATGTGTAAAGAATGGGGGTACTTCAATAGCAAATTGTTCTCGTCCAAATTGTCCTTTGTGCCTTGTTTCTTCTGCTTACGAGACTTCTTGTGTGCCATGTACTGATCTTGAAGAGATTCTATGAGTTCCATGTTGTCCAAATGTTGTAAGTCCAATTGTCTTCTACTGGATTTCCCTCTAGTTTTAAGTGTTTCGGTAGGAGGAATATCATCGTCATGGGATCCAAAGATACGTCCAGCTTTGGTGAATTCCACCAATGTACCAAGACCATCTTCATCTTCATCTTGTTCTTCTTCTTCCTCACTCGAATCTTCAAAAGCTGATCCAACGTCATAATCCTCAGATGTTGGTTCGTCAAGTCCAAGTTCCTTGACGATATACTTGTAATATGCTTCAATTCTATGCAGAGGCATGCCATTTTCGATCAAAATGTCTGTTAGATCGTCACTATCAACCCAGATGAAGTCTTCTGATCCGAGTAAAGGTGATTTTATATGGAACTGTTTGTTCAAACCAGCTCCAAATCTGATTTGTTCGATTTGAACAAGAGATATATCAAACAGGTAATCATCGTCTATAAACCCGTATTCCGGTTCTGTATCTTCCAGTTCTACAACTTCTTCGTCTTCTTCTTCTTCTTCTTCTAATTGTTGTCCAATTTCTCCACTCATCATAAACTCTTCTTCTGAAGTGTCAAAATCATCTTCATCATCTTCGTAAATGTTGTTTGTTTGCATAACCTTTTCGATATATGACTGGATTGCTTTGTATTTTGAAGGAATCTGAGCCACCAATGATCCATCTGACGTCATTTGTGCATTCAAAGACACTTTTCCAATGCTAAAGTCTTGGTCAAGTTCAAGTACAGATTGAGGACGTTCAGAGGGAAGAGTATCGATTTGTGTATGTTGTGCGACAATTGAAGAGTCTCCAGACTCATCTATGTAAAACAAATCTTGTTTGGCTTCATTTTCATCGTTTGACTCGTTGATAGAATTTGTATCTGAAGAATCTTCCATGATAGTCTCAACGTTCTGATTCACTGAAAAGTCTCCTATAGCACTAGTATTTTCTTGTTCATCTAAAAAACTTTCTGTTGAACTATCAACTTCACTTTTGGGTATAAAAGGTATCTCATCAATAATTTGTATATCTGTTTGCTCAATGACTTCTGAAGGTTCTGTAATTCTACCTCTTTGCAATAGTTTAATCAACTCTTTTGTAGGATCATATACATCTTTGGCTTTTACAAATGCCATAGGTCTACTTCTCATGTTTTTATTCAATGTTTCTTTCATGTGTTGACTAGTGTAACGAACTTCATCAGCCAATTTTGGTTTCGACATGTGTTTGGGTTCGTCTAGATCCATCAATTCAGGAGGCATTTTGTCAAAATTTGGTCTACCTCTTCCTCTGGTTTTAGCGCCTCCTCTGGATTTGCCTCTACCCAGTCCACGACCTCTCATGCCTTTATTTTTATGTCTCTTTGCCATTTCTCAGGGGTTAAGATGATTTTTATTTGGGTGTTTTTTTTATTTTTACTTTTAATTTCATTTTCTATTTTTATTTTTTTATTTTGTCATTTTTTAACTTTTGATATTTTTAATTTTCAACTTTTAATTTCATTTTCTAATTTTTTTTTTTTAATTTTTGATCTTTTGATATTTAATTTTCAACTTTTAATTTCGATTTTTATTTAACATCAACTCATCGACCAAAATTAAAGGACATAAGCAGCTGGCCTGCACGATGACGACACCAAATAACGGAATTAAACGAATGATCGAACAGTTTTTCGATACACTGATTCAACATGAAGACCACGAAAATGAAATAATTGTACTAGGACGTAGATATAAGCCAGACCAAGAACCCGATGGAGAAGAGAGTCTAGGGACATCTGTGATGTCTTTATTCAATGGCGGAGAAGTGAAATGGCCTTCTGATTTCTTGAACGACGTAAAATCGAAAGTTTGGTTCACATATCGAACAGGATTCGAACCAATTGCTGCCTCGGAGGACGGTCCTTCACCCGTGGTGATGTCTATTGGCACATTTTTGAGGTCCGGAACCGTCAACATGGGTCAGGCTTTCACCACGGATGCAGGTTGGGGCTGCATGATTCGAACATCTCAGACCCTTTTGCTGAATGCCCTAATTTTCTTGAGATTAGGACGTGATTGGAGATGGGGTGGAGGAGATAAGTCACATGACAAAGTTGTTTCATGGTTCATCGATCTGCCTTCTGCTCCATTTTCCATCCACAGTTTTGTTTCTGAAGGTATAAAAGTTGGTAAAAGAGCTGGAGAATGGTTTGGTCCTTCTGCTGCATCTCATAGCATCCGTACTATTTGTAATGACAAATTCGAAAGTGGGTTAAAAGTTTATTTAACACAAGATGGAGGAGATTTTTATGAAAATGATTTTTTTGAATTGGTGGGATCAGATTTCAAACCTGTCTTGGTACTTCTGGCATTGAGATTAGGTGTTGATAGAGTCAATCCTGTGTATTGGGATAGTCTTCGTGATACCCTTCTGGTTCCTCAAGCCGTGGGGATAGCAGGTGGTAGAGAACGAAGTTCGCATTATTTCTTTGGATATCAAGGAGATTATCTCTTTTATTTCGATCCACATTTCCCTCAAGAGAGTTTGAACATGACTGAAGGTTCAGCCGATGGATTTGTAAAGATTGAATCTTTTAATTTTAAAAGTGTTCACACGACAAAAGTGAGGAAATTGCATTTACAAGAGATGGATCCGTCTATGTTGGTTGGATTTTTCATTAGAGACTTACAAGATTATGAGAATTGGAAAGATTTGATGACAGTTTCCAAGTTGGTGCATATCAATAAGCAGAGGATGAGACCAACTAGACAACCTTCTTTGGTGGAATTTGACGATGAAGGATTTGTAGATTTGGGGTATGAAGAAGATCCAGTTGTTGTGACGGAAGAAGTCGATACTGAGGCAGTTGTGATGGTTGAATCTCGTAGGTTCAGTGAACCTGAATTGGTGGAAAAACCAGAGTTATAAGTTGGACAAGTGTTGTGTGCATTTTTCGAGTAATCTTTGTAGACATTTGGAATGGAATCCTGGTTTTGAAAGCAAATATTTCAAATCTGGTTGGTCGATTGATTTGATGGCAGTTGGTTTGTCGAATTCAAAGAGGGCAAGACATGCAAAGCTTGCAGTTTCTAAATAGTTGACACTGGTTGGTTCTTCTAACAGAGATTCTGTTTCATGACAGATTTGAACAATTTGTTGAGCAACAGATTTGAACACATTGTAATGATCTTTGGTGTGTTGGTTGTAGATGCTCATATTCACAGGTGAACCATTGACCATTGAATTGACATGTTTCAAAAAAATCTCATGGTATTCTTCACAAGGAGGTGATGAAGATGTTGGAATATGGTTTATGGTTCTTGAATATTCCTGTGTGGAAATCTGGAAAGTTTTCCAATGTTGTAAATCGACGGCTAAATAATTCAATATCAATTGTAACATGAGTTGAGTTTCACCTTCCACTTTGATCGAGAACAACTTATCACAAATCTTCCAGACGAGATCCCGAGAAGGATCCACCCATAAGATTTCGTTGATTCTATAAAAAATGGGGATCAAATTGATGATCAAGAACTGTTGCATGAAGAATTCGAATCCATTCATGACGAGATCAAGACTGATTCTATTTTCCAGAAGTTCGATCAAAGATTGACTAAAAATGACAGGGATGACTTTAAAAGTGGTCATCAAGTTTGTCTTTGCTATCAACTCATCGCTGATCAAACTCTCGTTGTCGTTGTATATGGAATCATACCATTCTTTTACGCTTTCAAGTCTCAAATCGGTATCTACCAACGGACTCACAGACATGTCGTTCATGACATTGTTGACAAATTCGTTATCGAATTCCAAGTTATACCTCTTCTTTATCAAACAGATATGCATGATGATACAACTGAAATCTGTGTACAACATTTGATAATTTTCATCGTCATCGTCTCCAAACATTGAAACATCTTCCGGATTAGAAGTTTGAAGTCCGTTCAAATAATCAGAGTTCTGGCACAACTCCACAAGTTTATGGCAAATAAGATTGATATCTGTGTAGAATGCCAAAGTGTCAAGGGCTTCAAAATTACAAGAAACACATAACAACAATCTACGGAGTCTTGTTGCCAGTCTGTTGTCTACCAAATCGATTATTGTTTCAGAGACGATTCGACCAAAAGAACTCTTCAATTCAGGATGATTCAAATCGAAGTCCTTGATAAAATTGTACAACTTGTTGTCTTCAATTGTACTGAACTCCGGATTTGTATCCATTAGATCTGTTTGGATCATATTTTGGATGAAATTTGACTCTTGGAATTTGGTCAATTCTTTCTGGCTCTCATTTTGAAACTTCATGAGTTCATTGATCTCTATCACACTTTGGTTATCACCGTGTACTAAATGATAAAATTTATCAATCTTGAGAGCTTTTAGACATATTAAACTTTTAAGAATGCCAACTTTGATGTCGTAGTTTGATAGCGACGGTAGAGTCTTTTCGAGAACAAGTTCTAAAGTTTCTTGGTTTAGTTTAAGAGCAGTTGTTAATAGTACAGGAAGTTTGTTCACAACGAAGAAAGACCAATTTTTGATGGCAATTTGATCCTGTTCTTTTTGGATCAAATTCATACACTCAAAAGATCCAGATAATAACTCTGTCAGGACGTAATTCAGAGAAGAATTGTCGATAAGTTTCATGAACAGATTGATGAAGCTGTCCTGATGTTGTTGGATGTTATATCTCAAAACCATATAGTTGAGCCATATCAATTTCTTCAGTTTGACCAATTTTAACAGGTTACCATTTTGAGAAGGATTAGAGTCTTGTTTAGTTGTTAGACCTAAATCCAAACTGTCCAGAACTTCCAGCATACGCAGAAGAGTGTCTGAGTTTGGAGTGATGTTCCAAATTTTGATCAAATTGTTCAAATCAATCATTAATTGTGCGACATAGTTTTTGGTCAAGACCGATTCTAAATAGTTTATAAATTGGGAATCAAGGTCTGAATCTTTGATATGGGAATGTTCCTGGATGATCAACTTTAACATCTGCAGTTGAACTTCAGGTTCTTGTGTCTCCAATAGTTGAAATATCTTGCTTAGTCCCAATTCAAAATTGAACACTTCGTATACATAGTAGTATTGAAGTGGTGAATTTGCAAGATTTGTGAATAAATCTCGAGGATCTAGTTTTGTACGATGATGTAATTGGTTATAAAGAATTCGAAACTGTTTAGGGTTTTCATTTCTTTCGAGACAAAGCGATATTAACTGGTCAATTGTCACCGTCATCCTTAACTATGGAAACTTTTCATAAAAATCATATAAAAAAATTAACTATGGGGCTTAACTATGGGGCTTAATATGGGTCTGAGTATAACCTCAGAAAAGGGTTAAAGACTATACATATCATGGACTAACTCTCTAAAACCAAATCTTGAGAAGTACTCTTGAGAAATGTTAGATGTAAATTGACAAAAGCACACAATTGCTTTCTATCAGGAATCGATTCCAATTCTAAAGATTTTTCACAAACCAACAGCTTAAAAGTTTCGAATAAATTTGATTCCAAATCGAACCCAATCTCTTTCAAATTGGTTCCTAGTAATCTTACTCTTGTCAAGTCCTTCTCTATCAAGCTATTTTGGTTATAAAACAACGAAATGGCATCCAGCAGAGGACTGTTGATTGTGATGAAACTCATTTGATTGTCCTGCATTATGGTTTCAAAATCTCCTCTGTTTCTATTATAAAGAATCACATTACGATAATCTTTAACAGGATTGAAATGTTTGATACCAACAACTCTAAATTTCTCATCAATGATTCCTCCGGCAACTTCACAGGATTTTTTAACCTGATAATATTTGGTATTCCAATAGTTCAGCAGCAGCAGTAAAGTTTCCTTTTCTCCTCCTCCAGTTCCATCGATACCATTAGTCAATAGAGGGAAATAAAAATCGTGTCCGTTGATGTTGTAGTACAAACTGAGAAGTAAAGTATGCCAATGTTTAAATTTATCGATCATCAAAAGTCCCCCCATAGAAGTTCCATCTTGTATTGTACCTCCTCTATCATGGAACAGCATCTTGTTATAGAAATCTGTATTGGTTTCGTCTCTTAAGAATTCATTTCTACCACGTCGTGTTTGAAATGTGTCTATTGTTCTTTCTAAAAGTTTGTAATAGAGAGGTGAAGTCATTCTTTTCCAATAATCGGGCCAAAGTACCAAACCATCTGTGAAAAATGGTTTTTCTTTGAAAAGCTCCAGAGGATCAGTCAATGGAATGGTGGTTGGATCCAAAAGAAGAATCTTTCCGAATGCAGAATTGAGGATCAGAAGTGATTTATCAAGATTACCATTGAAATGCCATACAGCCTTCACGTTGTCGTTGAAGTTGACAAGTAAGTTTGTACATTTGATATTTGAGTCCAGCTTGATTAGTGATTGACATAGTGAGGTATTATGCACCATAATTTCAATGGGTAAAGAAGATTTCAATTGTGACCGAAGAATATCGGTCACTGCTATGGCTTGAAGAAGTTGTTGTTCTGTGGTTCCTAAAATGACAATACCATCTTCATCTGTGAAACAATCAATGGGAGGACTCAATCCTCCAATTTTCTCAGTTATTGATCTATGTTTTCTACGTAATTCACTGAATTGAGTATCTGAAATCTCTAATCTATCGGTGAGAACTTCTTCTGAAAACATGACGTCATCGTTCATATTCAGGGGTTCGAGTTCAGATTCAGAGTATGTTATAGGTGCCAGTTGTGGGAAATGTTCCATGTAGATTTCAAACAAAAATTCAAAGAATTGCAACTTGTCCAAAGGTTGATCCATGCTTATTTGTTGGGCCACAGGGGCAGGTTCTATTTTGGCACCTTTTGGAATTGTGGAAGGTTGTGGTGTTGAATCATGTTGCAATTGTCGTTGCGACTGTGTTAAAGTGTCAAGTGTTAGATAGAGAATGAATAGACAGGCGAAGAAAAGGAAGAATCTTGTAACCTTTCTAGTTAACATTCTTTGATGTTAGTCAAAAACTGCAATTTGGATTATATTTTTTTTTTTCAATTATGCAAGATTTTTATGCTTAAAGATTGTGCATTAAAGGTGTTGCCAAAAGGTGATTTTTGGAGATTTGAAGGTATTATGTAAAATTTAGAAATCAATAAATCAGTAACAATGTATTAATACTGTATGTGAACATCGTGTGAGAAGCAACCAAGCTTTGGGAAATAGGAAACGCGTTAACCACGTGTGATAATTATTTAAATAATATCATGCATCAACTTGCATAAAAAAATGCATCAAGCATCAAATTTTTTAGCAGTTTTATCCAAAAAATCACAATGACTTTGTAAAAAAGTACAAACATCTGCCAATTCCAATATACTGAGATGTTTTGTATAGGTGAATCTGTAACTTCCTTTATCACATAAAATTTCTTTCATATCTGTGAAAACTTGTCTTTCAAAATCTTGTTTTAACCACGAGACATCACTGTACATTCTGATATGTTCACCATTTTCAATTATTTCTTTTGTACCGTACAAAAAAATTGGATCAAATTTTGGAAGATGTGAATGAATAAATAGAACGTTGTTGTAGTTGAAAAATTCATTGAACTTACCCAATTGATATTTTTTCTCTTCATTCTCTTGATAAGTTGGATCAATGTTTTCATGGATTTGATAATCCAAAGTGGGATCATTTTGTAGCATTGCAACCCCTTTGAACCCCCCTTTTTTTTTGAAAAACCCAGCTGTTTGTGGAAGTTTCTTTAGTTGATAAAACGGTAAATCAAAGTAGTTCAGCAGTGCTAAAAATGTATCTTTATCACCTTCTCCTGCTTTACCTTGTCCCAATAAAGGATAATAATGAGTAGGTCCGTACATGTTGTAATACAAACTTAAAATCAACGTTTTGGCATGTTTGTACTTGTTGACCAATAATTGACCGGATTCCGTGGATCCATCGGGTATGGTACCTTTTCTATCATGGAATGGGATTTCCGAAACTGGATCGATTTGTCCAAGATTGAAATGGTTTGGATTGGAAATATCATCACTGACAATACGAACTCTTTCATCGGTGATTTTTTTTCCAATGATGTCATAAAAATATGGATTCGTCAATCTCTTCCAGTAATCGGGCCAAGTGACTAGACCAGTAGTGGTGAAAGGTTCTTCGGTGAAGATGTGATCGACAGATCTGACAGCAAAATTATCTGCATCGAGAAGAAGAACATTCTCAAAACTCGACAGAAGAAGCAGAAGAGATTTGAATTGATACCCTCTCAACACAAATTTGAGGTTCTCGGTGTCCAAAATGTTGGATAAAGAAATACATTTGGCATTTAAAGAGGGGAAAATTTCTTGACAAAGTTCAAATTCATTGTCATCTGCTGGTGGAATGAAAACTTCCACGGGTAAAGTATTCCCCAGTCTTCTCAAATTTTTGATCAGAAGATATGCCATTATTGAAAATTTCCCCCCACCAACTATCACAATACCATCATTGCTATAAATTCCATCTGGGAATTCTTGTGGCATAATTTTCACAAACAGAGCATGATTCTCTCTTAAATCATCCCTCACGTGTATTGGAACTTGCAAACACTTGAGTAAATCTGCTTCTGAATAAGTCGTGTCAGAATTTATCCCTTCATCTTTAATGGTACAATTTTTACCATAATTTCTTTCCAATTTTGGTGTACCAGGTTCGGTTTCTAGGATTTTATCGAATAAAGACCCGAAAAATGTTTCTGTCACATCGGTCAAGTCTGGATTGACGATATTGTGTAATTCATCTTGAGGTAACACGTCTACAGGTGCATTTTTGATCCAGTTATGAGTTAACGTGATGCAAAGAGCTAGAGTTAATCCCAAGATAAGGACACTCTTCTTACTCAGTAGTCTGAACAAATAACTCTTGTGTTGCATGAAGTAGTTTTGAAGGTCCAAATTTTGAACTATATTTTATTTTAAGGGCCTCAAGACAAGAGTTTGAAAGTGTTGCATAAGATCATGCATGAACATGCGCCTTATGTAATAATAATATTAGTTGGTGGTATTTTTAGAAAACTAAAATCCAAATTTGATGATTTTTTTGAACGTGGATTATGGCAATCAAGATGAAATTGAAATTTGTATGATGAGCTGATTCTACTTATTCAATTAATGGATCTATGATTGTGCAAAAAAAATTTTATAGGTTTAAGTCGATTAGCTTGCTTTTTGCAAATGCGGCCGATTATAGTCTAATAAAAAAGCCACTAAAAAAAAAACAAATAGTTTCGATGCACGACCTCTTCGGACGGAGTCGTGTGCGTTTGACCGAACTGTAATAAAAGAAACGGTCGTGCAAATTTGATTGACTTTTCCACCGGCCAATTAAAAGTGGTTTACCGCAACCGGCGATATTTCGTAAGGCAGTAGTAGTACACTTCGGTGAAGAGAATTCGGATTAATTGATTGGATGTTCTATTTGATAATACATTGCTATTAAAAAAATTGGAAATCAGACATAAGATATGATTACGAGATCTAGACCCATGTTTGATTACCAACTTCTTTTTCACCGGATAAGGAGACTCTTTTTACTCTCAATATAAAAAAACAATAGCTTTTCGGGAACAACGTTCATCCGGGAGATTACTCGGAGAAAAATTACTGGGCAGAACGCAAACATTCCGAAAAAAAAAATCGGAATATTCCACCCCACATTTTATCTCAAAATATACGACTAACTATCGAAAAACATCTTTAAAAGGATCAATTTCAAATTAAAACTGGTCAATTTCCCCTTCACTATTCCTTCAGTGTTAAACATTTTGTAAAATATATTATACTCTGATCTCATCTGTATAACCCCTCTTCCCCCCACCTAAAATTTACGTCACTCCGTCATCCCGTTCTTGCGCACCCGCATTTCTGCTCCGGAATTTAATTTATCAGAACAAAAACAGCGGGAAAAAAAAGCGCAGGAAAAATTATAAAGTATTTAAGCACAAGAAAATCCGTTGGAGGTTTAAAATTAGGTTTTAAAATGGCTTCAAATAACTCTACTGCTATAATATCACTTTTGAACCATACTAGAGAGCCCTTTAGAGAGCCTGTCAAAGAAATAGAATCAGATTCAATGGGAAAATCCGATCTGGAGAAGGATTATGAAATGTCACAGGATAATCCGACTGGGGAAAAACTCCCACCGAGAAAGCGGAGTAAAGTGTCAAGGCTGTGTGATGAATGCCGTCGTAAAAAAATCAAATGTGATGCCACCTTGGATCTCAACTCTTCTAATAACAACACTCAATGTTCAAATTGTCTGAAGACAAACGAATTCTGTACGTTCACAAGGGTACCGTTGAAAAGAGGTCCGACAAAGGGCTATATCAGGGATTTTGAAGGCAAAGTCGATATGGAAAACAGACGTAATTCCACTTCTCATAAACGTGATAGCTCCTTTTCCCACCATTTACCACCATTACCTGTATCCCAGGCCACTAACAACAACTCAATTGTGTTACCACCTATCGATCTGAGGTCACGTGCCGGATCTAATCTCACTTTGAGTCCAAGATCTTCGGTTCCAAATTTGGTTCCAAGCACAACACCTGCCACCTCTTTGGGATCTTCTACACAAGGACACTTCTGGAAAGTGCCTTATGAATACAGTTCCTTCAACAATGAAAGAAGGGGTTCAGCTGATTCATTGAGTTCTTCAATAAGTGATTCTTTTTCACCTTTTCTCAATTCCAAAAAACCACGCATGGAGTCAACATCTGTGGTGAGTGACTCTGACGATGAGGTTTATTACAACGGTAAGAAGAAAGAATCAGTGGCTCCCAAAATTCCACAATTGGTTTCTAAACCCATCACGAAACAGAGATCTCCGGATTCTTTATCCATATCTTCACTAAGTTCTTTGAACAACAAACTCAATTTGGGCCTCAGTACAGATAATCCTCCATTTTTGAAGTCTCCAATAGATCTCAAAAACCTCGAACTGAACATTGCATCGTATTACGAAACTTTTCACAAAAACACATATTTACTTCCTGTAGATTCTCATAAATTTGTGAATTCTGTGATGCAATTGAACTTGAATTCTGAGGTGGAGGTGTTTATAGTGGACTTGTTCAATTCTTCGTTGTTGTTATTGAACAATCAGAACAAGAATTCCACTCTGTTCAAAGATGATATCAGACTTGTGTTCCATCAAATTGTGAAAACTTATCCACTCTTCAACAAGGAAATTAGCACAAATGAATTGTTGAAGTTGTTATTTTTGACAACTTTGGTCGTACTCAATTTTTCTATCGTACTTTCAGGGCATGAATTCACACTTGGATTACACGTTTCGATTGGTGTTTTCAACGATTTACAAGTTGATAGACTTGTCGAAGAAGTGAACAAAAATGAGATTCTGTTGGACTTGGACGACTTGGTTGTCATCCATTCCAGATTGTTCTTCCACATTTGTTGCTTTGATGCCATTCATTCTGTCGGATATAATAAGATGCGGGCCATCGATCTTGACTCTGTACAGTTTGTGGTGGAAAAGATGTTTCCGTTGGAGAAAAGATCACAGTTCAAGTTTCAATACGATGTGATTATGAAGTTGAAACATGGAGATTTGATCAGCCAGTTGTCCAAAGTGGATTTATCAAGAGATTCGTTGACTTTGATATGGAAAGATTTCATGGAGTTGGTGAAACACATGTCTGAAATGAAAGATCATTTCGAAGAAAATTCAATGAGAGATGACGAAGATGAAGAAGAATATTTGTTTGATAACTTTCTCATCATCAGTAGAAGTGTCAAGAAATTGACAACGAGTTTGAACCAGGTGTTTGAAAGCCATTTTGTCAATGTGAATTCCCATTTAAAAGTTTATTCACCTCTTTGTCTCATGATGAATTTCAAAATTTTGTTGTTGGTTAAGAATCTCATTGTATCAATAATCAAGTTTCAGAAAGAGATTGGTAACCATGATTTGATGAGTAGATTGAAGAAGTTAGAAACCGAATTGAACGGTGTTTTTTACAAAGTGTTCAAAAAGTTGAATTTTGAAAGTTTGAGTTTGCTCAACAACCTCAATTTTGTCAACGATAGATTGAACAAGAACATTCCATATTACAACACCACACAACCCCAACTTTTGGGATGGTTGAAATATGTGGATGGGAATTTTGGTCAATATGTGGGACAAGATTCTTACGGTTGGATGATGTAGATGTTTAATTTATACACTTTAATCGATTTTGATGGAGTTGTAAATGTTGTAGACAAAGACCAACAGTCCGATAAAGCCAATTGAACCACAACATAAACCGATCAACAGACTGATGACGATCGAATAACCTGTGTAGAGGACAAATGAAGATATACCTCCGAGATCGAATTTGGACAATAACATGGCATGGACAAAGATATAGATTGAAACACCTGCACCGATGAAGAAAGATTTCCATTGCCATTTATAGTTCTCATTACAAAGGGTGTAATACACCAAGAGAATTGTCACCAAGATTGTGGTTACCATCATCAACAGGAAGCAAAAGAACAAGAATCCAAACATGTAATAGATTCTGTTGAACCACAAGGAATTATAGATGAAGTACATTTCGATCAGAATGGAACCAAATGGGAAGATTCCAGCCACAAGGGCCAAAGGTAATGTCTTCAAATACCATGGTTGTTTAGGAATTTGACGTGGGATTTGATTTGTTTTAATTGGAAGAGCAGGAACAGGTCTCTTGTAGGCCACCAATGAACCCAAAAATGAAAGAGGAAGTGAAACAGCAAACCAAATAAAGATGATGGCAAACATTGTACCAATTGGAACTGCACCAGAAGAATGCAGAGTGATCAAGAAGAAGTTCAAGAACAAAAAGATCAAGAACAAAGATCCCGGAACTGCAACAGGTGTAAGAATCATATTCAATTTCCAATTATCTCCATGGAAAAATTTGTAAAGAGTCAGCGATACAAATGAACCAACAGATCCAAATACCAGATACAACAAGAACATCACCGTACCCAAAGAACCCCTGTTAGAAGGAGATAACAATCCAAGTAACAGGAAAATCACAGTGGTGACCAGCATGATGAACAACTGTATTCCTGATCCAATCACTATACTGAACAGCATTCTGTTCTTTGGAGTCCGGAAAACATCCCCATGGACCAACTTCCATCCCATCTCATCTACAATGTCATCGTCAAGATTCACCTCGTTGTATTTGGCAATATCATTTTTCAAAGTCTTGAGTAAAATATGCGACATGATCAACGAAAGTAACAAAACAATGATGGAAAAATTCACCAAAGAAAACCATTGAATCTTTGGATCGTAGACATGAAGATACTTATCCCAACGAGTCAGCCATGCTGTGTCACTTGGAATGAAGTAAACACTGTACGAAAAAGTCACTTTTGTGTCTTTACCTTGATCCAATCTCACCTTCATGTTGGATTCGAGATCACATTTGAAATCGTTGTCTTCTCTCTTGAGTGAGTATGGATTGATGGTGGCTCCCACAACTCTGAACTCATTTTCTCCACGTTGATGATATTCGATGAAAATTTCAAAATGGTTGGTGAGAAATCCCACGGAATCTTCGACACTTCCAATGTTAAAACCTGCACCGTAAAACTCGGTATTTGTCTTGAAATCAGTGGTATCACGGGCCACTGGTAATCCGTCGATGAGCCAATTGTGTTGGAAACCTGCCCTGATGTTTCTATTGACAAAAACTGCATCGGTTTTGGAATAAACACTCTCACAAAGTTTCTCACAAGTCTTGTTCTCCAACATGTTGATTTGGAACGGAGAATTGAAGATCCGATCTCCGAAAATGATGGAACCCAAGCTTTCACTCTGTTTCTTGGGTCCTCCTTCGGGCTGACAGAAGTGGAAACGAGGGAAATAATAATCATAGGAGTACACATAGGTCTTGGAAATTGAGCTATCATGGTTGGCACTTGGAGTGATGTGGTTGACTAAAAGAGGGATGGAATCGAACTTTTTGTATGTTGATGGAGCCACTCCTGGGAGATAGAAACTATGGGCCACTTGTGCCCATAAAATCACAGCCAATGACGCTGGAAACCAAAGATTTATCATGCTGATTGGTGGCTACGTGTTTTGGTCCTTCTAAAAATTTTCTTTCCACGTGGAGAAGAAAGTGGGAGAAAAAAAGGTGCGATAAGGGCATTTTGGAGAAGATAAGGGAGAAGAAAAAGGGGGTTATTTTATTCGGATGCCAATTGGATCCATAACAGGCTCCGTCTATTTCGGGAGAGCCCCACCAATGCCAAATCCACATTTGTGTACAGTTCTTTGTCCTTTGGTTCTAATTCTGCCACTGGACCAATCTCAAATCCTTTAACAGAACCAGGTTCGTAGATACCGTAGACGTATGCAATTCGTTGACAGATCAGCAGTTTTGCAGGTAAAAGATTCAAATCGAGCATCTTCACCAACAATGCAACACCTTCTTCAAAATACAGTTGAGTGTTACTGCTTGGACCCATTCCTTGATAAGTCTCGCCCAACGATACAAATAATTCGCCCATCGATAGTAAAGCTCTCAGACAATAACTCTTGAGGTATGATCTAGATAGATATGAATACTGTAAAGAATCCACCATTGGCAGAACCACGTCACTGATGATTCTGAAGGTGATTCCATTCCCAATGACTCCGGATTTTTGTGAAGATCCAATCAACAAACTGAGAATCATAAATTCTTGTAAAGATGCCAAATGGCAGTACGCTTTGTCGTTGAGAAGTCCCTTTTTCAACATCTCATATGTCGTATAGCTCCTCTTGTAATCTCTCATCATAAAACTCCAATCACCCAATTTCCGAATGACAAATTCTGCCGATTCCACACGGTAATAGTTGTCCTTCTCGTTGAACTGTGGATGGCTTTCTTGACCCCATCTTTTTCCAAACAATCTCCCAGTGAGAGATCGACGTGGATTCACAACTTCTTCGGTCCATTTATGCATCTTCCTGTCCATATAAGGAACAAGATACTTTGTTATCAAGTCCAAAATGTGTTTTGATATTGTCTTGTAAAACTTTGTCCCCACTGTCTTGTCGGTGTCAAAAGAGGATAAAGGAGCACTCAAGGTGATTGTCTCATTTTCAACAGGTTTCAATACTACTACACTACGATAATTCAACTGAATCTTGAGATGTTCTTGTAAAATGACGGCTCTTTGGAGAGATTCGGGATCGTTGGAATCAGTGAGAATCCAAAACATTGCAAACATGTTATGAAGATCTACCCATGGAGGATAATTGAGATACTTCCAATCACTTATTAAGCTCTTTGCAGTCTGTAAACTGTCATCCAGAGACACACAGATCAATTGTACAATTGGAGAATTGATATGTTCAAAGGGCAGTAAAGTTCTTGAATTCACCAATGCATTCAAACATTTCAGATGGACCAATTCTCCAGTACTGGTCAAACTATCAATATCCAACAATTCATCACTCAAATTACTCCTTCTATCGTGGATGAGTTCATGTTGACTTTGTAACAGTTCATAGATTGGTGGCACAAACTTTACATGCATCTTCCCACTTGTTATGGAGTCCTGACCATATATCACATCTTCAAAGTACTGTAAAAAAGTTTGAAACTTGTTGAATCCATAGGACAGTACGAGGTCATCGGCGGCTTGAGAACTTAAAACGCTAATTTTAGGAGAATATGCATGGATGAGAAGCTGTTTTCCTATATGGGCGGATTCCAGAGGTCGCTGGCATTGTCGAAGAAGTGATTCAAATCCATTGAACAGATCTGGAATAGCTTTTCCTGTCTCTAAAGGTTCATCCATACTGTTTCAAGCTTGAAACTCAATTTGGAATTTTGGGTTCTTTGTGCACGACTCATTTAGGGGTTTATCAATTCAACTTTAGGGGTGATTCATTAGTTTATACACAATTATTGAGCTATATGTTTAGCATGATCTAAGCTGTCTATCAACTGTTCAGGAGGCACGGTGTCAAGCATGTCTTTTTCTGCCACACGTGATTCCATTGGTCTGCCAACTTCGTTATGACGACCATATGCGAAATAGTACACCAAATATGACAATACAACCAACAAAAGAGCTCCTAAAGCACATGCAAAGGAAACTCCCACAACGTTCCGTACCTTCATCACTGTCTTAGAAAGAGACACAAGTCCTGTACTCAGTTCTTTCCTGTCCTGGAGCACAGAATTGACCGAAGAGTCAGAATCTGTGAATAAATAAGGGATCCAATGGGTACCATTGTAAAAACCTGTTGAAAATGATCCAAAAGTTTCATGGTAGATTGAACCCGATACCATTAAAACGTCAGATGAATCAAACAAACTTCCGTCATAACCGGAACTTTTTTCCAAAGAAACAAGCTGCAAATTAGTGAATTTTGTCCTTGTGAGATCAAGATCAGATGTCAACGAGTTCCAAGAACCATTGTAAGCTCCAAGATATGAATCTCCCAATGCAATGACACGTTCAATAGAGTCGGTGTCAGGGAGAACGAATTGTTTGATGATCGAGTCAGATTTGAAGTCTGGTTTGGAAAACGAATGCTTCTCCGTGTCGTAGACGACAAACGCCAAGTCGGTGTTTGAGAGTTGTAAATCACCACTGATCAAGATCTTGTTGGATTCGTAGAATGCCATGTGGTATATCACCCCGGAAAGATCATCACCAGGTTTCATCCAACGATGTTGGGAAAGATCGTACATACAAAGAGTTGGACATGATAAGCTTCCGGCACTCGTGAAATTACCTCCAACGTAGACTGCATCTTTTGAAGCCAGTAATGAATAGACGACAACGGTGTCGGAGTTCTGTAAAGCCAGAGGTTGAGTTGACAGGAGAGAGTTATTGGATAAATCGTACAGGAGCAAACCGGCAACTTGTCCAGTTTCTGTTTCGGCTTCTCCTTTGAAACCAACGTACAACATTGAATCTACCTCCACAAACAGAAGCACTTCAGAATCTTCCCATTCAATGTCGTCGATACCGGATGTCGTGTTGTCAGAAGACACAAACACCACGTTTCCAAAACCTTCAGAGGTGTTGAATTTACCTCCGTAAACGGTTTCAGAACTGTTCAAATACGTTGAAGCGTTGAAATGACCACTTGTGACGGTGAAAGGAAGACTCGAGAGATGAGGATCACTGACTAGAGCACCAGACTGTTCTGAAATGCCAGGATGTGATAATTGCCCAGCTGCCAATGAGAAATTGGAGAACTGAACAGCCAGAGAAACATTGACATCTGGCGTCCATTGTTCAGTGGACAAATCCCATGCTTCCACTTGAGAAGAAGCACCGTTGAATACGATATAACTAGATCCGAAAATAGACACCACAGTCACCGAATCCACAGATCCAGTACTATCAAATCCATACCATGATCCATTGTAAAGAGCCAGGTGATCAAGATTCAGTGTGGAACTGTTCAAACCATGGACATCAGAGTCGTTGACGGTGTTTACAAAATCACCGACCAAAACTAAGGAATCATTGAATTGGCACAATTGAGTGACTGCAGAGTCAACACCTCCATCGATGGACTCTTCTCCAGTGACTTCTGTCTCGTTGTTGACATAGGATCCCAAATCAACAGCGATGAAATTATCTCCATAATCAGATTCAAAATCACCTGCAATGTACAAAGTTTTGTTCACCACCAGTAATCCTGAGATCGAAGCGTTGTTTGACAATTCAAGTCCTAATAGGTTAAGAGACGAATTGCCAACTTCGTGTTCGATATGAGCAGAGAAGTTGTTTGTACTGTATTCGAACAACCCGTTGAGTTCGATCTCGGAGATATAGGAATGGTTTGAAGATGTGTCGTTGTAATAGTAGGTCTGATCCACGGTGATCAAGTCCAATTCGACTCTATCGGCAACGAATACCACGTCTCCAGAACCAATGGATTCCACAAGACGCATTTCCACAAACGGGACGGCATCTTCCACAGTCAAATGACCCGAATAGATGGTGTCGTATTTCTGTTGTTCGTTGTTTTGATAGATGAGATCCGAGGCAACGATTTCGCCGTCTCCATCTGTCAAAGTGACATTGACAATACCTCTTTGGTCACAAGTGTCATCGTCTGAGCATCCGGGTGTATACAAAAGAACGCTATAATGTCCCGAATAAGACACATTTGGATAGAAAGTGACACCCACGTCTCCATCGACGGTGGAAAGAGTCGTTGAGATGTAGATGGAATCGTCTGCAGAGACAGATTGCCAATCTGCAGAACCCGATACCTCGGCCACGGAGGCAGATTCAGAGTCACAATTGGACTCGTTCAAAGTGTCGTTGGCATACGTGACGATGCCTGATTGGTAGATTTCGATCCCGGAGAGCAAACTGGTTCCATACGAGCTCATCACTTGTACCGAGAACGAGGTCACAGGCACACTGTTGACAAAAGCATACTCCTGATAGTCTTGGGCATATCCAATGGTTCCTGTGGTGATTGAACTGTTTATGGAGTAGAAATCTGTGTCTAAAGTGTCTTGTAAAGTGGTGAGATTCAACATGGGACACCATGCATCGCAGAACTTTGTGGTTTGTGAAGAAGGATCCACATACGAGAGGTTCATGATCCCATCAGCAGGTTGGGTGATGACTCTAAAGTACTGTATTCCATCTTCTCCGTTATAAAATCTCAATTTGGTGGGATAAATTTGAAAGGGAAGATCAGCAGTCCATGTACTAGGAACTTCTGAGATCCATTCAGAAGTTTGAGGGCATATTAGGTCTTGGGTTCCTGTGATAGAGGCATATTTCAAGCTTACAACGTTCTCTGGGTCTACAGTGATAGAGGTATTTGAAGAGTTTGAACTCGACAGACTTGTGGTGTTATAGGTGGTGTTGTATTCCAACAAACTGACATCTCCCAAGCTGTAGAATTGGCCTCCAAATAGAATACTTTCATCTGTGTTCACTATGGAGGATACAATGCTGTCTTCGTTGAAACCTTTAAAAGGTGAATCCACTATTTTGTTGTCCTCAAAATCATAAACTACCAATCCAAATGTGTCATTGTACTGTAAATCACCTCCCAAGTAGATCAACGAAGAGTTTGAGTCATAAAAAGCTGTTTTAACGGTGCCAGAAACTTCTGAAACACCGTTCAATTCGGTAAATGAGTTGGAAGAACTGTTAAATATCACCAATGTTGTATGGTTATCAATTTTGTAATCTCCTAGAAGTAAAACGGAGTCATTATCTATGGAAATCATCTGTGTGATGTTACCGGAATAGTTATAAAGAGCTTGGAAATGACTCGAGGAGTCAATATAGTACAATTGGGAAGTTTCTGAGTCTTCTGCTGTGCTCTGGCCTTCATATTCGTAGAAAGAGAGTTGTTTAAAATCTCCTAAAATGGCCAATTTATCATGGAAAGAAGTGTAATCAATATCTGGATAAACAATGGAAGAAAAAGAAGTAGTCGCTGTCGCTGTTGCAAGCAAAGCCGCCACTAGCAGAAGTTGCATTTGCAAGTTATCAAAGCAATTCAATATGTTATTAAACAACTTGTCTTTAAAGACCTGGTGCGATGATATTTATGTTTATGTTTTTCCGAATCAGTGAAAAAAAATGGGGGGAAAGACGGGCGGAAAGTGGGCGGAGAGCGGGCGGAGAAAAAAAAATGGGCGGAAGCTTTACAAACGAGAAGCTAAAAGGTTTTAAATTCTACTCTAGTTTATGCCTTTGAAGCGATTGCCGTTTCGATTTGATCAACCATCTTTCTATACTTGATCTGTTGGTCCAGCATTTCCAAGAAAATCTTGTACTTAACGTCCAATAACTTTCTATCATCATCGTCTTCAGAAGATGGATAGATGACTCTACCCAGACCGGAAAGTGCCTCCATAACTTTCCATAACTTGTCACCAGATCTTTCTGGTTTGTCTGAGTGTTGTAAAGACGACTTCCGGGATCTTCTGATCGAGCCTGTTTTCTTCAAAGAAGATCTCTGTTGTTCTTGGAACTTCTTTTGCAGCATGTACTTATCGGTGACTGCAGCCTGGGTATTAGAACTTGTTCCAAAAGTCATACCATCATCGTCCTCGTCACTTTCGCTGTTGAACTCTCCCAATTGTTTGCTCTCGTCTTCAATTGGGGTCATCAATGGGAATGGGAAGGCAGGATTTGGGGCAAAATTGGCACTGGCCATGGCAGAGATCGAAGTCATAGAGGCAGTGGCAGAAGGTGCTGTGTACGGAGATGGAGCATCGGCAATGGAATCAAAAGAAGGAGGTTTGAGTAAACTTGCACCTTGCGATTTCTGGGCTTTCAACAGATCTTCTGCTGCCACGGCTCCCAACATTGCAGCTCCAAACACCACACTGGCATCGATATACCTTGGAATGACAATTGGTTTACCGGTACAGTCGGCGAGTAAACGCATGAGTAAACCATTACGGCATTGTCCACCACTCAAGAAGATACAAGAGAGTCTATGGCCATTTTGTTCCATCTTCTCCACGATCTGTCTCGTCTGTTGGGCAATGAATTCACAGGCTCCGAGATACGTGATTGCCAAGTCGTCCAAAGAGACATCCATCGATTGTCCCACGATGGCTGCTCTCATGTCTGGATCGGCAATTGGAGATCTGTTGCCGTGGAAATCTCCATAGAAGAACAACTTCTTGGCCAAGGCCACCACGGACCGTTCGTTTCTGGTGGTCTTCAAGTTCTCCAATCTGGAGTTGAGGAAATCAAATCTCGACAATCCAGAGGCCTCTGATTTGGTGCCCAATTCTGTGTAGGCAGGATGGGTGGACAAGACATGGGCCAAAAGAGCTCCAGTACAAGATTGACCACCTTCCAGCACCCAATAACCTTTGGCCATCACGTCACGGTACGGACCCCAAACCCCCGGAACAAACACGGCATCTTTGGTCATTGCAATGTGACAAGTGGAAGTTCCAGCCACGGCAGCCAATCTTCCACAGGCTCTATCGATGCCATATTCTTTCTCGTCTTGTTCGTCCAACAGCAGAATCGATGTCTCTGTCTTTGCAGCAATGGTTCCCACCCAACCGGCATAGGCATCTATGACACCGGAAGCCACATAACAGCTGGTTGTCAAGCCCAATTCGGACAGAGCAGTCTCGGAAAGAGGTCCAATGGTGTCTCCGGCACACAAATACGATCCCGTCTTGTTGGGGATCCCTCCAATTCTACGGAAACTGTCCTCGCAGAGTTCCGGCAAGTCCACGGACTTCAAGAACTCCTCGGACCAACCGTGGACGGAGTTATCCACTCCGGAAGGGACAAAACCTTGTTTACAAACGACGGAACAAAAAGATCTGGTCTCTTTGTCGGTGGCACGATGAGTGAGATAGTCCAGGAGGTCGTAAAACTTGCATTTTTCGAACAAACTGTTGCCAAATGGATCCTTTGGCATGTTATGTTTCAACCATTTCATCTTGGGGAGTTCCATTTCGATCGACATCTGTCCTCCGACGTATTTGAGACATTTGTCGTTGGTGGAATTGATGATTTTGGTCTCTTCTTCGGCCCTGTGGTCCATCCAGAGCAAGATGTTCTGCTCCTTTTGGAACCAATCTGGTCCCACAGGAACCGGTTCATCATTTTCCTCGTTGATCACGACCAAAGAACAGGTGGCATCGAATCCGATCCCCATCACGAGAGCCGGATCGATGTGCGATTGAGAAAGAGCAGTTTTCACACAGTAACAAATGGCAGACCAGATCTCTGTACTGGATTGATTGATATAGTTTGGTTGTGGTTCCCATCTTGTGATGGGTCTCTCAGCCAAACCCAAAATTGATCCTGATTGGTCAATGACGGCGGCTCTTGCCGACCCGGTTCCAACGTCGACTCCAACGTAATAGACAGGTTGTTCGGCATCCAGATGTAATTGGCTCAATGACAAGTTGAAAGGATTGTTAAAAGATCTATTGGATCTCAACGATGTACTGGATCTATTCGGTGCCATTGAAAATTTGCAGTTTGATGATTGCGGTAAAGTTTCTATTTATATTTTCTCCACAAAAACTGAATTCCGCCTGAGCAATTTATTAAATATGCAAATTAACTATTTGTATTTTTCCACCAATTCCAGGCAGAAGTCGAATTCTTCCAGTTTCGCCACTGCCATTTTTAAATGAGAAGGAGTTATTCTTCTGCTTCCTGATTCGCGGGCTTCTTCACAAGATTTTTCCACGAGGGAGCAGAGAAACAATTCTAAGGCTCTTCCCACCACTATTGGAGTGGCACTGGCAACTTTACCAACGTCTTCATCACTCTGCATGAGTTTTTTAATCCTGGCACTCGGGAAATGTGTCTTTATTTTGTCATAACTTTCGGCCATCTTGATCTTTGTTCCTGCGAAAGCCCCTGTTTAAATACCGTTTTGAAAATTTGCCGCGGCTTTGGGCCGGGTAAAAATCGTTCAAAGCCGTGGATCAGGTTAGAATCTGTCTGGGAACATGACTGGGGCTAGTAAGGACCATGAATAGAGTAGGAAACACACCCAAGAACTGGCTATCTTGACCCAGGTGTTAAAATATGTTCTTCCCACAGGGATAAAACCTTCTTCGGTCCCCACATTGATCGTGAGAAGCAGGGCGATGTACTGTGTGGCTAGGAAGAAGATGATGTGGAATAGCACGTAGTTGTACTTTGTGTAGATATGTTCTTCTCCTTCGTAGAGGTATTCCGGATCTGTGAGTGCGCTTTCCGGTAACGTTCCTTCATCCACAGCTTGTCTGATGGCTTCCAATCTCATCTCGTTCCGTTGGGGTTGTTGAGAGATCACTTCTGTCACAGAATCATAGGTGGAATCTCCATGCAGGAAAGCAGAGTTTGCTGCTGCTCTGGTCGTCGTGTATGCCACTGCTATAAATGTGAAAATGGCTCCAACGATCACAGAAGAGATCCTGGTCCCACGGCTCCGGATCAACGGATTACACATCAGATCATCCGGTTCCGACAAACACGCACTGAATATGAGATACGTGCAGTACACACAACACATCGACAGTTGTGCCAAGCCAGCATTAGGGTTATAATCTTGTACCATCGGAGTCACAGATAACCCTGTGACGGCCAAAACCAATACCAAGTTCAACGAGATCAGAGTCTTGTTCAAATTACATCCTGAGTTCGTGAAAAACACATACAGAAGTATAGTCATCACCACAGTCCCAATGTACATCATCACGGTTCCTCCAACCAACAAAGTCTTCCAAAAAGTTGTACCTTGGCTCAGTTCTCCGATATAAATCTCTCCTTCTTCGATCTTTTCTATACATGTTTCTGCCCATTCATGTGCAAAATCAACCAACAAGATCAATCCAATGCCTATGAACAGAGTACTGAACACTATAGAGAGATAATTACCCCAAAAGACAAACAATTTATCGGGTAACATGAAACTTATTAGCACAAGTGAGAACCAACACAGGATCTTGGTCTTCCAATACCCATTCTGGATCACCAGACGTGGATTAGAGGTCGAATGGACACCTGCCATCAACAGCGCTAGTATCAAATGCATCATTCCAAGGCTTAAATTGATCCTATGCACATTTGTAAACCCAGAACAATCATCTCCGTCACAGTATACATTGCTGAACTTGAATAGACCCCATGTAAGTTTGTCTAGTTTACTCAGTACCACATTGGACATCGATATCCATGATAAAATACTGTTGAGGAGAAAGAAGACGGCGTATGTGATACGGGTTGCAATCGATGATTTAAACGTTTGCGAAAGTGGATTTTGTCCAGACATGCATCCACTGCAACATGCAGCTCCGCAGAACGAAGCCGCCCATGATCCAACAATTGATGGAACTGCCAAAGGCACCGATAACAATGCTCCCATTTTGTTATCTAAAGTTTTTTGTAAAGTTTTTTGGTTTTTTTTTTTATCTTTGTTTTTAATTTTTTTATCTTTTTTTTACTTTAATTAGGATTTGATCGACGGATTTATTTCCCTTTCCAGCTTTATAACTCCGTGCAACAGCTTTGGATGGCCATCGGAAGTTTGAAAAAGCCGAAAATCCGGAAACGAAAGAAGTAAGCTATTATGCAGAGTGCAAAGTTACAAATTTGCGGTATAATTTGCCGCTATCAGCCCCGGGAAAGATCTACTATCATGCAGGAAGATGCATAGATTTGCCCCTTTTTTCAAATATTTGCCCTTTTTCAATATAGATCTTGACATCCGCTAAAAGCCTAAAGTCAGAAACAACATGATTATTGACTATACATTATACTGATGAATCTGAAGTTTGACTATCAAGCTGCTTGGCTCGTTGATATTTCCTATCCTTTTTACTGGGTCTTGTTATAACTGGAGCCGAATTTGTCCGATGTTGTCGATGCTGGTTTGAATCCATTGGTTGGAAATAAATGGGTTGATAAATTGGCACTATTGGGAAGTTTCTTGAGCTCTTTTTATTTTCAGGGCAATTAGATTGTAAGTGTCCAATTTTACGACAAATGTAACATTGTTTTAAAGTTGTAGATTTGGGATTTGGACATTCCAAAGTTTCATGTCCAGGTTGTTTGCAATTGTAACATAATCTTTCTCCATATTCACATTCTTCAGCGTAATGTCCAAGATTACCACATTTGTAGCAAGTTTTTTTGAATAGAGAAGAAACAGGTTCCATTTTGTTCTTTCCCTGGTTTGTGTTTTGAAGATATGGAACCAATGGGGGGATTATTTGATATGATGGCATGACATGTGGTAACGATTGTGCCCTATATGGATACATTAAAGATGCATTTTGAGGATAAAAACCTGGGTTGTACAGTTCTTGGAATTGTGGACGAAAAGGTATTTTATCCGACAGTTGTTGTTTGGAATAATGTGTTGGTTGTAAAGGTTCTTCTTTACTCTTTGGAGATTCTAATTCATGATCAGTTTTCTCCTCATGTTCAATCTCGGACAGTCCAATATCTGTCATTTATGAAAAACAATTGCCTATTGGAAAGGCGTTCTCCAATGGTGTCTTTATCTAATTTCTACGACTTTCTCAATGCCCAAGGCTCGAAAAACTTGACTAAATAATATTTGTACAGGAATATAACAATAACGATGAACTCAAATCTACTGAGTATCGGAACGAAAAAAAATCTCCTGAACAGAGTCTCAAAGTTGGATTTGGAAGGATTCGGTCCTATTTTAAATGATTATTTTCCACAAACGGTTTGCGTAATTGAACGCTTCGAAAGGGAAAGAAATTATGCGGCAATAGAGGGGGGCACAAATGCAAGAACTTGTGTTTCTCAATTTTGAGCTGTGCGTTAATTTTGCAGAAAATCCATGCACAAACTTATTCATTTATATGGGCTCGGAATCAAGACGGAGACACTGATCAGATCAACTTTGGTTCCAAAAACTTACTCGAAAACTTTTAGTAGCTTGTCGAAGTCATTTTCAAACTGTTCGCCATTTTGAGATTTAAAATCATATCGCATGAAGTAAGCAGACAGAAAAATTTGAAATGCATAATCATGCATTCAACTTTCAGCCAAGTTTCTGTCACTCAAAACTTGCCCCGGAGCCTCACATAATTTCCTTCCCATGATGGAATCATCAACCGCTTAAAAAAATTGGGGGTAAATCTGTCCAATGTGAAAAAAAAGACGCATAAACTCGTACAAGCTTCCGAAGTTGTAGAAGAATGTGGTTTTCCACTTGAAAAAATCAGTTTTTATGAAGTGCAAATTATATTTGAACTTTTGCGTATAATATTACCTCCGCCTTTGAGTGTCTAAGGTGCTAATAATATGCATATATGAAAAGTGTTGAAAACTTAGTGATTGCGGTGTTAAGGCACATGCCCCTTTCCAAAAAAATTGAAGAAAAAAAAGGATGGGCATCTGCATTATGCATCTAGTTGCAGGATATTACATTACGTTGCATAAATGATTATTTAGTCAATATTGTAGTCCGGTATGACAACCAATCATATTAGAACGTCGGCTCGGCTATAACATTCCATATGATAAGTCATCAGTAAAAAATCAAATATGCAAGACCTTAAAAGTACTTGGCCATCTTTATTGAATCGGAATAGTGATTGACATCTCCACTGCGTTATTGTTTGTACCCTGTTTTCACAAGTTCGTCCTTTGACCCTCCCCATATATTTTATATATCGAGTTTCTACAAAATCTCATATTTATTCATTTTTACCAAACAATTCAAAGATGCAGAGATCTTCTCTTCTATATAAGATCCCAACATATAAGCATTGAAAGGCTGAAAGTTCTCTTGCATTGGTTCTTTTCAAACGTCTTTATACCCCCTTTCAACGTTTTTCATACATTCAAAAAAATTACGCACTGAAAAAAAAATAGCCCAAAAAGTGTATAATCGGCGTTTAAATGCTGATACAACATGCCCTAAATAACCTAAGTTTAGACTCTAAACAGACAGAAACCAATGTTCAAGTGGTTGTCATTCAAATAGATCCTTTATTCATCAAAATCGGATTTGCAGGTGACTCAAAACCTATCATTTTTCAACCTTCAGACGTTAAATTCCATGATACATCAGATCAAGATCCACCTATATGTGATACCTTCTTTTCCCATGATATTTTACAAACGAAAAAGAATTTCCCTTTTGTTTTGGAATCACTTTTAAGAAAATCTTTCTCAACAAAAATTGTTAGTTCTTACAAATCACAAACAGTAATTGTGGAGTCCAATGATTTTCCTGAGTTCTTACGCAAACAAACTTCAAACGTACTCCTGCAACTTGAAATAACCTGTATAGCTAGATTACCCGAACCTTTGATGTCATGTTTTGGAGCTGGACTCCAAAACGGACTTGTAATATCTTATTCTTGGGATAAAGTTGACGTCGTTCCAGTATACGATCTACGGATTGTGGAACATCTGTGTCAGTTTTCTAAAAGAGGCTCATCTTGGCTTTATCACAAAATACTGAAGTCAAAAGGAGAAACTTTTCCATACGACAGTATTCGACAACTTCTGGCTCAAGATGCAGAATCGATCTCAGAGTTGGTTTCAGGACATTCCGTAGACGTAGACGAAAAAAATGTAGTAGAAATGGTGAAGGAGATGTTTATGAAGTTGCCTGTAGATTGTCGTAAATCTGTCCTTGATAATCTCTTGATCACCGAAGTTTCTCTTCAAACAAAGAACGAAATTCAGTCACAATTGTACCAGGCATTTCAAGGCAAATACGCCTTTAAACTCATCAAAACACTCGGCCCATGGGCTGGAGCCAGTTTGTATTCTTCGATTCATCTCAAGGCATGTCCAAAGTGATCATTTCGATCTCATCAGGAACATCAACTATTTCAGAAATTGAGGATTGATCTCTGTACTGAGGTAGAATATCAACCCAAGGATACTTGACATCACTTTCAATGCCTAAGTGGCTTATCTCATAATTCAAAATCTCGATCATTGCCATTTCGAGCTCGTCTTCGTCGGCGCCAAAGGGACGAGCAGTCAACGATGGTTTCAAGTCTCGAAAATCCAAAAGTGCATCATTAGGAAGTAAAGGGACGTTGAACTGAGGCAGCCAACATCCAATTGTATCAGTAGACTTCTTTCCTTGTAATTTCAATTTAGGGATAACTCCATTTTCATGCCTCTGTGTATTCAAATCACGCTGCGACATGATGATTGACCCAGGCGTACAGAGTAACTTCCATTCAGGAACATGACGTGTGATCCCTTTAGAAGTATTTTCACTACTAGATTTATCAAACATTTCATTCATATATTAACCGCCAATACAATTCAAAATCTATACATTCACTTTTTCTCCAATACTCCTTCCGACATGAGACTGCCGGCATATTCTCGTAGATAAGCCGTTTCTCCTTCTAGTTTCTTGCATTTGTTCTGTGTCTCGGTGATACGGGCCACAAGATATTGGATTTGGGCCCTTAGTTTGAGAACTTCATCTAAAGTCTCATCCGTCTTGTCCATGCTTATGGCCACAAATCGGACCTGGGGCTGTGAAATTCCCAATGAAGAAATCAAAATACGGTTTTAATGATCCATGAAGAAAATATCTTTAACATTAGGCACTATGGCCGAGCGGTTAAGGCGAAAGATTAGAAATCTTTTGGGATTTCCCGCGCAGGTTCGAGTCCTGCTGGTGTCGTCATTTTTTTTAACTATCTAAATTCACTATGGTTTGTCTGATCTCACAGATTTCAATTTTTTTTGGATAACCATATATCTACAGAACCATATTGCAAACCGTCACTTCCAACCTTCATTCTTCTGTACTTCAACCCAATTGATCTCATTTTCTTATCACCCCCATCTCATCTCAAGCGAAAAAAAAAATCTGCATGAAAAATTTGGAAAATTTTTTTTTTTCAGTATTGAGAAGAGCTTTAAAGCATTGTTAAAACAAGATGGAACTTGCGATTCGCCCAGAAGATGCCGATGTCTTATTGACTCAAAAGAATGTTCTCGATGAGAAGGTGATTGAAAAGTACAGAGTTGCAGGCCAAGTTGCACAAACTTGTCTTCAATATTTGATCAATATGATTAACGATTCATACCATCTCAAAACAAGAGATCTTGTATCTGTGGCTGAATTATGTATTTTAGGAGACAGTTACATGGCCAGTTCACTTGAGAAGGTGTATAAGAAGGATGTGAGAGAAAGAGGGATTGCCACTCCTGTGACTGTTGAATTGAACGACGTTGTTGCCGGATTTTCTCCAGAATTGGGAGACAGTTCAAATTGTTTCTTTAAACCGGGAGATATAGTCACTATTACTTTGGGATGTCACGTGGATGGATACACAGCTAATGTGTCTCATACCATAGTGATTTACCCTCCAGGACAAACTCCACCAGGACCTTTACTCGGTCCAAAATCAGATGCCATTTGTGCTGCCCATGTCGCTACCGAAGCAGTTGTAGCTTTACTCGGTGCTTCTTTGAACCCAGAAAAAGTTCCACAACAACTCGGTAGAGCCACTGGATCTCAGATCCGTGCTCTTGTCGATTCCGTAGCAGAACTGTACAACTGTATCGTGGTACCTGGATCCCGTGTACGTCGTGTTAGAAGATTTTTAGCCGGTCAATCTGAAGGTATTGTGGCTGAGAAAGATTATAAAGGTGTCTCATGGTCTGAGTCCGATCAAGAACTGAAATGGTTGGAAAAATCATCCAATTCCACAGATTTAATGGCTTTAAATCTGCATAGTCTGGTAACTTCTTCTTCATCGCTGATTCCAACCGATGATTTCAATGTCATGGCAGGAGAAGTTTATGCTGTGGATATCAAGATGCTGCCTCTTCTGGAGACAAACGGACCTGGTTTAGTCACTTTACAAACCATTGATCATTATACAGGAACCAATAACGATGATACTCTGTTCAAAGCCAGAGCATCTATCTATGTGCGTGATTATGCAGTTCAATACTCTTTGAAATTACGTACAGCCAAACAATTGCTTGCCAAGGTTGACAAAGAGCTCTCTGTTTATCCGTTCAAGTTATCCCATGCCTCTTCCAGTTTCCCTGTGAACAGCGATTCCAAAGAATCTGCACAAGAACAATTACTCAACATCTTAGAAGACAACAAAAGAGCCAGATTAGGATTGTCGGAATTGACAAATAGAAGACTCTGTGTTGCTCGTCCCATCCAAATTGCCCGTTTCCTTCCATTACCTGTGATTTTAAACGCTGCCAATCCAAATGGAGCCCTTGGATACGATGCCGAAAAACCAGTCTTACCAGGTCAAGAAATCCCATTACCAAGATTGGGATTGACTTCTTTGAGAATCAAGTCCTTATTGAAACAATCCCAAGGTTTAGCTGTGGCCCGTGAACTCACCACTGTGGCATTGAACCCAATCACAAATGAAGTATTAAGATTGACCGGTGGATCCCTTTTCAAGCCAAGTTGGGTCCATAGTGATTTCGAATTGAGCGGATTCTACAAAGACAGCATATTACGTTTGATCAATTTAACTCAAGATAAAAAATACGGTATCAAAGTGAAAGAAGTACAACCTTTTAAATTCAAAGTCAATCTGCAACAAACCGTTGATACAATGATGGTTGATTGAAAAAAAAGGGGGTGCCTCGATGCATGCATATGCGGTATTATTTTTTAACATATATGCAGTCGCGCGTACGTTTCGGAGGCGCCACGAAGGTCGTGTAAACTCCACCAAATAGATCATGGTGGAAGATTTTTTGCAATGAAAAAATAAACAACTAAGTAATAGAGCTGACTACGGTTTTACTTTTGATATCCACAGTTACTTTAAAGTAAGTATAAATTATCGAATAAATTAGTTTATCAAAGAATTGAGATTGAGATGAAGATGGAGAAGCTTGTTTTATGTCGATTAAACTTTGATTGCGTCCAAATGACTCGTGTCTAGTTTGATCATTGCTAAGTGTGATTTGTCGCGGCCAAGGTTTCCAGAAGTCAATCCATCTATCAGATGATTAGAACGATCTTTAAGAACACGTCAATGTTTCAATTATCGAGATCAGACGATAAACAATATAAATTTTGGATCGGTTCGTTGAACACTCATAAAATTGAATGTCTTATCGCCGTAGTTTGATCCACTTTTCAACAAATCATGACCTCATCAAATTTCATACCAAAGCGATCTCCACCTTCATACAATCATAGTTCATCCCAATTCCATGGTTACTTTTAGCCGCCGTTTGAAACCATCATATGGCGTTTAATGACGAAAAAAGTCGTGCGCAAAAGACCCAAAAGTATTTTTCGTCATTGTTGATTTTTCAAGCTTTTGTCAATCAATTTGCTGTTTAATTGCTAAGGTGGCGGTTTTGGAAAGGGAGATAAACAGATATATACAAAAGATTACTAACGATTAAAGAAATGTCAATTTCGCGTGAATATTCTGTCTACTTGGCCAAATTGGCCGAGCAAGCTGAACGTTATGAAGAGATGGTTGAAAACATGAAAACAGTTGCCTCTTCTGGTCAAGAATTAAGTGTTGAAGAGAGAAATTTGTTAAGTGTTGCTTACAAAAATGTTATTGGAGCTCGTAGAGCTTCATGGAGAATTGTTTCATCCATTGAACAAAAAGAAGAAGCCAAAGGTAATGAGAACCAAGTTGCCTTGATTAGAGATTACCGTGCCAAGATTGAACAAGAATTGGCAAAGATTTGTGAAGACATCTTGAGTGTATTAACCGAGCATTTGATTCCAACTGCTCAAACCGGTGAATCTAAAGTGTTTTACTACAAGATGAAAGGTGATTATCACCGTTATTTGGCCGAATTTGCCTCTGGAGAAAAGAGAACCGAAGCTTCGGATCTGTCTTTGGAAGCTTATAAATCTGCTTCAGATGTTGCAGTCACCGAATTGGCTCCAACTCATCCAATTAGATTAGGTTTGGCCTTGAACTTCTCCGTCTTCTACTACGAGATCTTGAACTCTCCAGATAAAGCTTGTCATTTGGCCAAACAAGCCTTTGATGATGCCATTGCTGAGTTGGATACTTTGAGTGAAGAGAGTTACAAAGATTCAACCCTTATCATGCAATTGTTAAGAGATAACTTGACGCTTTGGACATCGACCGGTGATGGCGAAGAGACCGCTACAAAAGAAGAAGAAGAGTAGATCTTGTCACCAGTAATAGTCGATGCCATTTCTTCTATATTATATATCTCCTTTATAAGTGTTAAACCTGATCTTTGTACTTATTCTTGTTTCAATCCTCGTTTTCAGCCCTTGTTTTCGCAACATCCACAGCCCTCGTTTTTCACCAGCCCCTTTTTTCCTCTTTACAACTCACCACTTTAACAAGTGACACCATGGACATCATTCACGAATCAGGACAAGACTACACCAATCTATTCAGAATTGCCAATTTAACAGTCGGAGGTGTTGTGGTAAGTGACAATTTCAATCAATTTCACAATTTTGCCTAACTAAAAGGCCTTTTTAGGACTCACTCAATTATTCATCTTTGGGGTACAATCGACCCTTTTATCCATCTTTATAATTGGTTCAGGAGCTTTAATTGGATACTTAGAATTCAAAGTCCCACCGGCAACTTACAAATACTTCTCCTTTTTATTCTCATTCATCGGTAGAGGTGTTTTCTATGTATTTTTAGGTATATTGGTATCCCAGAGCATCTTCCGCACCATTTTAGGAGTTTTAATCATTTTGGTAGGTGCTTTGTATACAAGTTTGGAATTTGTTCCAAGTGTCGATTTACCAGAAAATATGCAAAGTGAAGGTGGCATCATAGGCAGCGAGTCTGTGGAAGATATGATTTAATTATATAACTAGATATTCAATCAACTTGATGATCCTTTTTAACACAAAAACTTATCCGAATTAGGAAAAAATTAAGATCAAATTTTCACATTATTTTTCACCAAATGAGACTTGCAAAACCGTTGAGATTGTTGTTACTTGGGGCTCCAGGATCCGGTAAAGGCACTCAAACTTCAAGACTTTTAACTCAACTACCTCAATTGAAGGCAATTAGTTCAGGTGATGTCTTACGCAAAGAAATCCTGCTGAAATCCGAAATTGGGAAATCGGCCTCGTCTTACATCGAAAAAGGTCAATTACTACCGGATTCTGTGATGGTGAAACTTATATACGAAAATTTGGTTCTGAGGAATTGGCTCAATTCCAATGCAACATGGCTATTAGATGGGTTCCCAAGGACGGTAAATCAAGCAATTCTGTTGGATTCTAACTTGGTCCAAACCAATTGTCTGATCAATCTAGTGGTGGAATTAAAAGTACCACAAGAGGTAATTTTGAATAGAATAGAAAACAGATGGGTGGTATGTTCGTAATAACTTGTCTTTCTTTACTAACTCATAGCATGTTCCTTCAGGAAGAGTTTACAATTTACAGTATAATCCTCCCAAAATTTCAGGGAAAGATGATGTCACAGGTGAAGAATTGACGAAAAGACCGGACGATAACGTTGAAACTTTTAAGAAAAGATTGGTGGCATATGAAAAGGAGATTGAGCCTTTGAAACAATTTTATCAAAAACAAGGCGTCTTAGAAACTGTTTCCGGTGAAACCAGTGATATCATCTTCCCCCAACTCTTGGAATTGATCCAAAATAAATTCACTTGAATAAATTTAATATTTGTGCTTATAAAGCCAATATTTCTCTTTAAACTTTTGCTGTTAGGGCATTTAGCAGAAATGGTAGTGGCGTTCGCGCAACTTCTACTATTCTGATGCTTACAACATTTTGGTGCCCAGTTCGATTTCTGCGGTCGGAATTTAATTTCTATGAGTAGTCTAGATAATTGATTCCAGCAATGAGTAGTGGTATCACTGAAGGGGAGCAATCCAGCACAGTTCACTACCCGTGGGGAGGCGAGTTGGATTACACCAGGTTGGTTCTGTTAAGAAAGGCATTGGAATACTGATGTGTGCTATTGTAACTGCTAGTCTTTTTTTTTTTCGTATTGATCCTCAAGTGCTGTGATTTTCTTATTATGTCTATTTACAACTTGTTCAAAGCAGCTTCTTCCTCTGCTGTCAACATCGGCATATCTCCATCTTCATCATATCCATGATACAGATTTTGTTGTGCTTGATACAGTTTCAAATCATCAATTTCCCAAACTGAAACCCCCTTTTGATCCGCTGCATCAGAAGGTTGGGCAAGTGTTCTCAAGAATTTTTTAGCACTGGCAATTGCCATGTCTGTTGATAAATTAGTGTCTGCATCTGAAAGTGCCTGTGCTATCCATTTTGGCAATTGATTCTTCTTTCTAGAGAACCGACGATCTGCCAACACCATCACTCCATAATCATCTTTACCTCTCAAGACTCGCCCTAAACATTGAGCTGCATGTCTCATGGCATCAAATGATAAGAAATCGTTCTCACGAATTTGATAGTTATCTCTTAAGAATTCTAATCTGGCCTTAAGAATTCTGGATTCAGTGTATTGGAATGGGATTCCAATCATGAGTACGGTTCTGCCATAATGATGGTCAAAATCAATACCTTCAGAGACTTTACCTCTGGCCACTGAAAGTAAAATAGCACCTCTACCATTACTACAAGCACGACGATAAGTTTCTAAAGCCAATGCAGTTTCTTGGGCATCAGGAGTTTCCACAAGAATCAACTTATATTTCCAAACTTCATCCAAAATCCCCATCGTTTGCCATGCAGAAATAATACTCTCCATGTACAAATATGAGGGAAAGAACACCACCATTCCATCCGGTGTGATTTTGGCAAAATCGATCAAAAGTGTTCCATAGTTTCTCACAACACTGGGATCGTTTCTGATTTCAAAACGAGACGAGATGGCAACTTGATCTGAACCTTTTGTCACAATCATAGGTAAAAAAGATCTTCTTGCCAACGTCATGGTGTAAGATTCTTGAACCACAGTTTCAAAATTAAGCATACGAGGATACATATCCAAGGGAGAAATGGTTCCCGAGGTGATTATGACCGATGAAAATCTATCAAAAACTGGCTTGATGGCAATCGATGCGTCCAAACAAGTAAATCTCAAAATTGGATTTGGCACAGTGGCATTTTCTGTTTCATACGGTTCTAAAATCAATTGGAATCCAGTGTCATATGTGGAAACCAATGTGGCAAATGTGGCAATGTCTTTCAAAGACATGAAATCTTCGATTTCTTGAACTTCTAAAGTTCTCACCAACAAGGCCAATCTTTCAGAACAAAATCGAAGAGGTTTACGTTCGATGAATGTCAACTGTCGCAAGTGTTGTAAAAAAGATGCTGGAGTCTCCGAAATGACATGTAAAACTTTCATTCTGGTCTTGAGATACTCAATGAATCTCTTCAAAAATGCCACGAAATGTTCTGCTCTTCTGATGTTTCCAGGAATTGCCTCGTCCAAAAGATCATTGGGTAACACAGGATTCGATACAAACAACTCATCCTCTCTTGCAATCTCAGATTCTCGAAGTCCAGCAACCAATTTTTCATATTCATCTTGAAGTCTTTTACTATCCGTTTTTTTAACCTCTTCGATACGTCTACTCAAAGAATTTGCACCCCTTGTGGCCCTTTTGAGAATGTCTTCGTTCAAATCAAGAGATAGAGATTCGATACAAACGTTATCGATGTTATGTGCTTCGTCAAAAATGACAATAGAGTCCTTTGATAACTCTTGTGATACCCTAGTGGAAATTTTAGGATCCAATAAATAATGGTACGAATAAATAATGATGTTACAAAGAGACATCATACGACGTACAGTGAAGTAAGGACAAGTTCCTTCTCCTTGACAATACTTCATAAGCAGATCAAAAGAATAAACACCTGGTGGAACAAGATTTTGAGGGTCTTTTTCATACAATTTTTCATGAAATGAACACAATTTATCAGGAGTTGATTCACCGGTTTCAATTTTGACCTTTTCTTGTCCATTTGTCATTCTTCTACATTTCTCATCGACTACATTCCCATTTCTTTCTTTAGAAACTGTGGGATGTAGACAAAGATTCTTTCTACTTGTTAATCCCAATCCTCTAAAATCTTCAACGTATCCCAACTCTTTGGCCCTGTAATCCATGAGATTGTGTAGTTCTATCAATGCTTTCTCGATTTCAGACATTGTTCTGGAACAATAGATGATCTTACGATGTTCAGGATAAAAAATTTGATATGCCACAGTAAGAGATAAAAGAGATACAGTCTTTCCTGTTCCAGAAGGCATCTCCAAAATACAGTTCCCTCCAACATCAAGTGTTTTTTTTATATCACACATATAAGCATATTGCTCTGGATATATCTTCGGATACGGGAATATCACAGGAAGATCATCGATGAAAAATCTAGTGTTAGAATAACATTTTTAACCAGTTTTAAACTTACTTCATGATGGCAATGGTTGAAATTTGATTTTGGATCAAATTTGAATTTTTTGGATTGGGAAACAAAATGAGCAAATTACGAAGAATAAAAAGGGGGTGATATGAAAGGGGGGTTCGAATAGATTATTATTGTACATTGACTGGTAATGAGATTTCTTTGTCTGAATCGACATAGGAGTCACATATGACCCAGACAGAGAGATCATGGTGCCCTGATTCTGGAATTGTGACATCAAGAACAACGGTTTGAGTCTCTTTTGACAAAGTGGTCCTCTTGATGGCATACAACAGCCTTTTAGAGGCATCACCAATGGCAACCCACCAAGATTCTGTTTTGGAAACAGGATAGAATGGAGCCACCACATGTAAATCTTCAGGTTCTTCGTCTCGGGTGATCACAACTGATATTTCGGTATCTTCGTTGGCAACCAATGGCTGATCCAATTCACATTTGACCTCAATATTTGGATAACTATTGACGAAATCTGCGACAAGTTGCATTTCCGTATTTGCCAATCCAAGCAGTTCATCACGTACATCATCTTCCAAGGCCATAATGTCGTAAACCGTTTCCACTTCCAACTTTGCCAATCTCTCAAGAATGGCATCATCAAAATGGGGAACCTGTTTCAAAGGACTATCACGATCCCACACTGCTTGTACTATCATTTGAGACAAGTCCATAGCAGAAATAGCATTGATATATCCGTCAGTAGCAAGGATATCAATAGAAGCATGTAAGAATGACAATATCTTTGAAACGACAACTTTTTGGTCGCATTCCAAATCATGAGGAAGACTTAATCGTGACAAATGGGCTTGAAGAAGAACAAAGGCTTTGAAATGTGGAGATTCAGGATCCAGATTCTTGGTCTTCACAGGCACACGGTTGTACAATTGGTTCAAAATGTTTTGTTCATGAGGTCTGACTGGTAACTCATCAAACTCAGAAGCAGCTGTCACTATTTCAAGTAAAGCTTTGGCTTTGGTCTTGGCAGTCAAAGAAGCAGTCAAAGTTTGCATGGTGACAAACGAAACGTTGTAGTAAGATGCAATAAATGCTCCATTCTGTGGACTAATCTCGTCGTCGTCTTGTTCAACAAGACCCAGATCACTTAGTTCTTCAATGGCATTCTCAACGAGTTCCGAAAGATGCTCACTTAAACCAACAGAGGAAGTGTCTTGTAATCCGTAATATCCTGGATTCAATTGTACCCGGCGGTAGAAGTACGTATATGTCAACCAATCGATGCATGATTGAGCAGAATTGATCGTCTTGGTAACTATTTCACTCAACAAAGCATCATGAAGAAAAACATTCAAATGACTCTCCAACGGAAGAGATTCGGACACAAATTTCTTGTAAAAATCTCTTCTCAGTTCAGTGGTGTAAATTAACACATTTGAATGTGCTACACCAACCATTTCCAAGAGATCTGTCACCGAATAATCAACGTACCGATGTTCTCTTCCGTCATATATCTGTGTCGAGAGGACAATGACAGAATCAACTGAGGGAGCATACGAACAAGTGTTTTTAGAAGCCAACAAAATCGAAACTGCACCGGCATTGAGCAATTTTTCAACAACTTTACAATCTCCTTGTGCCATGTTTTCATAGAAGAAAGCAATTCCGTTTTGCATCGACTTTGCCAATGTCTTGTCGACAAGCTTTGAAAGATACGGGTCTAGAGATTCCGGTTCAGCCTTGGCCAAATCCACGTTATCACTGGTTGCAAGTTTCACGAGTTCAGCAGCAACATCGACACAGTGTTTACGAGAAGGCACAAACACCAAAGTGGTGTCCTCAGCATCTTTGACAACCTTATATGCATGTTTGGTGGCTGCCAAAAACAGAGAAGGAACGTGATGGATATGAGAAGCTTGGAACCGTATTTCAAGAGGTTGGATTCTTTCGTTGTTGGCAAAGTTGAACACATTTTGTTTGGCAACTCCTAACCAATCTCCAAAGTCTCGTCCATTGGCCAATGGGACTGCAAATGCCACAAACCGGGTGTTGGTGTCCAAAGATAAAGACAAGAATCTCATTCTGGCAAGCAGAATCTCATAACTTGTTCCTGTATGTCCACTACCAATATATTGACAATCGTCCAGAATCACAAGTTCGATCTGTTGAACTGACCTTCTTGTCTTCCATCTTCTTGAGACAGCCTCGAATTGTGTCGGTGTGGCCAAAATCAAATGACTGGTGTCCACGAGTTTCAGATCAGCTACAAGTTCTCCGGTAAGTCTACAAATTTCCTTACCACCAGCCAAGTTCCCATACTTTTTCAGCCAAGTTTTGGTCAACTTGTTAATCTGTTCATCACTTGGACAGAGATAGATTGCACGTCCTTTACCTGCTCTCCAGTGGTTCAAAAGAGCAAGTTCGGCACAAACAGTCTTACCAGAACCTTTAACTGCACCTACAAACACATTGTCAGTACTGTGATACAACAGTTGAAATGTCTGGCTTTGGAATTTGTTGAATGTTTCGAATGGGAAACAAGACTCAAACTCGCTCTGTTTGAGACTGGAAACAGGAGCCAACAGTGCATTGAGTAATGGAGTTGGGGCAGGGAACTTCTTGGGAAGTTTAAGATTGGTTAACACCAATGGAACCCTATGTTCACAATGCATCCAGCGATCACTGATCAACGAGACGAAATATGCCGGTTCAACAGGATCAAGAACAGGAACTGTGAAATCCACGAAATGTTCTTCTCCAACACGTTTCAGTCTCACTATAAAAGTGTCATGGAACAAGATCTTATCTCCGTCGCACGATTCCACGAGTAACAAAAATGGTTCATTGGCTCCATGTAAATTGAAATCCCAAGTCCAATTGGGAACTATTAACAACTCGACACGGAGCAAAGTGGATGTCACAGGTTGACAATTCAGCTCTATCTTGAACTGAGGGAATTTCTGGACTAATTGAAGAGCCAAAGATCCCAATTTATCAGATCTAACGGCTTGCAGCATCTCTGCAGCATCCGATAGACGGAGATAATGAGTCCAAGGAAGATTCGAACTCTCGGTCTTTCTAACGAGCTCCAGAGGCAGATTAGGGAATTGTCTGAATGGAGAACTTGGAGGCCACATCCTTTTGGCAATACATTTGCACAAATCCAAAGTGGCCTTTGCAACCTGGGCCCATTTCTTGACCAAAGCGATTTCAAAGAGAGCACGCATAAGACGAGCAGCAGATTGAGTGATATAAACCATGTCGGCCATCAAAGCGAATCCATCGAGACGAAGACGTGAGATGAAGGCTTGGAGTAACACATTGATTTTGGCTAAAGGATCTTCTGCCGATTCTCTCACGGGGATAGGAGCACTCTCCAACAATCTGGCCACTTCTCCCTTTTCCTCTTCTCTTACTGGAATGTATCTGAACTCTGCAGATTGGGCAAAGATGCGGACAATGTCGATTGGGGTAGAATAGTGTTTGAGTTGCAGATGGTATAAATGCATAGAATCATGTGTGATGTAGTAGTGAGAGGCAATACGACCCAAACTGGTGGTGGAAACTTGTTTTGTGTCGGAGTAAGAGACAAGAGATTGTTTCAGTAGAAGAGTCAAGGCTGAATGAGCCATATCTTGTAATTTATGGGCCAAACCATCTTTACCTCCATATTCTGCACCCATTCTGTAAAGGGCCGGTGAAGCCTGCATCCGGACATAGAAGTAGGTGTATTTCAACCAATTAGCAGCATCTTCCATAGACTGGATTGTTCCTGAGGCCACTTCTGCATTGATGTTGTCTACGAGTCTGGACATCAACTGAGATTCGATGGGCAACTGTTGGTTTAACACGGCAAGGTAATACTGTACTTCATCAGCAGTGGTGATGATGACACCTTCACCACTCTTGTCATATCGAGGTCTACCTGCACGTCCCAACATTTGCAAGATGTCTTGAGGAGAAAGTTCTGTCCAAGCACCTTTCTCTGGAGAATAAACACTGGTACCTTTGATGATGACGGTATGCAGAGGTAAATTGACACCCCATGCAAGAGTGGCAGTGGAGACAAGCACTTTGACATAACCTTCGGCAAACAAGTCTTCTGCTCGGGATCTATCTTCTCTTGATAATCCCGCATGATGGATTGCAAATCCAGTAGGAAGGATGTCTTTTAAACCTGAATCTTTTGTCTGTTCTGCCTCCGATCTCAAAATCTCGACGGATGCCGAATCAGATTTGATCAATTGGCCCAATTCTTCCTTCTCCAACATCAGATCTCTGATCCATTTCAGGGTTTTGAAAGTTTCTTTACGGGAATGTACAAATACAATGACTTGATGGCCCTGTGATACACTTTCCACCACTTTCTCATGACACACTTCGTTCATCAGTTGATATCTCTTAAGAGCTCTTTTCTCATTGATACCGATGAACTGTTGAGCAAGGGGACAGGGTCTATAAGTGGCATCGAAATAGAAGAGACCTACATCGTTGACACGCATGAATTGGGCAACGTCTGCGTAATTGGGCAAAGTTGCAGATAATCCAACGAGTCTTACAGGGTCCAAATCACCGGAATCAACAGCCTTCAAAGTTCTGGCCACGATACTTTCGAGAACAGGACCTCTTTCGTCGTGCAACAAATGGATTTCATCGATGATGATCAATTTGACGAGCTCCACATACGACAAATCACCCATTTTACGAGTGATGACATCCCATTTCTCAGGAGTGGTGACCAAAATTTGGGTTTCGGAGATCTGTTGCTGTGTCAAGCTGGCATCTCCGGTCAATTCACTGACTTGGATGCCAAATTTTGAAAGTCTACGGCTGAACTCACGAACCTGTTCTTGCACAAGAGCTTTCAAAGGTGCAATGTACACGACTTTGAACTGGTCTAAAGCCAAAGAACCTGAATCATCTCTGTATTGCTCCAAAAGTCTGAGCACTGTGAGCATGGCAACGTTTGTCTTACCTGCTCCTGTAGGGGCACACATCAAGATGTTGTCGTCACTGGAAATGGCACAGGGATAGACTTTGGATTGGATTCTGTTCAAAGTGCTCGTCTCGGCATCCGGAAACAGTTCTTGCATCCATTCGGGTAAGTCTTTTATCGAAACGAGTTTCTCATCATTACCAAACTTTGGAGGTTCAGGAGCCGGAATGTGGATTTCCTCGTGTCTTTTGGCCAATTTAAAAGCTCCTTTGGGCAATTTGACAGTGGTATTGGATCTCAAATGTGCTCCTTCGTCAAACACCATGGCATCGACATCGATGATGTGTGGTTCTCTTTTGGTTGGTTTCAATCTCTTGGTGTCATGTCCATCATCACTGAGTCCACGTTTGAGTTCCAGTCTTTCAGAGGAGTCCTGGATCAAGTACAGATATCCAGATTGTCTCATGTCGTTCAAAACATCGAGTTCGTCTTCTTTGGATAACCGGATGCCGTAATAGATGACGACGTACGAGACAACTAGTTTCTCCACTATCTCTGCATGGTCGAAATCGAACAACTCGGCAATCTCATTTTCAAGTTGACGTTGATCGAGTTGTTTATGTACGGTTTTGTCAATCAACAGAAAGATTTCTTCGGCTTTGGCACTATTTTTGACGGGATCCGAATCTCCAAATGCATCAGCCACAATTCTTCGAAGATAAAAAGCATCAACGTCTTGTAAAGACACTTTTTCTGTTGTTTTGGTCTCTTCAGATTCAAGTTTTATGACATCTTCATCTTGCTGAATCTTTTCAACTTCTTCATGGACAGGACTTTGAGGGCTGTCATTATCTGGAATGAAATCTTCTTCTTCGTCTTCTTCGTCAAAGACAACAGCGATTCCTTGTTCTTCTGTGCCGTCAGAACCTTCTAATTCATAATCTGTCAACTGTTTACTCAAAGAATACACCTGTTCAAGTTGATCATCTCTCAATTCATGTTCCAAGAGTTTTTCGATTTCTTTCTTTCTGGAGATTTCAGAAAAGTCTTTATTGCGTAATGCTTCGATTATCAAGTCTGTCAGGGACCTTATTATCTCATGAGAAAGATCATTACCCATCTGTTGCGAACACCAAGTCACGATTAGTTCATAAATGGCCCTATTTTCAGCCGTTGTTGGGGTATAATTAACTGTTTCTATATCAGTGAGTCTTGTTCTAGAGACTGTTGGTCTTTTGGGAAGAGATTGTACAGTTTCTAAGTTTTTTATATGAGGTTTGGCCACATCTTTTCTCACCAGACTTCCCATCTCTTTCATGGAGATCTTCCCCAGGAGAGATTCTGGGATGTTATTCAGATCTCTGCGACTTTGAGGATCATCGAGGAGTCTTGTATCGGTCCTTGTGACCTTGCTTGCCATTTCTTCATACTTGTACTGGCTAGCATCGTACCCGTTACTACTCATCTGTGTCTTAAGGCTGGTTTGTGTGAAATTTTTCACCGCCCTTGTTTTGGATTTTACAGCCCCTGTTTGGATTTTGACAGCCCCTGTTTTAAAGTATTTTGACAGCCCCAGTTTTCACCCCTTCATCCCTTCATCCCTTCCTTCATCTTCAACCTCTACAATTCAACTACAACACTCAAACATCATTATTGACTACACATCAACGTCTGGCAAATCCCCCCTTTTCAAAAGACCAAGAATCATCGGAAATTCTACCTCTCAACTCTGGAATCTCGGTACCCGGAACGTAAACGTCTTCGAACAAGATATCCATCTTGGCTTCTGGAGCAGGAGCAGCTTCAGCCTCGGCAACCTGTTCATCAACGTACTTTCTAGCAGCCTTGTCATAGGCCTTGATCTCATCCTCTGTGGCAATACCCAACTCCATCAAGTGCATCTTCAAACCTGCAATTGGATCGTTTCTGGATCTCATGTTTTGAACTTCTTCTCTGGTTCTGTAAGTGGTTCCCGGGTCAGACATGGAATGTCCTCCGTATCTATAGGTCTCAAACTCCACCACAAGAGGTCCATTACCTGAAACAGTCCAATCCTTGGCAAATTTAGAAGCCTGATAACAAGCCAACACGTCCATTCCATTAACCTTCAAACCTGGAATGTATTGACCTCTTTTGTAGTATTCAGTCATGGCAGAAGATCTGGCAGCAGATGTACCCATACCGTACTTGTTGTTCTCACAAACAAAAACACAAGGTAAATCCCATAATTTAGCCATGTTGTAAGATTCAAAAACTTGGCCTTGATTCGAAGCACCATCACCGTACAAGTTGAAAGTACAATTGGCTTCGTTGTTGTATCTATGGGCAAAAGCCAAACCAGCTCCCAATGGGACTTGGGCTCCTACAATACCATTACCACCATAGAATCCAGTGGTGTACATATGCATGGAACCACCTTTACCGTACGAGACACCGATTCTTCTACCCATCAATTCACCCAAAACTTCCTTGACAGAGGCACCTCTCATGTAGGTGAAGCCGTGACATCTATAAGAAGTGATGACCGAATCCTGTTTGTTAATGGCGTTCTCGATTCCCACGGCAATGGCCTCTTGTCCGACCGATAAATGACAGAACCCACGGATCTTCTTGGCCTTGTATAACGCATCGGCAGCCATCTCCATTCTTCTGATGATGATCATGTCTTTGTACATCTGCAACAAAGTGGATTTATCAGTTTCGTATTGGAGTTCAGGAGTTTCCAACATGTATCCTTCAAAAGAGGAGGCCGGTAATTCGATTTGAACAGTCTTGAAAAAATTAGCAATTGGGACTTGAATGGAACTTGTGAATACTTACTTCATCGGCGGCGGTGGCCAATGATCTGGCTCCACGGACCAATCTCGTTGAAATCAAAGGACGAGTGTATAAGTTACGTAACATTTGAACTTCTTGTGGTTTGTTAGCTGAGATTTTGAATCTTTTTTTTTACGGGTTTCAAAACTCCGGGCCGGGTAAATGGTGATTTAGGGAGAGGGAATTTTGGGAGTGGGCGGAATGGGCGGGGGTGCGCGGAGAGTCGGCGGAGAGTCGGCGGGCAGGGGTGGAGAGTCGGCAGAGAGTCGGCGGGAGCGCAAGGGAGAGCCAGCGGAGAGCCAGCGGAGATTCGGCAGAGAACCAGCGGATAGAAAAGACATGTTCATTCTACATAACCATCGTCTCATCATTTGACTCTTCAACAGATCCTTCATACAAAGGCTCTCCAAAATCAAGAATCTCCACCAAAGTCTCATCTGGTGCTCCATTATGACGATGTTGTACCGCAGATATACATCTACGATGATCAAATCTCACCTGCCATGTAGATCCACTCACTTCTGGAAGTAACTCTCTCACAAACTTACCTGTATTGATATCCCAAAGTTTCAACATCTTCTCACTCCCACTCACAACTTTTTTGTCATCGTGCTGGAAACATGTAATCAGACCCATATGACCTTTCAATTGGAATCTGGCATCTCCTGTCTCAGGATTCCAAACCCTGAGAGTGGCATCTGCAGCTGCAGAAACAAGAGCCGTGTCTGAAAGGTCCAATAACCCAACCAACGAAGAATGACCTTCTAATGTGGCAATGCAATGGCCATCGTCCAAATCCCAAATCTTGACCGTGGCATCCATCGATCCAGAAATACACCGTCTTCTCTTCAAGTCGAGCACAGTACTATAAACTTTGTCCGTGTGAGAACGCAAGATCAACTTGCATCTCCCTGTTATCAAATCCCAAACCCTCACCGTCATGTCGTACGATCCCGTCACCACCAAATTTCCCCATCCGGAAATACATCTCACCGATGCTGTATGGCCACGTAGAGCACGTACAAAATATGGATTTTGGGCCTCTGTGTTGTCCACGGGTTCTGAAACCACTTGACCTTCTTCCAGAAGAGGTAATTTCCAAACGTGGATGGTATAATCACGGGATCCTGTGATCAATAATGGTTGTTCAGGAAACACTACAGCTCTTCCAGTGGAGGTATGTCCAATTACTTGGGGTGTAAGAATGTCCAAACATCTCACCGTAGAAGTATGTCCTCGGAACACATGTGTACATCTACCTTGTTTGATGTTCCAGATACGAACAGTTCTATCTGTGGCTCCAGAAACTAATGTGTTCTTGTAGTATTTGAGAGCCCAAACTCCTCCTGTATGGCCTTGTAAAGACTTTCTCAACACACCTGTCTTGGTATCAAAAACACTGATGACGTTATCATCTGCTCCGGTGATGATTTTGTCCTCATCGAATTGTAAACAGGTGATCGTGGCAGATCCATGTCCTCTTATCGTCAACCTATGGGGTTCATAACTTGGATCCATCCATCTTTTGTGTATGATATATCTCTTCTTGTACAACAGTTTGTACTCATCCATCTCACTCCCACTCCATTGAGACATCATCGATTCCTTTTCAGCCATTTCTTTGGCCAATTCTTCTTCATTTTTCACCAATCTGTCTTTCAAAACCAACACCTTCCATAAACCTCCAGCCAGAGTAACTATTTCTCTCCAATTTTGAGAAACTCTTTCTGCCCTTACAAGACTTTTGGTATCCAAATAGCTCAAAATTTTGTACAGAATCTCTGCTGGAAGAGTCGAAAGCATATCTCTTCTCAAAGAAGAATGGATAGTGTTGTTCAAGATCGAAAGTCTAGATCTGTCTGTCTGTGTCAAGAGTTTCCAAGTGAGCAGATCTCTCTGTTTGTCACTTAAAAACTCGATCAAATTGGATATCGTCGTCTCCACACCGGATTGAGTCTCTAGAATACGAATCACTTTAGCAGGGAGTTCATCATCTTCATCCTGGCTCTGAATAGGAGATGCACTTGGTGATGGTAATGGTGGATCTTCACTCTCGCCAAGTGTTCCACTTCCCACAGAAGGTGGAGGCATCGATTCCGAATTTGATTGGTCCTGGTGGTCACGTGACTGGACATGGTCTCTCGATTTCACGATGTTTCGTTTTTTACGTACTGTCGAGGTCTGTGGAGAGCTTGATGAAGCTTTACGTCTTCTATCATCGAATCTGAAGCTTTCTGGTGATTTTGGGGTACGGAACCGAACGTCGGGAAGGACATCTTCGAGTGGGTAAAGAGGTGGTTGGAAGTCCTCTGAGAGTTCCAGTTTGATCTTCTCCATTAGCGCCGTTATTCAAAATGGTAAACAAGCACCGGAGATTGTTTTATCTTCCAAAAGGTCGGAATCGGTTGTCGTTGAGAAGTTGCCTTTTAAGCTTTTTGTGAATTTTTGCGCACAATTTGTTTGTTGGGGTTTGAAAAAAAAAAACAGAGGTAGAGCCCCGCGGGTATGGGTGGGGATAGGCGGGAGCCCGGCGGAGGTCAGGCGGAGGCCATATAGGGGCCAGGCAGAGATGAGTTGATTAGGAAATGTCGGGGAATGACTCAACTTTTGACAAAAGACCAATGGTAATGACTTGAAGAAATGGTGTTCAACTTGGTTGGAAATAGATGAAAATGTTGATATAAATTTTAATGGGATTTGTACAAGGTATATGTCATATATAATTATAATCAATTAGGGATAAAGCTAAATAATACAAATTTGAAAACATGATCCAAAACTGAAAAAATTGTATAATTACACCTCCAAATCTCTTATATACTCATTTTAACCTATAAATACTCTCACCATCACAAACTCTTCCAAACTTCAAATCATCTAATTCAAAGTTCACTTGCATGAACCCCTGAAAATATTTCCTAAAAGGGAAACATAATATTTTTTTTGGGGCTGCGATTTCGACCAAACGTCAAAAGAGTTCTCCAAACTACATCAAATCCATTACTGATGGGTTCTGATAACCCCATACCAATAGGGATCGGGGCCGGTAATGCCCCCTTCAAGAAAAAACCACATCCTCAAACTCCTCCCCGAAGAAGAGATAACGAAGGATTTTTGATCGATGCAGATGCCGTCAATGTCCTTACAAATAGTATACCCAGAACTCGAAAATCACCTTCAATACCTTTCAAACTGGTGACTCCTCCTCGTGCACCAATAAGATCATCTCCAAGGACAAATCTGTCTAAAGAGGTGTGTGTTTTCTGTGAAGAACCCCTTCGTCAATTACTCATGTCTTCAGAACTGGTCTTGCAATTGAAATGTGGCCATTTTTGCCATGAAGAGTGTTATGCTGTTGCAATGAAATATGGACCCATCCCAGAACATACTACGACAAGTTTGTGGCTTCCTAAATGTCATTGTAAAGCAAAAGCCGTTCCCATCGATTCTTCTATAGCCGATGCGTACATCTCCAAAAAACTTGTCAAAGAATCCAAACTGTTTGTTCCTACACATAAGAGACTGACATCAAGGGGTTCTTCAGTGTCAGGAGTATCCTCCATCATCTCATCAGTAGCTAGATCTCCAACTCCATCACCAACCAAGTTGACAACAGGTGAAGACGTTTTATCACAGGCTTTGTTAAGATCCAAACTTATCTCACAATTGGTTTCCAAATATCAACATTTGGGAATCACAGAACCATTAGTGGACTCCTTTGGACTTCTAAGATTACTGGATAACCTCTCTGTCTCATTTAACGAGACACAGAACTTTGTAAACTATACCGTATATTTGTTCACATATCTGGTTCTATTTGTAACAGATCAGGATTACAAAGTGGTCACGTTAGTGGAAAGAGGCAATCCGCGATATTCGAGCAAGTTCTTGGCCTCAGTTATGCTCAAATCTCATAGTACCATGAAAGTTGTCGTTGTCAGAGAAGAGATTTTCTTCTTGTCGAATGATCCTCAAATATTACGAAAATGGGATCTTGCATTTTCCAATCCACAACTGGTGTTTGACACCAATGAAATGACTACTTCCATAGTTGAAGACATCTCAAAACTGATCGATCTTGATTCTGTTTTACAGAGTAATTATTTCACACCCCCAAAGGAACCTCCAAAGACTTTGATAATCGTTGCCAATCTTTCTCAAATCACTTCGAAGAATGTACAAACTTTGCAAAGAATTTCTAAAGCATTGCAAGTGATCGATATAGATACCTATTTCATATTGTGTTCTCATTTACATTTGACAAGTGGGGATACCTATTTGGCAAAATATACCACTGTCAATGATGATGAGTTTTGGGATGATCTCATCCCCACAGTTTTGACAAAATCAACACATGAAAGAATAGACCATCTGATCGAATCATTTGCAGTGCATTCCAAAAAAGAAGTAAGCACTTTAGTGCTATCTAATCTTCCATTAGGTCCATTTGAAGCTCCTACAAGACGAAACGTTCTAATGGAGATTGGTTTATTGGATAGTGATTCAAATGCATTAAAGATAGCATCGTGGGATGAAGTTATGGAAAGACTTTGTTATGAACTTGGTTTTGATTTTGATTTGGACTCGGATTCTCTGTCCATCAGTTCAAATTCTTCTGGTGCATCAGAACCGGTTCAAAGGCATAGTTCAAATGGTTGGGATAAGTTGATTAATGACTTGGAAAGGGCTCTTGATGAGACAAAGATAAATTGAATGAATAAAAAACAAATCTTGCATTATACACCTGTTAAAATTACATGGACAAGTCTGTTGGAGTCTCTTCTCATCTCAATTGGCCTTCATATAATTCATTCCCTCTTCCTTCTTCAACATAAGGCACTATGGCCGAGCGGTTAAGGCGAAAGATTAGAAATCTTTTGGGATTTCCCGCGCAGGTTCGAGTCCTGCTGGTGTCGTCATTTTTTTTTTTTACAAGTCGAACTATGAGAAAACAGTTCAGCAGTTAATCATTCTATTTGATTCTAAATTCATTATTTAACTCAAAGCCAAAGATCTTTGCATTATTGAGGATTCTTGTAACCCATAAATCTCTTTCTTGTCTCGATCTAGCGACAAAAACCATGCTCCTCCCTGTAACCCCTAATCTTGTAACAAGTTTTAAAAGACCAGGATTGCTTGTCGAAGTTGATTGATTGTTCCCAGAAATTGCACGTTTACGACCAAACCAAATCGTGAAGGCCCTATCCATGTCTTTATCCAATGAAACCCATCCATCAGAATAAACCCTTGGCAGTACAAAACTATGAGGAATTTGACTCAAAGACTCGTCATTATCCAACAATTCTAAAGCCGTATTGATTCCCGAGTAGACATACGAACCATGCAAAGGAATGGTGAGATAATGGCTGAAACCGGTTGTAGATCGAGATCTGAACAAACTAATTGCACCAGGAGACAATAGGGCAAAAATCTTTTTGAACGTGGAGTGTTTCTTTGGTTTTTGATAGAGCATCCCACTCATAAAGATGTGTCTGGATAACGAAACATCCCCGAGATGATAGATACGAGGATCGGCCATCATTTCATGACTTTTTAAAGAGGCTTGTAAATCTGAATTTTGTAGTTTCAAGATCCTCATCCGTTCCATATCGGCTTCTTTCCGGGCAATCCAATACTCTTTTAGTTGGGTCAATCTTTTCAACCAGTCATCTTTCAGAGTAGCACAGTTTGCCTGTAACCTGACTACACCGCCATTTTTGAGTTTGATTTCAAAACAACCACCCACCAGATCTGATCCAGTTGACAGATGTCCCGTCCAAAGAAGACTAGATGCAGTTTTCACCAATTTAGAAACATCTTCAGGAAGCACCGAGTGGATACTCTCTATATCTCTGATATCAAGTACACGTTTAGCTCGAATTATCAGTAAAGATCTTCGTTCCCATTCGTATAAACCTCTAAGATCCCTCTTCAAAAATTGTCCATGTTCACCGAGCCAAGGGAAATGTCCATCGGCATCAACAGCATGGTTGTCATTTATGTAAACCTGTGGCATTTGTTGCAGAACTTCATGAAGCAGATTGATGTCTTTCACCCTACCATCTAATCCCACTGTACAAGTTTCAGGTAGAGGAGGTATACCGTCATGAGCAGTTGATGACAATAGTAGATGATCTACAGTATAGAAATACTCGAGTTTGAAGACTTGCCTATGGAGAACACCTGACCTGGAGTTCCCATTGTGATTGGTGAGTCTAGCCAAGAACCCTTCTACAGGAGTGGGTTCTTCGAGCAACAAGCCATCATGAGTTCGTGCTTTCAATGGGTAGTTAGAGAGAGATCTAATTTCTAAGTGTGGTTGTAAGCAACTGGCAATGACTTTGGCAGAGCTTTGAGCTGGAATCCAGTCAATTCTATCACCATCTTTCCAACAAAGTTCCAGTCTTTGTTTGAAATTCAGCCATTGAACCACCTTGTCATTTAGATGTGGAGAAGAGTTCAATTTCTCGTCCACCAGCAGTATCAAGTAGTCCAAACACTTTGGTTTGGCCACTTTGTAACCGTTTGAAACTTCCACAACTTTGACTACAGACAGATTTGACTCTTGGAGTAAATGATCAGGCATATGGACAGTCAAAGAGAGACCAATTTCAGGGACGTCTAGGGGAAATGCAAAGAGGGTCTTTGGAGACACAATAGATCTGAAGAACAGGAGCCATTGAACAGCCACAATTGGGGAATGGAATGCAAGTATGTAGAGTAAACTTTCATGGTTGGATGTGGGTTGTAAATGTATGGCAATTGATTTGTCCAAAGCACTGTACCACATGACTTCTGTGTTGTGGACGTCCAACAAGAAATCAAAACCTTTCAACTTGAACTCTTCCTTCTGTGTGATGTCTCTTGAGCTCTTGAACTGGACATAGACAGGTCTATCATGATCAGAATTGGATCTCACCACCACTACAAACTCTTTCCATCGTTCGAGAACTCTCATGGTATTGATACCATCTTTGGCATTTGAAAACAACAGCTCTTTGACGAGTACAAGCATCTTCTCTGCTCTTAACACTTGTCCAACAGAAGAACTCTGTAGTAAATGTTTGATGTTGATCATACGTTCGACTTCTTTCAACTCCAGTTGAAGCTTATGACGAGACTTGTTGGCACTTTCTTTGAGCTTATTTAGAGCTGCCCAATGCGAATCTTGTACTGGTTGATAATTTTCTATCAATTCAGTGTCTAGAGGTTCAGGAACCGCTTTGATTATAGATGTCCTAGAAGATATTTTGGTGGGTATCCAGGAATTACTGTCAGGATCCAGTTCTTCAATGGACTCAGAAGAAATAGAATCTGTGTCGGAATCCACAGTTTGGAAATTTACAACCTTTTGGGAGTATTTTAAATCTTTCAGCAGTTGAAGTTGGTGAATCTTTTCATAGATGGAAGTGACTTGGAAATCAGACACAGGTTCGATTGGAAATTCAGTTTCCAGTTTCGGTTCTTCTTCAATGGTTAAAGTGGATGCAGATGTCAGGGTTGAAGTTTGTTGTGAGTCGATTTGGGTCAATTCGAGTTCGAAATTTGACATCAGTTTCAATACGGAATCGTTCAAACTTTTGAACTTTTTCTTGACTTTTGTGCCCTTTGAGACTTTTCCAGCTAAAGATTTATGCCATAAAATCCAACTGTGTGGTATTCCGCCTATTAAAACAGTTTTTGAAGTCTTTGAAATGTGATGAGAAGAGCAGAATTGGAGCCGGTGCAGTGTATAGGAATGCTTTGGGATCTCAAATATTGGTCCTTTGAAAGTTGAATCATTGATCTGAATTGACGATTGATCAGAGCCACGTCGTAAACGTTGTCTAGGTGTTCCACAACTCATCAAACACTCTTTGTGACTACCGCCGTGGTCATCGCAAGAGAGCATTTTACGAATTCTTGTTATTTTTCACAAAGAATTTTTGAATTGATAAAATGCTCCAACGCTCGCGTTTGACCAACGACTTTAAAAGATGCCTCCTAAACAACAAGAAGACGTTGATGCGATATCGATTGAAGATATTTTGTTTCCAAGAGCCACAGTTGGTAGACTTCTGAAAAGTGCTTTGGAATCTGAAGATGAAGAGAAGAATTCGTTCATCTTGGCCAAAGATTCTCTCACCGTTGTACAGAGAAGTAGTGTTGTTTTTATAAGCCATTTATTCCACCATGCTCTTCAATGTTCCAAAGAAAATGTGAGAAAAACTGTCAATGCACAAGACATCTTGAATGCTTTACAAAAAACAGGTTTTGGTTCTTATAATTCTGTGTTGGAAGATGAACTTTTGAAGTATGAGGAGAAGATGCAACTGAAGAAGAAAAAGACAGAAGAAGGTAAATCTGAGGGTGACAAAAGGGTGAAAGGGAATGATGGAGAGGCGATGGTGAGGAGGGATGATGAGGTAGAAGAGGAAGAGGAACCAGAACTGGAATCAGAAGAAGAACCAGAGCCAGAACCAGAGCCAGAACCAGAACAAGAACAAGTCCTGATCTCAGACAACCCAGAAGGAGATTCAACCAAAGAAGAACAGATGTTGATCTCAGACACCCCAGAAGGAGATTCGACTAAAGAAGAACTCTAATCTACTCCTCTAAAACACCTCCCCCATCCAGGATACCCACAAGCTGCTCCCCCCACCATATAAATGACTAAAACCACCAAAAGAATCAAATAAAAACTCATTTTGGTACGTTTCCACCACATTTTTCTCTTCAACCCCACAGTTCGACGTCGAAACGACGTAGCCTGGGTGTTTAACCTATCAGTTTTGGCCACTAAAGCATTGATATACACTCCTCTATCGAGTACTTTATCGATGTTTTCATGCATCAACAGTCTCACTTGATCAAGTTCAGCATTGGCCTCGTCAATGGCTCCATAGTTAGAACCACGGATACATGTCTCTAACAATTTTTCAAAAGAGTTTTCAATGTTCTGATCGATGTGGTTCAAATATGACGTCATAATTCTGTTCAACAAGTTGAAAACTTGATCTTCGTCGGCATCGTTGTAATAAACAGTAGCCAGAGTGATGGTATGATGTCTGTGGGATTGACGGAGATAACCTAGATTCAAATTGGACAGTATAGTGATGATTCCTGAAGGCGGTTTTTCGGTTGTAGCCACTGTCAATTCGTACGTGATGAGTTCTAAATCGAGGTCCAATTGTCGTACTAATTCTACATCTTGATAATGATATTCCAAATCTTCTTCATCTTTTATTTGATCATAGACTATAGTATGTACTTAGAGTTAGATTTAATTCTTTAGAACCTCACTTACCGTTGATAAAACTCATTGTTGGATTAAATGTTTACTTTGCGATGAGCATTTTGGAGGGGGGAAAAAGTCGTGCACAAAATCCCAAAACACCCAAAGAAGTAATTTCGATCAACTAGCCATGTGTATTGAAGTACAAAGAAACGAGACTTGAACGGACCCCTTAGTTCTCAGCCTTGTATTGCTCATAAGCTTGCAAAGCATCGTTGAAATGGGTCTCGAACAACTTGTCGTCACCCAACAAGGACAAGATTTCCTCGTTGTCCAAGTCCAACATCATCCCGGTGATCTTACCGGCAGCCTCTGGGTCGGTGGCTTTACCAGTGGCAACGATCTTTGGATACAACTCTTCTCCCAACATTCTCTTTTGTTGTTCAGGAGGAAATTGAGGCAACACAGCAGCCAAGCTGTTTTCTTCCGGCTTACCTCCCTTTCTCAGTCTGTTGTTGTAGAACCGTTGAGGGTTACCGTTGAAGACAGGAGGCATTCCATAGACAGGTAAAGGTTGACCATTAGGACCTCTTTGGACTTGAGGCATAGGCATTTGACCCGGTCTTGGTTGCATCATCATCTGAGGGTTAGGGAAAGGACCACGGGCATTTGGAGGAATGAAACCTGGTTGTTGGTTTTGACCGTAGAACATTGGGTTGATGAATTGACCAGGAATTCCTTGGGCAGCAGCCTGTTGCAACTTCATCTGGTTTCTGGCTTGGATCTGTTGAACCATCTGTTGACGTCTGACATCTTTACGTTGGGCCAAAGCAACATACAAAGGCTTACCGGCAACCATTCTCTGGTTCATCTCATTGGTGGCCTTGGTGGCCTCTTCTGGTGTCGAGAAACACACAAATCCAAATCCTTTACTCTTGCCAGTCTCATCTGTGGCAACCTTGACAGAAGTGATCGTACCGAATTGTTCAAATTCAGTCTTCAATTGCTCGTCATCGACAGATTCGTCCAAATTCTTGACAAACAAGTTAACACCTTGATATTTGGATAACTTCTCCAAACGAGCAGTTTCGTATTGTTTCTTCAACTCTTGGACTCTCTCACTCTTCTTTTGGGCACGACCAACGTACAAGTTCTTACCGTTGAGTTCTTTTTCGTTCAATTCTTCAACGGCCTTGGCAGCATCTTCATGGTTCTCGAAATTGACAAATCCAAATCCTTTACTCTTACCTTCAGCATCTTTTTCAACCACCACAGAAGTAGTTGGACCAAATTTATCGAACATTTCTTTCAATTCTGCATCAGAAACTGCTTCGTCGATGTTTTTAACGTAGACGTTTGTAAAGTTGTTTTTCTGTTCACCAACTTTTGCCTCACGTTCTTTACGACTGACATGAGGACCGACATACACTTCCAAATCGTTCAACAACATGCCATTAACGTTTTCAATGGCGGCTTGAGCAGCTTCATCGGTTTCGTAATGGACGAATCCAAAACCTTTTGATTGACCAAATTCATCGGTAGCCACTTTACATGACAAGATGTTACCAAAGGCGGAGAAGGTGTCGTGTAAAGTTTTGTTATCGATGGCAGGATGTAAGTTCTTGATGAAGATGTTACCTGCACCGTTTCTTCTCAAAGATGGGTCACGTTGAGACCACATAATTCTACAAGGTCTTCCTTTGATTGGCGTGTAATTCAACTCATCCATGGCTCTTTCTCCATCTTTGGCGTTTTGGAAATTGACATAGGCATAACCCAAAGAACGTTTGGTGACGGCGTCACGACAGACACGGATACTGGTGACTTGACCGATTGGAGAAAACGATTCAAAAAGATCGGATTCTGTCACCGAAGGGTCTAATTCACCAACGTACAAAGAGGCAGAAGCCTCGGGTTTGGACTCGGCTGGAGTCTCGGATTCGATGGCAAGCGACTCGAGCTTCTCTACGACTTCGTTGACTGGTTCAGTTGACATGGTTTTTTGTTGTTTTTTGGGCTTTTTTAACGTGTCAAACGGTGGGTCCGTATCTATAAAAATTTGAATCAGCGGTAAATTTTTTTTTTGAGATGTGAAAAATTTTCATCGTGCACAAAAGGACAAATTGCTGTTTTGGGAAGGGGGTAACAAAGGGTGATATGGATGATTAATGCTATATGCTAGTTTACAAAGAGTTATTTTCGAGGAAGAAATAGTTTCCGGCCAGTTTTTGTTCACGGTCCATTTGAGAGTCAAGTTTGTTGATACGGGGTCTAAAAGAATTTGGATCCCTTCTAAAAGTAACGTTAAGGTTCTTCAAGAATCTGTTACAACCCGTCAAAAGACTTTCTGGAGTTCTGGCATAGGCATCTTTGGAAGGAGTACCTTCGAAAACAATGACTTTATCGGCAAGATAAGTTGCCATGATGAAATCGTGTTCCACGATAAAGGCAGTTTTTTTAGCATGGATGATGAATCTTCTGATAACTTTGGAACAAATGATACGTTGTTCGGAATCCAAATAAGCAGATGGTTCATCGATCAAATAGATATCTGCTTGAGCTCCCAAAGCCATCACAATGGCAACTCTTTGTAATTCACCTCCGGATAAATTTTGAACTTCTTGATCGATGATGTCTTCGATTTTTAAAGGCTTGACGACATCGGTGTTGAACTGTGGATGGAAAAATGATGATTTGATACGTTTCATGAACAACTGTCTCACAGTTCCAGTGAATTTAGGTGCAATCTTTTGTGGTTTCATAGAAACATTCAACTTTGGAGCCTTTGTACCTTCATCCGGTTCTATGGCTCCTGCCAATAAACGACAAAATGTAGTCTTACCGGTACCGTTTTCACCCATCATCACCAAGATCTCACTATCGTTGAACTCTCCGGATTCCACAGTCAAATGGAAATCTCCTTGAGTCTTCTTCATCGATTCATATGTATAAGATCTCGATTGATCAATCACCAAATTATCAGATGCATCGGATAATTTAAATTGAAGGGATTCCGTTCTGAAACGTAAATTTTCAGTTGGAATATGACCGTCTAAAAAGATATTGATACCTTCTCTCACAGATGCAGGCATTGTCACCACACCATAAACAGAAGGAGTACCGTACAAGATACACACGAAATCTGAAAGATAATCCAAGACGGATAAATCGTGCTCCACCACAATGACATATGTCGTTGGTTTCAACAAGGAACGGATGATTTCAGCAGCATTCAAACGTTGTTTGACATCCAAATATGAAGAAGGCTCGTCAAACATGTACACATTTGCCTCTTGAACACATGTCATTCCAATTGCAAATCTTTGTAATTCACCTCCAGATAATTTGGCAATTTCTCTCTTCCAAACACCTTTCAACTCTAAAACTTCGACAATGTTTTTACCTGCTTCTTTCCTTTCGAGTTTTTGGGTGAGTAATTCTCCAACTTTATTAATAGGACCTTTAATGGCTCTTGGAATGTTATCGACATATTGTGGTTTGATGATGGCCTTAATATCGTCTTCTAAGATTTTGGTGAGATAATTCTGTAATTCAGAACCTCTGAAATACTTCAAAATGTCTTCCCAGTCTGGTGGATCATCATATCTACCCAAATTGGGTTTTTGTTTACCCGCCAAAATTTTTAAAGCGGTAGATTTACCGATACCGTTTGTACCAACCAACCCTAAAACTTGACCTGGTCTTGGAGTTGGTAATCTATGTAATTTGAAAGAATTGGCAGAGTATCTATGGGTGACTTGACTCTCAAGATTCGTGGGTAAATTGATGATTGTAATGGCATCAAATGGACATTTCTTGACACAGATACCACATCCAATACATAAGATTTCGGAGATGAATGCAATTTTAGAAGTTGGCATGACTTCGATACATAACTTCCCGGTTTTATTGACGGGACATCCCTTTCTGCATTCTTGTCTGCAACGTTTGGGTTTACATTTGTCCGTACTGACAATGGCAATACGGGTGTTTTTATCACTCATCCCTTTTCTGTCTCACGTTGAGTTTTCAGTACAAAATTTTTCAAAATAGAGGAAAAAAAAAAAATTTTTCAGATTTGCAAAAAAAAAAATTGTTGATATTAGTGATGAGAGTTACGCTGAGTGTGGGATGGAAGTATGTGATTTTGGGTTTTTTTTCCATCAGGTAAGCGTAAATTTGAAACTTGATTAGATTGAACTGGATTGTGATTGGCTGAACATAGGGGTGGTTTAGATGGGGAGATTGAGATGGTTGGGATTGAAATTTGGTGAAATTATGAAGAGCGTGCAAATGACTCAGTTGGCAAAGAATTGAAAAGTTTTGATGAAGTTCCAACGTTTTACTTGCTACCGTTTGAAAGCTTACGAATCATCTCAAATGGCTATTTTTGGAGAGGTGTGCACGACTTTTCAACAGTATAAATACAGGAAAAAATCCTTATAATTTTTCTAACCTTAAATTTGAATGGGGATTAGAATGAGGAATTGATGTGTAAGATGGATAGATCATCAGGAAATGACGAATCCATCAAAATGGAAGTTGTTTATGGTTGGCAGATGTCACTTTTAGTGGAATTTCGCGTGTTTACGCCGTTTCAGCTTCTGTGAGTTGAACCAATGCTTTAGAAATTTTGTCAATATGTTGTTTTTGATGAAATTGTGTTATTAAACACGGTTTAAAATCGTAATTGGTACTGTTTTGTCCTTTTTGAGTGCTGAAATCATGAAAATTGATCATTTTTCACCTATCTGAACCTCAAAAACTGATATATTTACATGATCCAGACACATGACGGATGATCCGCTAACTTTCTTACTCCATAGATGTTACTCATGGTTTGTTTAACACGGTTTATGTCCTTATTCAAACCCCAAATCCACCATTTACAGCCTCATAAACCTGATCATACATCTGGACCTCAATAATCATGGTTTAACGCGTTTTTCACATCCCATTCACAATTCCACACCATTCAAATCACCCATTCCCATCCTCCATCACTAACTACAGTCCTAAATCCACTTTTGAACCCATGTAAACTCTCATTTAACCATCCCAAATCAATTCTCTGACAATATCTGCGTATTTGAAAGTATTCAAATCACAGCTACTGTCATCTCAAACCTTTTACAAACCTCTTTTCATTCTCGTCCTCGTCTCAAAAGCTGTAAAAAAAGATGAAAATTTTGCCAATTTTTTTAAACTTTCTCGTTGCAAAACGTCACGAAGAGGAAACGACGGTGTTATTGGAGATAATAAAAACGTTGTATTGACACTACAAGAATATGGATATTGAAGACGAGATTCAAAAGAATCCTGAATTGTATGGATTGAGAAGATCCAGAAGACCACACGTGATGCCGACGAATGTGTACGAATCCGATGAAAGTGATACGGAGATCAAACCACGCCGTAAAAGAACTCCCAAAGATTTCTCATCTGCCAGTGATGATGGTTCTGATTCAGAAACTGAGTTCCTGCCGCGCCGGAAGCGGACCAAAAGACCCACAAAGAAGTTACAAAAATTGACGCTGGAAGTGCGGTTTTCGGCCCGTAACAATAGACTGGTGAACTATGCCATAGAAGATGATGAAGATGAGTTTTTGGAATCTGCAGATGAATGGGATCAAGATTCAGTTGACGCTTGGGCTGATAGTCCAGCTCCAAGTTCTGCCCCAACAGGACCTGCCATAGATCTCGTGTTGGATCACCGTTTAAAAGGTGAAAACGAGGCAGAAGGTGATTCTGCAGAGTTTGTAGATTTGGATCTTGCCAAACAAAGATATGACTATCTCATCAAATGGATAGGTGTTTCTCATTTACACAACACCTACGAATCATACGACAAACTCCAATCTTTGAAAGGGATCAAGAAAGTTGATAATTACATCAAACAATTTGTCATATTGGACCATGAGATTCGGGCAGATGTACATACTACTCGGGAAGACATTGAACTGATGGACTTGGAGAGAGAAAGACGTAGAGATGAACAACACGAGTACACTTTTGTAGAGAGAATTGTGGATCTGGAGAGACAAGTTGTCGAGGGGGAGAACAAGTTACAATATTTCTGTAAATGGAGAAGATTGGGATATGAAGAATGTACATGGGAAGATGCCGAAGAGATTGCTGACATTGCTCCTGTACCGATAACCCAATTCCAACTGAGACAACAGAGTAAGATCTTACCACATTTGTCTGCCCATTATAACCGTAGACCGGCATTTGTGAAGCTCACTGAACAACCCAGTTATATCAAGAATGGTGAATTGAGAGATTTCCAATTGACAGGATTGAATTGGATGCTGTTCTTGTGGTCTAGAGATGAGAATGGAATACTTGCCGACGAGATGGGATTGGGTAAGACTGTTCAAACGGTTGCATTTCTCAGTTGGTTGATCTATGCCAGACGTCAAAATGGACCTCATTTGGTGGTTGTACCTCTTTCTACAATGCCTGCTTGGCAAGAAACATTTGAGAAATGGGCTCCTGATGTCAATGTCGTTTACTACATTGGAAATTCACAACTGAGACAGACGATTAGAGACTATGAGTTTTTGGTTTCCAAGGGGAAAGCCAAGTTCAATGTGTTGTTGACGACTTATGAGTACATTCTCAAGGATAGAACGGAGTTGTCACAGTTCAAATGGCAATTCTTGGCTGTGGATGAGGCCCATAGGTTGAAGAACACGGAATCTTCTTTGTACGAATCTCTTCGGGATTTGAAAGTGGCCAACCGGTTGTTGATCACAGGAACACCTTTACAGAACAACATCAAAGAATTGGCAGCTCTTGTGGACTTCTTGATGCCTGGTAAGTTACAGATCGATCAAGAGATCGATTTCAGTGAAGGGGGAGCAGAACAAGAACTGTACATCAAAAATGTACAAGACAGCATCAATCCTTTTATCTTGAGAAGGTTGAAGAAAGATGTGGAGAAATCCTTACCTGCCAAGACAGAACGGATCTTACGTGTTGAGCTTTCAGAGTTACAGACCCAGTATTACAAGAACATTCTCACAAAGAACTACACTGCTTTGAATGGAGGAGCCAAGACAGGACATGTTTCATTGTTGAACGTGATGATGGAACTCAAAAAGGCTTCTAACCATCCATATTTGTTCGACAATGCTGAGAACCAAGTCCTTGCCAAAGCCGGTTCTTCTAGAGAAAACGTTTTACGTGGGTTGATCATGACTTCTGGGAAGATGGTTTTGTTGGACCAATTGTTGACCAGATTGAAGAAAGATGGCCATCGTGTATTGATCTTTTCACAGATGGTGAGAATGTTGGACATTTTGGGAGATTACTTGTCTATTAAAGGATTGAAATTCCAAAGGTTGGATGGTACTGTTCCTTCTCTGCAACGTCGAATTTCCATCGATCATTTCAACAAGGAGGCAAGTGAAGATTTTGTGTTTTTACTCTCTACAAGAGCAGGTGGATTGGGGATCAATTTGATGACTGCAGACACTGTGATTATCTTTGACTCCGATTGGAATCCTCAAGCCGATCTTCAAGCCATGGCAAGAGCACATAGAATTGGACAGAAGAACCATGTGATGGTTTATAGATTTGTGAGTAAAGACACTGTGGAGGAGGAAGTTTTGGAAAGACTGAGAAAGAAGATGATTCTTGAGTATGCCATCATTTCTTTGGGTCTCACAGACAAGAAAACAAAGAAATCTGAACCTTCTGCCTCTGAATTGAGTGAGATCTTGAAATTTGGAGCCGGGAACATGTTCAAGAACTCCACCGAGAACCAAGCCAAATTGGAGAATTTGAATTTGGATGACGTCTTGGAACATGCCGAAGACCATGTGACGACTCCTGATTTGGGTGAGAGTAATTTGGGAGGTGAAGAATTCTTGAAACAGTTTGAGGTGACCGATTACAAAGCGGACGTTGATTGGGATGACATCATTCCTGCGGATGAGTTGGCAAAGCTCAAAGAAGAGGAGAAGAAGAGACAAGACGAGCTGTATCTCCAAGAACAACTTCAGATCTATTCGAGAAGGGCCAATGCCACCAAGAACATGCAAGAAGCCGTCAAGAACAAACCGTTGTATGCAGAATACGATGCCGAAGAGGCAGCCGAAGAAGAACTGAAGAGGGAAAAAGCCCGTAAACGTAAAGAGTTACAAGAGTATAACACCCTTTCTGAGAAGGACATTAGAGCCGTTTATAAGGCAGTTGGTAAATGGGGTAATCTCAGTGATAGATGGTCCGAATTGGTGGTGGAAGGAGCCATTGCAAATAAGAATGTCAAAGTGATGCAGCAGTGTTACGACGAACTTGTGTCTGAGGCGTCTAAACTCATCAAAGAGGAAGAAGAGAGAAGGGCCAAAGTGTTGGCCGATCTCGAAAATGAGGCACTGCAGAATGAGAAGAGTAAAGAAGCTCTTTGGCAACTGAAACGTAAAGAAACCAAGAAACTGATATTGTTCGATTATAAAAACGTTTTGAAACTCAATGCCGAAGTGTTGGTGGAGAGACCTAGACAATTGGAGATATTAAAAGAGGTGATGCCGAAGGATAACAATTTGATTTTTAAATTTCCAAGGGCACCGAAACCTGTTTATGGATGGTCATGTGATTGGACATCTACAGATGATGAGAAATTGATGGTTGGAGTTTATAGATTTGGACATGGATCATGGCAACAGATCAGAGATGATCCTATATTGGGACTCCAGAACAAGTTGTTTTTGGAAAATTCGAATGTGACCGAAAGTTATAAAGTGAAGGACGAAAATGGTAATGAAGTGACGAAGGAAAAGATTGTTAAAAAGACACCTGGATCGGTACATCTCACAAGAAGAGTTGATTACTTATTAGGGTTTTTGGAAGAGGTGAAGAATGATAAATTTGGAGTTGAATCTTTTCAAAAGGCCAAGACCAAAGCCAAGACCACCACGAAGAAGAAAGAACGTAGTAAAACCCCAGAAGTCAAGATTGAAACAGAAGAAGATTGTAAAACAAGATTACACTCAGTAAGACAATCCCTCCGTACTCTTAAGAAAGGTTCTAAAGGTTTGGACAGAGCAGAATGGGCTCAAATCTTGAAAAAGGAATTGTTAAGTGTGGGAGACGAGATTACAAAACAGGCCAAAGATGCAAAAAGTACTAAAATTCTTTGGCAATTTGCTGCAAAATTCTGGCCTGCAAAAGTACCAAGTGAAAAGATTCAACTGATGTACAAAAAATTACACGAAGCAGAAACTAAATAACACTCCCGTCAACAAATTAACCCTCTATCAAACCCTAAAAAGCACTCAATGCAATTAATTTATGAAAAAAAAAATTTACAAATTTTTTTAATTGGCGGTTCGAGAGTTGCAAAAGTTGGAGGTTGTTGACGGAAGAGAAGAAAATATACGTAGTAATAGTTCAATAGAAGGTTTGTAGAAGGTCTAGAGAAGGAGGAGAATCAGCAGCCAGATTTCTGGATACATTGAACGATTGAAAGTATTGATAAATCATGAGAGTGTCGAGGTGAGTAACCGCATATGAAGAGTTGAAAAAACTAACGAATAGACGCTCCAAAACAGAAGAAACAGAACCACAAACGTCAGCGTTGGATGCCGCTCTGGCACAGAAGTTGTCCACTAGAGTATGGAGTTTGAAGAAGTACAAACCGGAGACAGTTGAAGAATCGCTGTCGATTTTGGCCGAATCGGCTCAAGGAAAGCCACAGAAAGAGATGGAGTTCAAATTTGTGGATGCGTCACCACAGAACAAACGACCAAAAGAACCAAGACTGGTCCAGAAGAAGGCGGGCAAGTTCCCGAAGAACATCTTCAGACTCAGTTCCGGGACCAAAAAAGAGGTGTTACCACCGCAGGAGTTGACGAGGGCCCGGAATCCGAGTATTTCTTCTGCGTGTTCACCTTTAAAACGTAGTTACACCTCCACGGCCCTGGCCAGAGTACCGGACGAGGCTCGTTCGCGGTCTAATTCCACCGCCTCGTTGTGTTTGAAGATCGACGACCACGGCCGGGCTGCCGTCTTTGCCGGCGAGAGTGATGGTGTTTCGCCTTGTTCGAGTACCGACGACGACGACGACGATGCCCTAGTGGCATTCACGAAACTCATGGGTCCAAAACGCAAACAATTGAGCCGTAAGAACTCGACGGTGAGCATCAGTTCCAATTTCAACCAGATGACTTTGAGCCTGTCTCCGTTGATGATGCACCAGAGAAGTGCCTCCTCGTTATCGGTGGCCAGTGGACGTCGTCATTCTCCTGTTAGACGTCGTTTGCACCATTCCCAGTCGGTCTCGTACACCAAGCCGTTGATGTACAACGGCGAAGCTGGTGTCGTAAGTGCCTTGGGTCCTCCTTTGGACTTGTCGTGCAGTTACACCTCTGCCAGTATCTCATCTGTGGCCACGCCGACGAGTCCGGAAAACGTGCAAACACAGGCCTGGCAGATGGACAAGTTGAACTCCATCGACAGCAGCAAGACATTGGTGTTGCCGCATCAACAGAGCAGCAACATGTCGCAGGACGATTTCGGATCTTTAGAGCCTTTCTTTGCGTCTGTGCCGGACCATGACGACAAGTTCGATCTCTTTGACTTTATAAGTTATGAAAATAATGCATATTGATTGTTTTACACATACTTTGGAAGTAGTTCTTTGACGTGGACGAGACAGTTGAGTTTTGTGGGATTGGGTTCGTCGAGTTGCCACGACATGATCTCTTCGTTGATGTGTCTCATCCATGGACCTGGTTTCATCTTGAGTTCTTTGATCAAGTCTTTACCGTCTAGAATTGGTTTTAGGTCGAAGACGGTTTCGAGGTTGTTTGTCTCAACGAGTTGGAGAAACATTTCATGTTTAGAGACTGTCGAGGTCGTGGGGTTGTCAAATAGAGACACGAACAAGTGGAACCAACAAGCTAAGGACCATTTATCATCTCCGTAGTTTCTCATGGCTAGACCCAAAGTGGATCTTTTGAATGGAGCCATTACAAGGTTGTTGAAATCACCGAAATGGTCCACCACATAGGTCACAGCTTGGCTTTCTTTTGTGGAACATTTGAGACCTCCTTTGAGTATCGCATTCACAGCCTCGATCTGTTGAGGCTTTGCACTGATCTTCACAGTGATTCGAGACCAATGACGTAGAATTAATGCAAGATAAAACAATTTTTTGTTGGTTTTGTCTTGAAGAAATATGTTTAGTTTTGACTTTAAGGAAGGTGATAACAACGTATCTGAGGTTTGTAACAAGGTAGTCAATTCACCTAGTTGTTGATCACCTTTTTCCAAGAGAAGATTGAGATCTTGGGTCTGGTCCAATTTGGAAATTGAATCTTGGAAATCTCCAAATCCAAAAACCAGCTTGTATAGGTTTGTACTGTGGATCAATTCCAAACCGTATTCAGGTCTAGGGCCTTGTAAAATTTTGGTCATTTCCACACCGACACGTTCTCTACTGATTTTACGTATTAACAGCTCTTTGATCTGCTGTTGTTTCATCAGTTCAAGGGCTTCTAGATCGATACTGAATCCAAATCTTGATGCAAATCTGATGAGTCTTAGACATCTCAAAGGATCGTCTTTAAAGGTCTTTAAAGGTGGTAAAGGAGTTCTTAAGATCCCATTCTCAAGATCTTGTAAACCTTTTCCGGTGAAATCTTCGATTTTTTGTGTCGTCAAGTTATAAAACATGGCATTCAAAGTGGCATCTCTTCTAAAAGCATCTTCGATTGGAGTTCCATAGCTTATTTTGGGGATTCGACTATCTTCGGTGTATTCTTCGTTTCGGAGATTGACAAAGTCTATGTCGAGGTTATAAAGTTTAGTGGTACAAGTCTCGAGATGTTTGGATTTTTCTGGGTTTTTCTCAATTTTATGTACAGATGATGCCATTATTTGTTCACCGGATTTATTAATTTTGATGAAATTGACCAATTGATCTGTGAACAGTTCTCCAGAAAGATGATTTATGGCAATATCCAAGTCGTTACTTTCATCACCCAAGAGTTTATCTCTAACCCAACCTCCTGTAATTCGAAGTTCAAGTGGTTCTGATTCCGATGATGAATTGTAAAAAGTGCAGAATTCGACTAATAAGTCTCTTATTTTAGTTTCTACAGGATTGAGTTGTATTTCAGGGACAATTTCACGGGATTGATAATTAGGCGGCATTGGTAAAAGACTGAATGTAGGTTTAGTATGTAAATGTCTTTTAATAGGTTGAAATGAAGTGTTAATTAATCTCTTCATCCAACGATTTGAAGATTTCAATCTTTTTTGTGTGAATTTTTGATATATTCGTAATTTGCTCATTTCATGTGATTTTTTTTGTGTGATTTTTTAATATGATTCGTAATTTGCTCATTTCATCCAACGATTTAAAGTTTTTTTGTGTGAATTTTTTTGTGTGAATTTTTAATATTATTCGTAATTTGCTCATTTCCATTTTCCGCTCAATGAAAAAAAATTTCAATCGATGAGCTCGATGCTCAAAAGAACATCACGAATTAATCAAATTTCCAAGATGTTATCGCTCAAAAAAATGTTTGGTATCAAGACAGAAGATGCTCCAATTGATGTAAATCTATTTTCAGTGGTGAAAGAAGGAGAAGCTTCGATTTTATTTCCGAAAGAAGACAAAGTCTTTTATAATCCTGTCCAACAGTTCAATAGAGATATGAGTGTTACAGCCATTAGAGCATGGAGTGAATTACAAATGGAACTGAGACTGTTGAAGAGGGCACAAAAGGGAAAGAAAAGAGATCTGGATGGAGAGATCAAACCTTTGGTGGAGCACGATTGGATCAACGTTCTCGAAGCCTTGAGTGCTTCAGGACTCCGGCTGATCAGATATGGTAAAGAAGTACCTTTCGTAAGACGTGTGGTTGCCAATGACATGTCTCCGAGTGCTGTAGAGTCCATTAAACAGAATATAAAGTTCAATAGAGCCGAAAAAGTGGACCTGAACGAAGGAGATGCCATTCTGTTCATGGCCCAACAACAGGGCAAATTTCATGTCATAGATCTTGATCCTTATGGAACAGCAGCTCCTTTCATCGATTCTGCTCTTCAACTGGTCTCTGATGAAGGTTTATTACTCGTAACCTGTACAGATCTAGGAGTATTGGCCGGTAACGGGTATCCAGAAAAATGCTTTGCATTGTACGGAGGAACCAATTTATGGGGAGATGCCACACATGAAAGTGCCTTGAGGTTGGTTTTACATATGATAGGCACTACAGCAGCTAAGTACAAGAAAGTGATTGAACCACAATTGTGTCTTTCTATAGATTTCTACGTCAGGTTGTTCATCAAGGTCAAAACGTCTCCAATCAAGGTGAAAGAGTTACTGTCAAGTACTATGATTACTTACTCATGTGTTGGATGTGGATCTACACATAATCAACCTTTGGGCCGTAGACTGTTGAATCCCAAGGGCTCCACGGTGCAAAACAAGTACAGTTTCAAAACTTCCCGAGGACCACCTTGTGGACCACAATGTGAATTCTGTGGATCTGCCCATAGTTTGGTTGGACCTATGTGGGGGGAAGAGTTGCACAATGAACTGTTTATCGATAAGATGTTGGAGATCTGTGACAAATTGGATCCTTCTGTTTATGGGACTATTCCTAGAATTAAAGGGATGATTACTTTACTGAGACAAGAGTTACAAGTTCCATTTTACTTCAAACCTTCTACGGTGGCTTCTGTTCTCAAAATGACATCCCCTCCTATCAACGAGGTGGTACTGGCAATTGGGAATGCCGGGTACAATGCATCTTTGACACATGCAAGTGCATCTCTGATCAAGACAGACGCACCTTGGGAATTTGTCTGGTTTGTTTTCAAGAAGTGGATGGAGCTGAAGAGTTTGACAACGAGTAAAAAATTGAATCAAGACACACCGGGTTATAGAATTATGGAGAACAAGGAGATTGGTAAAGATTTGGAGGTGAGTTTTGAATGGAACGATCTTTCTAAGAAGGTTAAGAAACTCAGAAATGACAAGATCTTGAGGTTTCAACAGAATCCACAAAAGAATTGGGGGCCGAAAGCCAGGCCTGATAGTAAATAGTTGCATCCTATTACGGAATATTATTCAGGGGCTTACATGCGAGTGCATGAGAGTGCATAAGTATAAATTGACCAACGAAATCCAACAATTAAAGAGTTGTAAATAACACAATCTGCGCATGGCGGTGCTAACAACCACAATCCATATACGAGAACAAGGTTCAAGTGATCGTATTGTTAAAATTTTAAAAGACTTAAACGATTGAGCAGTTGCATGAAGATGCATGAAGATGCATGAAGGTGCAGATATTTTTATAATCTTGCATTAAACTACCTTGCAGAATAGTATCTATGATATAATGAATCTATTTAGGCAAAGCCTTGGCTTCTTGTTCCTTTTGCTTTTGTTTGGCGACGGAATAGACCAATCCAGCACCGAAACCAAGGAAAATGGAACTGACGGAGAAGAAGTTGATGGCAGCAGGGAATAAGAACAAACCGGATAAAGCAATTGGCAATTTGTTCAAAGCACCAACCATGGAATAAGTGGTGGAAGAAGTGACTCTAACACACCAAGCAGAGGTATAGGAGATACCAACGGCAGAAGCACCACTGAAGATCATTGCGGAAATGGTTGCGAATCTCGAATCAGCTGGGAAGTTGACTTCGATGTTTTCAGCAGACCAATCTTCAAAGACAAAAGAACAAATCAACAACAATGGAATCGACAAGATGTTGTTGTAGTACATGGTGTCGAAATCTTTGAAGTTGGTCAACTTGATTCTCTTTCTCATGCACAAGACAAAAGCGGCAGAAGAAAAACAATTGACAAACATCCAGAAATAACCAGCGTTCAAATTGGAAGAGAGTTCGGCAGAAGCAGCATCACTTTTGTCACCGTAACAAGCAACGACAGAAGATAAAACCATCAAGACAAAAGATCCAAAGGCCATTGAAGTGACTTTACCTCCAAACCAAATGACTTCACCGTATGCGATCAAGATGATTGTCAAATTTTTGAAAATTGTATAGACAGGAACGGATAAATATTGAATGGCTTTAGAAGCGGTGTAAATCATACCAATCAACAAGACAGCGATTGGAGACCATTTCTTGGCCTCTTGTTTGTTGAACTCTCTATAAGTGATGACACCAAATGCCTTTAAACTTCCAATAACAGCGATACAAACAATACCTTGTACGGCCAACAAGAAAAAGTTGAGGTTGAAAGAGTATGCTGAAAGTACAAATTTGTTGGTCAAAGTCATCAAGATAGATGCCAAACAGTAAGACAGGATGGAAATAGGAGCAGAGTTGGCAATAGAGCCAGCTGCAACAGTCGAAGGTTCATCTCTTTTCTCAGCCATCTTTTTTCAAATACGTGTGTTGGATAATTAAAAAAGTCAACTATATTTTTTTTTCCCACTTGTTTTTTTTTTTTTCAAACGTGCAGGAAAATGTGCCTTTATTTCAGGTACCGATTAGGGTAAAAGCCAGGTTTTAATAGTAGTTTTAAACTTGTGAAATAAGGTTTAAAACGATGTTTGAGTTTTATTTGATCTTTAGTTTGTAGTTAACACTTTAATTGTGGAAACTGATGGTTGTAAAATTATATTCAAGAGATAATTTGTAGATTATATATAGTAAAAGGTGCATATGGACGGGACAAAATAATATTGTCCGTTACATAACCATACGATCCATGGCCAAAGTGTCAAAAATTGCTTCAAAACCTGAACCTTGTCTCAGGATGTTAAAAGCCCAAACATGGTTCAAGAATTTGTTCAGTGGGATCGAAACGGAACTATTCATCATTTTGGCAATGTTGGAATTTGTTTCTTTGAAGAAATCCAATTGTTCTTCTGTAATTGTAGCACTACCTGCCACTAGTAAACCCCAATATGGTAAACAACATTCTGTTGCACTCACCGAGATCTTTCTCAATTCTTCCATAATTTTTTCGACATTTTCTTGTACTCTTGGAGCTGAAGATGTCGTATTTGGATTTAACATCTTGTAGACAATGATATCGACCAGACTTTTTGTTATAACTGCCACACTGACGTTGTTCTTCAAAAAGAGATAATTGGGTTCTTCTTCGATTTCAGGCAGTAAAATAGGAGGATTCCATTCATCTAGTAAAGCTTGGACTTGAAGGCATTTCTGATAATTCTCCGGCGAAAGAGGAAGACAGAGTCTGCAGAGCCATGACAGTTTAGCAGCCAAGATGAAAGGATCAAGAGCACATCCCACAATTGGATTGTTCATCCAAGGAACTGCACAATCATAGATCGGTTTCCTTATATCGGGGAAAAAAGGTTTATCGAGGATGTCGAAAGGTGAAGGCATTTTCGATGCGATTTCTGTATGACGACACATCAAAATTGTGACTGAGTAGTTGAAGATGAACCCTTCCACCATGTTACGTTCTAAAGGTAAGACGGTATGTGGATCAGGAGGTTTGAATTGAATACGACGTTTCCAAATACGGTAGAAAAGACCCAAATGGTTGGCCGTGAAGGTGGGCAGTGTTCCGGAAGATCTTTCTAGTAAAAACAAGATTGCAACAGCCACCATCAACCAGTCTTCGTCTCCCTTCAGTTTGGGAAGTGCTCCATACACCATCTTGACAGATCTCTGGTATTTCTGCAGGGCCAAAGGTTTGAAACCCAGAGTCTTGTTTTTCAAGAAAACAGCTCCACAGGCGAAAAAACACTCTCTGAGGACCTCTGAGAACACGGATTGCGGGATACAGATGACTCCTGGTGATAACAGAGGATGGCAGTGAAGTGGAGATATTGCTGGCATGAACTCTGTGACACAGATGTGGTACAAAAAGGCATCATCTGATGACAAAGAACAGTTGGGGATCCACGAACGGTAGTCGGTGAGAGCCAGCTCTGAGTACGGATTAAGCAGCAGTGGATCTTCGGCTCCTAAAGAGCTCACAAACTCCTCAAAATCGTCGTCCGTGTCCGGACGGAGACCACGCGGACGTTCCGGGGCCAAGTCAATTGGAGCCTCCGCCCGCAGCGCAGCGGGCACCGCAGATGTTTTTTTAGGTTTTTTTGGCATGCTGATGAGAAAAATGCAACCTGCTTCTTGGTGCAGTTCGGTGAGGATGTTTTCATGGGTCATTGTGAGATCTGAACCTTTGATCGGTGGTAACATTGGGATCTTGGGGGCCACGTCCAAACTGTCCATTATTTGTTGGTTTATGGTTCGGAAGTTGTCTCTAACTGTTTTGGACGATCTCTTCAGTTGGATCTGTTCCTGTCTTCCCACTGGCCATATACATTCCAATCCATTACGACGGCATCCTCCACATGCAGGATCCATCTCATCACATTTCTTTTTACGTTTACGACAACATAGACATCCAGTTCTAGTACGACGTTTCTTTTCAAAACTTGTCATATTGTAATCAGCAATGATCAGCAAAATTCCCCGTTTTTATAGTCACTTCCAACCGACGAATCACAATATGGCAAGAAATCAGTAACGATCTATAAAGTTTTAAAAAAAAAAAGTAGTCAAAAAAATAACTTTTAAGGTTTTTTTCAGGGGAAAGCACAGAAAAAGAAACTAAGAAATTTTGTCGTGCAGATCTTGTGGAAAAAAAATAGTTTTCTTTTTTTGGTGGACAAAGGTCGTGCAAAGTATCCAAGTAGACACGAAGTATCGGTATGGCAGAGGAGATTGAGGTTGGAGGGTTAGAGAATGCCGCTGAGTTGTTCAAGAGACACACGGTGGTGCATTTGAAGCAGCTCGATGGACGGTTACAACGAGACATCGCCTCGAAAAGACTGGAATTGCGACAATTGGTGGGTGCCAAGTACAGAGATTTACTCGGTGTGGCAGATGATATCATTGATTTGGACGAACTTGTGCGGCATCAAGACAGGTCTTTGTCTGAATTGGCATATGGGAATTCTGTGTATGAGTCTGGTCTGGGTCTTACAAGGTTCGAAGAGTTTGTCAAGGCTAGAAGACGTGGTCAGTTGATAGAGGCCAACTCCAGCAGAGTTTTAAGAAATTTATTGGACGAATTAGAAAATTTGTGTGATGGTTGTGAACATATGGTTGAACAGTTTGACCGATGGAACAGTGCCAATGGAGATCAATCTTTTGACGTTGATATCTTACAAGATCTGGCTGTATTTGTCAAGGCCTTGAGACTGTTCTTTGGTCCGGCTGCGCAGGCGGGGGCCTCCGCCGATCGTCTCCGCCTGTTGGGCGGGAGAGTGATAAAATCTGCAGAGCACATTTTATCGAAACTTGTCGTTGATGGGGAGGCTCAACTCGTGAGATCTGTACTCGGTGTTTGGAGTGAGGTCAACGAGAGTGATCCAAAGACTTCTTTGGAAAGGTTTGTTCTCTTGAGATTACTGCAATTGCCTCATTTCGACTTGACAAAGGGGGTTCAAGAGGCTTTGAAATTTCTATTTTCAACCTCTGCATATTTATCAGCAGTGCTAAGGCCTGTTGGGTTTCGTATGGTTGGTGGACCACGTTCAGAGACACGGCCGGGACTTCGTCTGCTTGTTCGTTGGCAGCCATGGATTGCCAATTATGATCTGAACCAACTTGTATTACCAGATTTGGGCCGCATGGAATCTGCTCTGTTCAAGACACTTGTAGATACCTGGCGTTCTGAGGTTGCACAGTCTTTCAAACAAAGACTCGTGTTTTCAAACAGTGTTCCTCTACAGCAACAGGTTGCCAGATTAGAAGATATATTGAGTGGGTTCAGACAGTTCACCTCCATTGCAATGTTAGGAGAGCCTGCTCTTGTCGAAGAATTGGTAGAAGAATGGTCTAAAGTGTTCCGCAGTGCTGTGAGAGCTGAGGTTGATAAGTATGATCAAGTTACTGCACTTATTTTGGCCTTGGGCCATGAGAATCTGGACATTGTTCTGGATTACGTCTCTGAAGGTGATGTGTATGGATCTCATGTGGACACCAAAGATGTGCTGCATCTTTTGGATCTTGTGGCTAATGCATCTCTGGGACTTGTGGGTCCTCACAAGACATTGCTTGTTGATATAGAGACGTATTACAAATCAGTAGAATCTTTGGCCGACACGATGAAGTTGCTTGTGGATCTTCAAGGCCAGTTAACCAAGCCTGTGGTGAGTGTAGATGATACTGAAGATGAGTCTCTTTGGCTGAGAACTGCAGCCACCGTGAGAGGAATCCATGATTCTGCTGTAGAGGAATGCAGAGATGTATTCACAGCTTCTGAATCTTCGTTTGTGGATCAATTGAGATCGTTGAGCCAAGAAGAAATAGCTCCAGAATTGGTTTCAGACTTGGTCAGATGTCTCTGTAGTTTGAGGGGTAGGAAACCTCTTGCTGGTTATTTTGGGTCTGACAAGGTTGAAAGTGATTATGCCGAACTATTGACTGTCTTTCTGGCTCCTTTGTTTGCCCGATTAGCAGAACTTCCACTCAAGACCATGAAAAACACTCTTGTAAATAGGTTTGCAGTGGAAGAACCTGTAGACGAAGTGATGTTATGGGATGAATCGGGTAAAATTCCAACTCAGCCATCTTTTGAACTCACTATTCAATTGTTCCAACTTGGTGAATGCCTCACAGATAAAGGCCGTAATTCGTTTGTTTTGAAACGATCCGAAAGTACATCTTGGAAGGTGGGATTATTGGACAAGACGGTGAAAGAAATTATTGTAAAATTAGAAGAAACTTTGAAACCACAACTTCAAACAGAGGATGTCAAACCAGAGTCAACAGGGTCTAAAAAGAAGAAGAAGAATAAGAAGAATAAGAAGACCAAAACGGAGTCCGGATCTACTGAAGTGACTAATTTGACTAATCTGCCAAGGCTTGAGAACCCAGAAATTGAGGAAAAAATGGAGGATCCTATTGCATTAGAGGAAGAACACGAACCGGACAATAAACTTTTCATGCAGAAACTGCTTTTGACCTATTGTGACATTGTTTATTTGATGTTCTTTATTGGAAACGAACAACAATTCCCACAAGTCAATTCCCGCATACAAAGTGATAAAGGGGTAGTTTTGTTACAAAAAATGTTACAATTGGACAAGTTTTACAATGACCAAGACGTGACAAAGATACACGAGAATGTGTTCAATTTCTTCAAAACGAATCGACTGTTATACATATTTTAAACTTTGGTCTATTGGAAAGAAGGAGGCTGTATGTCGCTGCAGAGGAAAATTTAAGCCCAAATAACGAAAAAGTTGCTTTTTATTTTTGGGCTTCAGAACGCGCATTGTTGAAATATGTACTATAAGTTTTCAATTTAGATGCAATTCTGCATATATGCATATTGGTACGTAGATATTTGGTGAGAGTATTGTAGATCCCAAGCAAAAGAATTTTTACGTGTTGACGTTGTGCGGCTGGAAAGTAGTGACCGCAATCATTTGCTAAACGCGATGAAATTTTTGACAACTTTTGGAACAATAGAGTGGGATTAGGATTGCATTCGGATTTAAATTTGCATGTACAGCTGCAATAAGAAAGCATAAAATTTTTTTTGATGAACCCTTACATAGAGGCTGTATCAATTTGGGGAAAAAAAGCCTCAAGCATGATGGAGGCACAAATGTTTTGGTGACTTGGCGTTTCTCCAATTTGAATATTCAACTCCGCATTTGTAGGTTTTTTTGTCCAATTTACAGAAGTAATACTCGTACATGTAGATCCTTGATGCAAGTAATGCACTCAAAAATAGGTAAGGTATCCAGACTCTTCGGAATGTTCCGAAAACAAAACACTCGAATATACTATATATGCATGGTCTTAAATAAGACGAGGATTCTTTCGTTACCAATTACGATTCAACGTTGAAAAATTTTCCCCTTCTCTATGTGACTCTTGTATTATGCTTAAACGCTTTTTAATATTTTTTTCATTTTATTTTTGAAATTGGAAGCACGTCCATGTTCTGAGACTTCTTCCGAAAAAGGAAATTAATGAAGTAATACAAAAAAACGTTAGTATATGGGTATAAAGAAAGATAAACCATTGAAGAAAATGATACGTGAGAAATCCAGAAAACCCAAAGGTTTTTATAAAGTTGGATCTTTCAAAAAAGTGAAGAAACGTGCGGTTTCCAAGAGAGTTGTAAAGCGTTTATTGGGTAGACGCAGGCCGAGTTTGGCTCTGCATTTGAAGACGCTTAAAATTAATGAGAAGTGATTTTTTTTTTTACGAATGATGAAATAAATTTAAATAAATAAAAATAAAATGTGAATAAATAAGACGACAATAAATAGAATCCTTATTTAGTAGGATCGTTCTTTTGATAACCTAGATAGCCTTCAATTGAAGAGTGTTTCAACAGCTCCAAAAACCGTTCTCTGATGTCTCTACAATCTTCTAAATGATTAGGTCCTGTAGTTTTATAACATGCCTCTAGAGCTTTTCTGATGTATCTAAAAGCAGCAATACGGACGTACTGTTCTCTGATCATGGAATCTTGTGCCAATCTCAATGCTTCAGGATCGGAATAATCGATCGTGTCAAAGGACACCCCAGGTGATCTTGTATGTTCAGGTGCCACCATCAGTCCAATCTTGTATCTGTTCAACCCTTGCTTCAAATTCGACTCCGCATTTCAAAATGTGTTTGGCATTTTTTGAGGTTTTGTGCACGACTGGTTTTTTTCCGCACGCTGAAAAATTTCAAATTTGATTCTGTCAAAAGTGTTTAAATGGAAACTAGACCGACGGTTCTCCTGCTAAAAGGGGTATATGTGGCATATGCACATACAGTATGTGCTCTTGCAGCATTTTTGTCTGCTCTAGTAGTCGGCTGTTATCTCCATTATCATAAAATCGTGCAGAATGGCTACTACGGTTACCCCGATGAATGGTTCCCCAGTGTGTCTGCCACCATAGGAGATCGGTATCCAGAGAGATCAATTTTCCAAATTTTGATTGCCTTGACGGCTGGACCCCGTTTCTTGCTATTGGCGCTCTGTTATCTCCAGTTCAAGGGACCCAATTGGCTCAAATTGACCGGCATCATCAGCGGTGTGATCCGTACTTTTACCTGTGGTGGATGGGTTTATATCACCAGTACAGATGACCACGACTTCCACGATATCTTCATGATTAGCTATATAGTGTTGACTATCCCTTGGACAGTCTCCGTGACGAAATTGTCTCCACCAGGTTCGTCTCTTCGTCGGTATCGTAAGTTCACCCTGTTGGCTTTTTTCCTTCAACTCGTACCTTTGGTGTATCTCTTTATCCAGCACAAGGTCCATAGAGTACCAGGAGCTTATTCTTACTACGCATATGTGGAGTGGAGTTTGATTTTTTTGGACGTTGGTTTTGATTCTTGGTCAATAGTGGATTTCAAAGATTTGTCCATTGAGATCACAGCTGATCTGGCCACAGTGGAAGTAGCCACGGTTGAGAAACAGAGTCCAAAGATCTCTGTTCCTTCTGAATCTTTGGCCAAGTTTCTCATTCTCTGTACAAACGGTTTCATGTTCTGGAGTATCGTCTCTTCATTGTTGTTGTGCATTTGGCATTTTCCTCTTTGGTACATGGGAATTTCCGGTTATGAGGCAGTTATTGTGCTGCTTCTTTCTCCTGTTTTCCTTCTTATTCCACCACTCAGACGTGTCTTTTCTGACTATCCTGCCATCCCTAGAGTTCTTGCCGTGGTTTTGGCCATTGGTTCTTATCTCTTGGAATCTCCAGAACATCGTTTGATCAGTACCGCACTTGGTACTGCTTTTGTCATTTGTGCATTTGCCAATGAAGTATCCAACTTATCGAATGACAAATGGGGGTTAAGACTGTATTCTGCCTCTTTCACCGTGGGATTGGTGCTAAGTTCTTTGGCAAAGTTCTGGTTTTGGACAAACAATCCTATTTGGCCCATCATGCACAGTGAAAATGGGGGTTACAATGGAATTGGACTTGCTGGAGGTGTCTTACTGGCTCTTTTAACCCCGAAAACTACACCATCTAAATTACAACCTCCACACTCTTCTTTGGTTTTGGCTTCTTGTGGAGTCGGTGGTTTGGTGTTCAGTTTAGGTGCCATGCTCATGGACTCTTCCACTATCATTCTCTGGTGTTGGGATGGGTATCCAATCACCGGTCCACTTCCTGTTCCCCATGGTGCTGTGACCTTGTTTGTCATGTGTATGGGTGTCTATTACGGTACTTTCCGTGCTCCTTCTACCAAAATGTTTCTCGGTGGTTCCCTTGGTGCCTTTGTCTTGTATACATGTAGTGGATGGGTTGGATATGTTGGAGGAATGGTTTATGCTTTCTTCTTGGTGGCCAGTGTTCCAACGGTGCTAAAAGCTGCATCCAGTTGTAATCCAGGAGCCGTTTTCGCTCTTGGTTTCCTTTTCGACTTGTTATTGAGTTTGGCCCACGTCTGGGTCGTGGCATATGCTTTTGTTCCTGCAGGACATCTTTTGAGAGAACGTAGTGATATTGTTTTGGGAGTCTCGACCTTGTTAGTTGGATTTGGTTTAAAGGCCCAATCTGAGGTTGTTGAACTCGAGGAGAAAGAAAAAGCCAACACTCTTAAATGGAACTTGTGGAAAGTTTTAGTCGTCTTGGTGGCCCTGTCTGGATTTGTGGCCTTCGACAGATTTCAAATGGAGGAACCTCAACCGTATCACAAGGATGCCAAATTGATCACTGCAGGAATCTGGACGATTCATTTCGGATTGGATAACGATATGTGGGCCTCTGAATACAGAATGAGAGATTTGATCAAAGATGCAGAACTTGACATTGTGGGACTTTTGGAGTCCGATACACAGAGATTGATCATGGGCAACCGTGATTTGACTCAATTCCTTGCAGAAGATTTGGGAATGTATCTGGATTATGGCCCAGGTCCTAACAAACATACATGGGGATGTGCTTTGCTTTCTAAATTTCCAATTTTGAACTCGACCCATCATTTACTCCCAAGTCCAGTTGGAGAATTGGCACCTGCCATTCATGCCACTTTGGACGTTTATGGAGAACTAGTTGACGTTGTTGTGTTCCACAGTGGACAAGAAGAAGATGTTGAAGATAGAAGACTTCAGAGTCTAGGAGTTGCCGAGATTATGGGATCATCAGACAGACCTTTGATTCTATTGAGTTATCTCGTGACGACCCCACTCGAAGGAAACTACAATACATATGTAAGCGAGAAATCCGGGATGCATGATATTGACCCCAGTGATTGGGACAGATGGTGTGAATACATCTTGTACAAAAAACTCAAAAGAACGGGATATGCAAGGATAAGCCGTTCTTCGATTACAGATACAGAATTACAAGTTGGAAAATTCTTATTGGCGGAATCAGAAGACGAATTGTACACCAATAATCTCATTGAAGAGTCGGAAGTTCCTGAATCTTTGAGATTCCCAAGCAAATTTTACGGAGACGGTGTAAGAGATCACCGGTTCCACGTATTTGACGAGCCGAGATATTTTCAATAGTTGAAAATATTTGCCCATTTCTTTTTCTTTTTCCAAAATAAAAAAGGGCCAGACGAGAACAAAAAGAAAGCGTGCGCAGGAGATGTGAGTTTTAAAACCTTATCTTGCAGAGGTTGAAAGGCTGAAGATTTGTATGTAAATCGGGGGGTTTTCCGGGGAACACGAAGAGGATAGAATCAGGTGAGTTTTCAAATGGCTCGGAATTACATACTACATCAAGCGAAGCGGCGTAATTCACTCCCAACTCGATAAACGTAACTTACGGCTATGTAATGACCTGCATTTAGTTACATGATTTTTGTGAAAAGTTTAATAATACACAGATGAGTTATTTCTTTTGGTGGAGCGATGCTATGCAAAATCATTCTTGTTCCTTTTTCGCGGTCCCCGAATTGGAGTCTGGAACTTCTGAACTGTATTGTTCTTGATTAGTCATTGGATGTGGATAAGGAGCGGGACCTGGCATATAAATGACGGAACCAGGAGGTGGATAGAATTGGGGCGAAGATGAAGGATGGAGTGGTTTCACAACAGGAGGGTATGGATGGTGGGAAACAGGAGGTTGTGGTACTATTTGTGGTTGAGAAAATTCGGAATGAGGCGGTGGTGGGGGGTAATAATATGGATGTGCAGGTGGAGGCTGTTGTCTCTGTTGATCTATAATGGTTTTAAGGCTTTGGACTTGATATTCTAATGATTCGATGTACAGTACAGTTTTTCTAAGAACCGAAGCCTTGGAATCGTTTGATCCCCTTATACTTGGAACAATTTCTCGCAACTGTTGAAACCCATCGGAGATACGTTCCCTTCTGCGTTGTTCCGACCGAATATGAAGATGTCTGCGCATTGCAGGTGCAAGTGAGCTCATACTTTCATTTGCCTCTGTATAATTAAATTCCGATCGTTGTTCTGAAACTTCTGGACTGGATTCTGAATTTTCTCTGGTTCTGGGTTCTTGTTGGGATACCAATGTTGAGATTGGTGGTAAAGTTGGACGGCGTTCTCTTGGTTCCGGAGATGGAATTGTTTGAGACGTTTCTGACATTTCTTTTTTCCTCTTCATGACTTGAATTGTCACTGTTTTATTAATTTTAGATTCATAGAAGCCAATCTATTTCAATGTATTGGGAATTTCATTTATTTTATACATTTATGCATGAAAACCACACTACGAAGAAAATGATTCTTAGTTTTCTAATACCCAAAATGGCAGGGCAAGAAGAGTCTTTACATATGAGATTCTTTCTTTTTCGACGTGCTCATCTGCTGCCCCTTATCCTAAACTCTTTTCTTTTTTTTCCCTCTATAGGTCAGCCATTTTTGTTGCATGCGTATGCATTATGTACATTATGCATAATGTATTATTTTAAAGTTCCGAATGCGTTCTTATAATTTATTTTTTTAAGTTTTCAGAACACATGCAAGATTTGTCCTCAGATCCTTTCCGAAGCTATCCACTACCTTCGTCCTTTCAGTCCAAATAGTCATACAATCTCTCCAAATCATAAGTCTCACGCCAATGAGTCCCGCGACGTTTCAAAATCAATAAAAATACCGCAACTACAGCACTTAGTCCAGCTAAAATACTGAATAAAACTCCTGTTCCCAATGCTCTCATCAAAGGTTCCGTAATGAATGTAGCCACCGTAGATAATGTCATCCTTGCAATGTTATTCAAGGCCACTCCTGTGGCTCCTCTACCTGGTAATGAGTCCACCAAGTATGTCACTGTAGAACCAATCACCATCATACTGGCAAATCCAAAAAGTGCAGTCCCAATCAACGGTGTCACCCATTGTGTCTTCTTATCTAGACACCATCCCGTGATCAAAAGAGCCACGGGATAAAGAGCCAGAGCCAACCACACATTGATCCCCAACCGGGCCTCAGGTGCCAAGACTCCATCATGTTTCCTAGCATAATCCTTCAACAATTTGTCTGTCCATTTACCTCCCCATATCGATGCAATGATATAAGTAACCGAGTTTGGGATGTATACCAAACCAACTATCACCTCTGAAAAGTTGTACGGAGATCCCGAATACACATTGGACAACGCCAAGTTGAGAAAATAGGTACATGAAAACACAGGAGCTGAATACAGCACCGCCAAGAGAACAGGAGGGTATTTCAAGAACACCAAAGATTTCCAAGGTTTGACGACAAAAGTGTAGAAATTGTCTGCAAATCTCTTGTGAAAAGGTTGTGGAGACTCGAGCTCGGCCACTTTGGATTCCAATCTCTCCAAATTACGTTGTTGACGTCTTTCAAAAACTTTTGGCTCTTCGATTTGTTCGGCATCATCCCGGATCGATCTCTGGATCGACAAAACCGATCTGTTGGTGGCTATACGTCTGACTTCCTCTTCCGGTTTCTCATCAACCAGCTCGGTATCTGTCTGTTGTCGACGTCTCAGTGCTAATATCTTTCGAATTGCTTCTCTGTTGTCTTGTGCTCGAAGACTTTCCGGTAAGAGACAAACGAGCATCAAACAACAACATCCTCCAAAAATCACCAAAAACCACTGAGTAGATCTCCATCCCAATCCTTGCAGAAGAGCTCCTCCAATGATAGGCAGGAAAAGAGGTCCTCCTAAAGGTCCCAAGTAGAAAATCCCCATGGCTTGTCCTCTCTCTTGAGGGATGAAAAGATCTCCAATTGTGCCAGCTCCTACACTCTGTACAGAAGCTGAACATGCTCCAGACAACACTCTGAACAGAATAAGCATTCCAATGCTGGTAGATAATGCACATCCTATACTGAAACATACAAAGAGAACAAAGCTTATGATGTAGATGGACCTCCGTCCAAACATCTCTGAATAATTCGACCAATAAAGCGGACAAATCCCAAGTGTGAGAAGATATATCCCCACCGAGATGTTCACTATCCCCACAGATGTGTCAAGGTCTCTTGAAATTTCATCAATGGCAGGAAGCATTATCGAAGTCCCCATAGGTCCGATTATCGCCGAAACTGCAACGACGAACACGAGCAAAAATTTGACCCGATTGGGATACTCGCGAGCGTTTTTGTACTCTGATACGAGGCAGAGACGGGCCAAAATACCTCTTCTATTGTTCCTGGGTACTTCTTTATCGGTCTCGAGGTTGAAAACTGACGACCGAGTCGTTGTCGGCGAGACGGTCTCGGTCCGGTTCACATCTGGCTCCAATTGTTCTCTCATAAGAGGACGAGGAGCCACTTCATCGTCTAATGCCAAGGAGTCTGCAGAACTAATAGACCTCAAAGACAGAGTCCCACTCATGCTGGAAGTTGCCGGTCTCCAGATCGGGAATTTTGAGTCTGCCGTGCGTCAAAGGCGGGTAAAAGATGACTCAGAAGAGCCTTTGGAAAGATGTTTGAAAAGGATTTGTGGTTTTGTGGAGAGAGAGATGAGAAGTAAAGAGATTAGAGAGGGGTTGGGGTTGGAGGGTGTGGTTGAAGATGGGTTGGGGTTGGAGGGTGGTTATTAGAGTTGTTGCACGACTTTTTTTAGGAGCCGAGCCGAAAAAAAGTGGTGTAATGATGTTGGTTTAGTATAGGTGAGTCAGTATTGGTGTTATGATGTTGGTGGTGTGTTGTGTTGTGTTGTGTTGTGTTGGGATGTGTTGTGTTGGGATTGTGGTGTGAGTTGATGTAATGTTGTGTTTTATTTTGTTGTGGTGTGGTGTGGTGTGTTGTGGTGTTGAGTTGATGTAATTTTGTATGGTGAATTAGGTAATGTTTCATTCTTTTACTGAACCCTTATTCTCAAGTTATATATGATATATAGATGTTAACAAGAATAAAAATAATATTCACAGTGTTGATAAATCTAAAGTATTCAATATACCAATCAATTATTAGTTCTAAATGCTGAGTAGATGTACAGACTTCATAATTTCAAGCCCCGTCTTTATTTGATTTGCTTGAGATTCTCTTTTCATTCTCCCCTTTTTTTTCTCCTTTTTTTCTCCTTTTTTTCTCCTTTTTTTTCTCCCTTTTTTCATCCTTCTTTTAATCTCTTCTCCTCCTTTTTCTGTCTCTCTTCTTTTTTTCTCCTTTTCTTCTCCTTCTTCTCCTTTTTCTTCTCCTTTTTCTCCCCTTTTTCTCCCCTTTTTCTCCTTTTTCTCCCTCTATTTCCCCATACATCCAAACTCCGTCTCATCGCCACCATGTTGACACCGTTCAAGTACCTAAGACTACTCCTGGTGATCGGATTCTTCATCTCAGGAGCACTAGCAACAGTTGTCTCCCAATTCATCTTCATCCTTCTCACCCAATTCTCCCCAAAATGGAGACGTCGCCTTCTCAACTTCACCAAGACAAATTTCATATTGATCCTCACTTTTGTCCTTCAAACGGTTTCTCCTTGCCAACTAATAGTCTCTCATGACTCCTCAATCCCTCTGGAACTCTTCAGCACCTCCAAAAACTCTCTCAAATTGAATCTCGATCCACGAGCCATCGTCATCGCCAACCATCAGATCTACACCGATTGGCTGTACTTATGGTTCTGTGCCTACTGTAACCAGACTGCAAACAACGTCTACATCATCTTAAAAGAATCTCTAAAGAAAATCCCAGTCTTGGGCCATGGAATGGTGAATTATAACTTCATTTTCTTGTCTCGGAAATGGGAACTGGATCGGTCCATAATGACCGACCAATTGGCCCAAATCGACCGTTATAACGACAAAAACTCTCTTTCAAAGTTCTGGCTCGTCTTGTTCCCTGAAGGAACCAACATGTCCGACGACAGACTCGCCAAATCCAATCTGTGGTGTGATAAGATCAACACCAAACGTTTGAACAACGTGCTCTTACCAAGAGTCAAAGGTCTCTATTTCTCCACTCAAAAGTTGGCCAGATCCACAAACACCATCTACGACATCACCTTGGGTTACTCAGGTGTCTCCAAACATCAATTTGCCCAAGACGTCTACACCCTCAAGAGGGTCTTTCTCCATGGAGACGGTCCGAAAGAAGTTCATGCACATTTCCAACGTTATGCCATTGACGAAACAGGGGTAAAACACCATCAATCTCTAGAAGAAGAAGAAGAGTTGGCCAACATGAACCAGTTCGAAAGCTGGCTCTTTGGAAAATGGTACTCCAAAGATGCAAAGATGGACCATTTCTATGAACATGGTTTGTTCGAAGCCGAACATCAGATCAAAGTGCCTATCAAGATCAACTCCAACTTCCAACTTCTACGTGTCTACCTTGTTCCATTGACCATCTGCTTCTTGTTCTATCTCTTTACATACCTATAATCGAGCTCTCCCCAGTGTTATCTCACCCCACGTATGGGTGTCTAGCACTTTATAAGTCTGCAGTTGCACGTCCAATACGTAGATATCACCATTCCCGGGGAACTGTACGTCTCTGTACTGCTTCTTGGGAATCTTATGAGTAGCATTGGCCACTATAGGAGCCAATCTGACAAAAAGTGGTCTCGCATAATCGGGGAGATTCTTCACAACGTGCTTTGCAAGGTTATCCAAGAAATGTTGAGTGGCTTCAGATCCTTGGGTTTCCACCACTGCGAATCCACATCGTCCTTCATGTCCAGGAACTTTGGCTCCAACTACACAACATTGGGCTACACCTCCCAGTCCCATAACAGTGTTCTCAACTTCGGTGGTGCTCACGTTCTCGGATTTCCATCGAAAGGTGTCTCCGAGTCTATCGACGAAATATAACAACCCATCTGCATCTGTCTTCATCAAATCACCACTTCTAAACCATGCATCTCCTCTTCTGAACACATCTCTCACAACTTTACTCTCTGTCTCATCCTTGTTACCAACGTATCCTTGGAAAGAAGTCTCCACTTTACGGGGATTGAAGATCCTGAACAACAACTCGCCAGGTTCTTCTGGTGATGCCACTTTCCCAAACCCTTTATTGTCTCTCCAGATCTGTGAATCATCTTCCACATCCATCTTAACCACACATTGTTGGAACGAGAGCACAAAGTTGATAAAAGAGCCATATGCCCTACAGGCTCCAATGCCATATTCTCCAACTTGCCACGAAGTAGTAGCCAAAGGAGCCTCTGTGGCACCGTAGAACTCTCCCACTACATCGATTCCAAATCGAGTCTTAAACTCGAGCCAAATATCTTTTCTCAACCCATTTCCATACGCACATTTGAGATGGTGCAATTTCTCATCGGGATGGTACAGAGTCGCCAAAAGGTATCTACAGGCTTCTCCAACATACTGCATGTGTGTGGCTTTGGTCAATTTGACCTGGGTCCAAAAAGTTGACAGAGAAAAATTCAGTCCAAGAGCAAGAGTGCCTCCGTTTTGGAAAACAGGTAAAACCCCAAGAACAGCAGCTGTCGAATGGTAAAGAGGCATAGCAGTATACACAGTAGAATCATGGTTGATACGGACCATGTGGCTGAAGAGAGCCAGAGCTAAAAAACATTTCCTCCAAGACATGGGAGCTGATTTTGGTAATCCTGTAGTACCCGATGTGTAGATTAGAACTGATGTACCATAATCGGGACCCTTTGGACGATCTTCATCAGGAGCACGGAACTTTGTAACACGGGGATCAAACACCTGGCTCATGAACTTGTCATCGATCTTAACAGTCGGGACTTTTCCATCTTTAAAACTAAAATTTTTGACACTTTGATCCACATACACAGCAGAGGCATTCACTATACGAATACAGTGTATTTGGGCATCTCCTACAACAGAAGGATTGAGGAAAGCTGGAGTGGCTCCTAAGTTCCACAATGCGAACCAAAAAATTATGAAAACAGGCTTATTGGGGATATCAATAACTATTGTCTGTCCACTTTTGACACCTTGTGAGGCCAAGATGTGAGATAATCGAAGCACGGCAGCCATTAGTTCACCATAGGTATATTTTTCCAACTCAAAACCATCACCAACAACTTTTTTCGGGTGCACAATAGCACAATGATCTTTATAATCTTTACAAACTTTTTCGAATTGATACCAATAACTCACTTTACCACGTTGAATGTTCATCAAATGGGAGAAAACTACCTTTAAAAAATGTGGCACGATGTATGCATCTTCACTGATACGATGTTTCAGATTGAGATATGCCATTCCAAGACTTCCGGCAAGTCCAAGTTCTGATCTTGAATACAAATCCATCTTCAAACCCAAAGCCCAACTAAAAGATAAGTTAAATGAGTGAACCAAAATCAGAATTTTCTGAACAAATGTCTCAATTGGGCAATCTGTCCCAAAAAGGAAACTCATCTCTGTGAAATTTTGTAATTTGAAATATTTTCCCAAATAGGCAAATCAATAACAGATTTAATATAAAAAGTATGAAAAGTCCATTGACAGAAAGGCATGAGTGTACTGCCTATTGAATTTTTAAAAGATCGTGTGTACCTCGGTGCATACGATGTGACTCCTAAGAACTCTTCTGACGTTGTTTACTTCACAGTGGAAGATTCTCTTCCTTATAATCCTTTCCATCTAGATTTTGGACCTCTTCACATTGGACATTTGTACAGGTTTGCGGTGGTTTTGCACAACATTTTGAACAGTGGAGCTAACAGGGGTAAAGCTGTGGTGTTCTATTCCAGCACGGGAGCCAAAGAAAGGGCCAATGCTGCATGTATCTTGTGTTGTTATATGGTTCTCATCCAAAACTGGTCCCCACATCAAGTCCTCCAACCAATTCTGCAATGTGAATTACCTTTCAGTGCCTTCAGAGATGCAGGATATTCACACGCAGACTTCGAAATCACCATTCAAGATATCATATATGGCATGTGGAGGGCAAAAGAGAGAGGAATGGTCGACTTGACCTCGTTCAACTTGGAAGAATACGAACAGTACGAAAGAGTGGATCAAGGAGATTTTAACGTGATTTCAAAAGACTTTATTGCATTTGCATCACCTGACCAAAGACATAAAGGTCATATCAACGAACCTTTCCAAAAAGTTTTGGACTATTTCGTCAACAATAACGTCCAATTGGTGGTGAGACTAAATTCTCATTTGTACGATGCCAAAGAGTTCCAAAAGAGAGGAATTCAACACATAGACATGGTTTTCGACGATGGAACATGTCCGACGATGGAATACGTTCAAAGATTCATAGGAGCAGCTGAATGTGTCATTCTGAACGGTGGTAAAATAGCCGTCCATTGTAAAGCAGGCTTGGGACGTACGGGTTGTCTTATTGGTGCACATTTGATCTATACACATGGATTCACTGCTAATGAGTGTATTGGGTACATGAGAATGATCAGACCGGGAATGGTGGTTGGTCCTCAACAGCATTGGCTCTATCTCCATCAAAACGAATTCCGTGATTGGCGTCATACAATGGTTTTGGACACAGAACCTGATGTTTCTCTTGGAGGTCTCAAACCTTTGATCAAGTACGAGACTTATAAGAAGCTCCGTGGGTACGAAACCCATTCACCAGCCACTCCAATACGCCGTAGAAAGATCTCTGGAACCTTAAAAAGTGTCCATCGTCTGGTCCCTGAAAACAGTCCTGGTCAACCACGTAAACCTAGTCCTTTGAGACCTGTAGAGGCCCAGACAAACAACTCCGATGAAGAAGAGTACGAACTGGGCAGTCCTAAAGAAAGGACCAACGAATGGAGAGTTCTCAGGTCTCTCAGTAATCCTAGTCTGAACATCCACTTGACCAAGACAAGAACCACCACCACCACCACCACAACGACAATTGCCTCTTCTCCTCCTCAGTACTCGACTCCGGGCAGGATTCCCAAGTCGAAATCCACCACCAGACTCAGCTCTGGTCGGAAATCCAGAGTCTCAAGTGACAGGTTGATCGCAGGAGGTGTCCGTAAAATCAGTGCCAAAAACCAAGGCTTCTAGTTAGAATAAGACGTTCATTTCATTACTGTAGCGTTAAACACTTGTACTCCTTTGGAGAATCCTTGTTCCCATTCCCAGAGGAATCCAGACGAGCCTCTTGCTTTGATGTGTTCTTTCAATCTTGACTGTTGCCAGGCATGTAAACGACCAAGTCTGGATCCATCAAACTGGGCAAAAGCTGTAGCATCTGCCCAAGCTGTTGTGAATCCTTCTTTGTACCGCTCGTGTTCGTACTTCTCATGACTGTTCTGTGAATTCCAGTAATCCGAATGAGCCTTCAATTCTCTGTCAAGAGCCTCTTCAAATATCTTTTTATCAGGAATGGAAACATTTGTCTTACGCAGAGGAATGGCATTGGATTCCACCATGGGTTTGAACCCCCATTCTCCTCCATCTCCGTGTTGAAACTTAAAAGTCCAGAAATAAGATCCACAGTTGGCCTTTGATGTGAACTCTTGGAATTGAGCCTGTCCGTATTTCGAGACGAGTTGATTTCTGTCTTCTTTACACCTGTTCCAGGACTCTCCATCAAGAACACATGAATATTCACCTACTAGGATATCCAGAGGACCACTCAAATTAGTCAACAAGTCACCTTGCAAGTCTTGGATGATTTGTTGAGGTGATTTTCTCTTGTCTTCATCACTGAAACATCTGTAACAATGCGAATCAATGACAACCCCTAAAGTCTCACCAGGACCCAATTTAGATTCTTCTTTCAAGATCCATTGCACCCATTGATCAGTCCACCATCCATCCGAAATGACAATTGGGATTGTGGAGTTCACTTTACGAATCGCATTGATGGCTTTGCAATAATACTTCTTCTGCACACCATCGTTGTTAAATTCTGATTCATTGACGATCTGGAGTCCAACAACGTTGTCAAAAGAGCTCAAATCTTCTGCCATGAACTCTACAGTGTTAATCAGAACTTCTTGAGCAGAAGAAGAACCCCAAAAACCGGCATTCGACAAAACTTCTCCACTGTGATCTCCGGTGTTTGCACCTTTCGGAACAGCATGTAAATCAACCAAAACTCCAATGTTATAACTCAGAGCCTTTTCAATGAGTTCCCTGTAGAGTTTCCAAGCATTTTGATACACTTTGGCAACATTTGCGAAATTTGTTCCCGAGGTGAATTTCCCCCCCTTGACAGCCCAATACCCGATTGGAACTCTCACAGCAGTCACTCCTTTAGAACGTAACCAACTCCAATCCTCATCTGACATGTACTTGGTCCAATGTTCTTCCAATATCTTCCTAGTCTCTGTTTCTCCCTTGTCTTTTACCATCTTTTTGACGGCATCCAACTCTGCGGCCGTATCCCCAAAAAAGTCTCCGTACATGAATTTTTCAAGCACAAATACCGAACCTAAATTGACTCCAAAGTTGTGTCTATTTTGATATATGGCTCTTTTATCTGGAGCACAACCTACTGGTGCCACAGGACCAGAAGTACTCAATTTCCCATGGATATTCAACTGTTTCAATTTATCCAACATTCTTGTTCTTGTTCTTGTTCTGAGAATTACGTCAAATTTTATAAATGCTTTTCTGTTTTTTTCTCGCTTAAATTTGCTTGCTAAAAAAATTGATGCTATAAATATAAATGCTAAGTGAAGTACAATGACGTTCTGTTTAATTTAAAATCTTCCTCTTCCTTTGTGAATAAACTTTCTAGATCTTCATCTTCTAATTGATCCACTATGTTTGTTTGAGATGATCCTATCAATATGTAATTTGAAAAAGCTTTTACTTCTAATTGATCTTCTTCTGAACTCGAGGAGTATTCCGAGATAGTCTCCGGCTTTGTTTCGAGGAAATCGGAATCGTTACCGTAGAGTTTAAGTGCTAATTGGTAATCTTCGAAAGAATGTGAGAGAGGATCTTCTTCTTCTAGTTTTAATTCTGCCATCATTTCTTTCCCGATGAACATCGAACGTCTTTTATCATTTCTTTTTATCGGCTGATCTGTTTTAAAGTTGGGATCAAGGCTTTGTAAAGATGGGGATTCGATCACCGATATTGGTTGGGAATTTACAGGAGTGAGTTGTGGACCACTGATCTTTCTGGGAGTCGATATCACACTATTTCTTTTCTTAGACTTGATACTTCCCCAAAGACTCCTTTTTTGTTTCAACTCTGTCATTTGCTCCATCACTGGCCAATTTAGATCCTTTTAATACTGCGGGTGCAACGCGTAAAAATTATTTCCCGAAATAGAATTCACTCCTGAGAAAAAGAAAAAGAAAGGAAAAAAAAACACGAAAATGAGATCTTGGAATTAGTACGTAATTATGCGGCTTTTTGGTTCATTTTGGTCACTCTGTGCAGATTCGTAAGTCTCTTGGACCAGTTTTTTCAAATTCCGTAAACTTTGAGTGCTGACTTGATAATGAAACAGAATACGACCACCTCTTAATTTGACATTGTACTTCAATCCATTCTTAACCAATAAATCATTATCAATTTTAGCACTCTTCAAATCTAAAAATACAAAATTTGTATCAACTTGATTCAAAATGGGGATCCCCAATTCAGTGACAAATTTTGCAAAATCTTTAGCCATTTCATGAGTCTTGGCCAATTTACCATAATTCGTATCAATCGCATAAATGGCCAGTCTCAGTAAAATACCAGCTTGTCTTATACCGCCCCCGTTTTGTTTCCTAAAATGGTTGGCTTTTTTAATAAAATCTGTATCCCCAACCAAAACTGAGCCAATTGGGGCGCCTAGAGTTTTAGAAAGACAAAGGGAAACGGAGTCGAAATATTTACAAATCTCTGAAATTGGAATATCGTCTGCCACAGCAGCATTCCACATTCTGGCTCCATCACAATGTAATTTGATGTCATTTTCATGGCAATATTTCGAGATTTTCGCAATTTCTTCGATAGGAAATTTGACACCCCCTAAGGTGTTTTCCAAAGAGATCAATTTAGTCGGAGCAAAATGAGGATTACCATCATCTGGTACTATTCTGCTCAAGATATCATCGAGTGTGATATACTGGCCATTTGAAGGGATGATCCCAATAGGCATCAGTTGACAAAGAGTCAGAATTCCCGCAGCTTCATTGGCTACAACATGAGATCTATAATCACAAATCATACTTGTTGGGGGTTGTAAAAGATTAGTCCTGAGTCCAATTTGATTCGACAAAGTTCCACTGACACAGTATAACCCTGCTTCTTTCCCTGCTAACTCTGCAACTTTTCTTTCTAGTGCAATTGTATCTTCATCCTCATTATACACCGAATCACCCAAAGAACTGTGTTTCATAACTTCAAACATTTCCAAAGTTGGAACTGTGAAAGTATCACCTTTATTTAGTAATTGTCTTCTACTATCGACTACTCACTTCTGAACTCATTATGAGTCCTAGGAAATACAATTGTTTCATCCATATCAATCTATCGGCCAAGGAAGTTGAACTGAAGAAAAAAACATGATAGCCCCCAATTTCCCAATTAGGCAAATTTATTTTTAGATAAGACAGGGGCTAAAGAAAGAAAGGCTGTGTGTGGGCCTGTTGCTGAAAAAACGTTGTTGATCTTTTTTTCGCCATATCTTACGACAATTACATATGAATCTGCAAGTCTGAATAACGCTAAATTGCTATTCAGAGAGACAACTGCGCTCTAACACACTGAAACCTGCATGTTGTTGCATAAATAAGATCTGCTGAGAACATTCATTTTTAGACATCGTACCGGAACCTCATAATTTTAGCCCGGATCAGCACTGCATCCCAAGGATTTGGCTGCAAACATTTGGTTCGGTAAAATTTCTCTTCCAAAAGGGGTTGCAGAACTTTAAAAAATAAAAATTCCAATTTGTACCTCAATAACTTCTTTTTAATACAATACACTCTCTATAGACAAAAATAGTGACTATTGTGCGATATATCACAAGCACTTTATTTTGGCCGCTATTTTGGAGTTGCTTTTTTTTTCCTGCGCAGATCTTTGGGTCAGGGGTAATTATGCGGAATTGTGCGTAACCCCGAAGCCTAGCATATGCAGCTACATACACATCTAGAAGGACCATATAAAGCAATGTTTTATCTTATCTTTCGGGGGATGGAGATCGGGGAATTTAGAAAACGAGAATAACCATTATCGTCAATTTCAAAATGTATACCAATTTCTATGTCAATCACCCAACCGCCTCAAACAAAGAACAAAGGAGCAAATTACAGAAAATTAAATATGCAAAAGATGAAATTTGTCAAGCACGCTATACATCGTCAAGCAGCGTCCTGCATTGCCTTGCATTCAATTGTCTCCGGCTTGCATTTTTAACCCGATGCGAAACAAAAAAAAAAACTTGAGAATATCCTTGACCGATATGGTTGCTATTAACGATATCAGAACAAAAAACATGTTTAAAACCTGTTTCATAACTACGTGAACTAAATCACATGCTCATTTCTATTAACAACAGTTTCTAAATCCCGCTTAGTTGCCTCATTAAGCAAGCGAATTTTTCGAAAATGCACAATTTTTAAAAAATCTGCATGAGTGCAGTCTAACCTGCATATTAGATAATTATTTCATGTTTAACCTTACATTAAGCAGTTACGCATGCATAAATCTACCGCAGTTTTACGTATGCAATCAAGCATTATACCTTTTTAGTCTATGCATCATGCATGTTACACGTTGAAAAGAAAACTCAAATTGAAACAAGTTTGTTCCCGCAACTTGTCTCTTCATACATCACCATGTCACCAAAGACTAAAAAAGATTCACCAAGAATCAAAAGAAAGAGGTTATCAAATCCGAAAGATCATTTCGCCTTAGAAGCTCTTCAAACTTGGATTGCATGCGGGAAATGTGCCAACGTTTATGGTGCACTGGATTTGGCCATCAACTCTTTTAATGCTGCTCTTCGATATGATCCTTTCAACAATACTCTGCTCTGTGGATTAGCACTTGCCTCTCGTACCAAAGATTTACACGTTAACTCCACGGATTGGTCCAAAAAAGTGATCGACATCATCGATAACTGTCTCCAAAGATTTCCCGATCTCGCCAACGATGCTGAATGTTGGAAAGAACTTGCCGAATGCCATTTGATCTCAGGAACTGCTGAACAGGCCCATTCGGCTCTTCAAAGAGCCATCTTGATCAATGACAAAGATCCTTCTCTTTGGCTCTTGAGTGGTCAATTATTGGTCAGAGCAGGTATGACAGATGGTCTGCTCCAATCCCTTCACAAATCTCTTCTGTGTTTGGGATCTCAAACTTCGAAAGAAAATGTGGACACTCTGAGAGCTGTACATCTGGAATTGGCTGCCATACATGCTTCAGAAGGTGATATCGAACTGCTGACAGCAGAACTCAAGATCACCTTGAGTCTTCCTCCACCTCCTCCAGAACGTTCCGATGAACATCTGGCTTTGTGGTGTGCTTTGGCCACTGCAAGAGAACGTGCTGGAGATCTTTATGGTGCCATTCAACTGTGCCAATCTGCCCATGTTGCCATTGGAGATTGTCCAAGACTTCTTCTCACCCATGCCCATCTTCTCCTCATCAAAGAATCTCCATATTTCGATCCCGTACAACTGATTTCTGTGGTTCAAAAACTTTTGAAGGTGGAAAAAGAAGACCTGAAGCTGGATTTTCTCCCCATGTATCTCTTGGGTTATGCATATGCCTCTTTGGATAGGTTTGAAGATGCTTATGAACTGTACCAACTGGCCTTGAGAAGATCTCCTACTTCTGCCATTCCTTGGATAGCAGTAGGTGGGTTGTATTTGAAATTGGGACAACTTGCAGATGCTTTATCTGCTTATTCACAACTGCTGAGACTTCCAACTGAAACCCTTGCAGATTCAATGGCTGCTGCTGTTGCTTGGGAAGGTTTGGTCTCCGTTTATGAGAGATGTGATGATCAAGCTGCAGATGCTGCAGATGCTTGTTTGAGAGCAGCTGCTTGTTATAAGACAGCCAATGAACCAGAAGCTGCACTACACGCAGAACAAAGAGCTGAGGTGTTACGTAAAGCAACCACAAGACAATCTCCATTGCCTCTGCAAGAACCTCCAGCTGATGTTCCTCCACTGCTTCTTAGAGATTTGGTACCTTTGTCCCAACAAGAACGTATTGAATTGTTGAAACATAAAGATCAACAACCCCCTCAACAACAACTTCCTCAACCACAACCACAACAACTGCCTCCTCCTCCACAACCACAACACTTCTCATCTCCATACCCACAACCAACCTACGCCAATGCTCCTTCTAATCCTCCACCTCAATTACACCATCCACCTCTAGGAGTCCATCGTCCTGGCCCTCCTCCAATGTTCCAAGAGAAGCCAACCGCTTACTATCCCATGCCTTCTAACCCTCCTATGGCACCATATCCATATCATTCATACCCTGTGCCTTTGCAACATCCAAATTATCCCGTCCAAAGCGCCTGGAGATAGGCTTTTTTGCATCGTTTTTGTGTACCATTATTTGAAGTTTATTTTGTGCTATTGCCAAACCTCCATCTCCATTCAAGGCTCCTCTTTACTTCTCAAAGATGTACAATACTACAGATTTAGACGTTGCAAGAATAGAATCTTGGATCAATTCAGTTCCAATTTTGTCTACAAAGACGATCAGAATGGATGAGTTGGAAAAGATAGATCCTGATCTAGGAATACAAGAGAATCCAGATCAAAAGAATCCTCTAGAGTCCAACCCTCATATATCGAACTTTGAAAGTTTGAGTCTGAAGCTACTGGATGCCACTCTAGAGGAAGAAGAATTACCAATGTTGAACTGTTTACTACCAATCTATGCTGGAGATAGAAGATTTGACTATGCGGATCTTGATACCGATCCAGCATTCCTTCCAAGAAGTTTAATCGATCTTGAAGAGACAAATGACGACAGCCCATACGATCGAGCTGAATTCTCAACCTTTAGAAAGTTTCACAATTGGAAACTGCCAAAAGAACCTTTATACAAAAGTTTACAAGATTATATCATCGATGGGTCATTTGACTGTCCGTTTTGTGAGTTCCAAGTTGTTGAATGCCATTTTTTACCACATCTATGTCTAGCCCATGGAATTCATTTCCACGATGAAGAAATGTCAGTTTTAGCACATCCAAGACGTTTATTCCAACATTTGACAACGAGTGAATCGTTCACAACATGTGAATGTCCCTTGTGTAAATCTTGGATCAATTTGAAACCTCAATTATCCGATTACAAAGGAGGTTTATTCGAAACCTACTTCCTACATGTTCTCAATCATAAGTAATCGTTCTAATATACAGTATAATGTACAGTTTTTTAAATATCAGGCATTTGAAAGACCTGCAGAGAAGGCCAAACACCATGTCAAACTTTGTCCGTTGTCGAGATAATCCGAAGAGAAGTCTGATCCGGAGAAGAAAGAATAAGATGTAGATGCATCGATCAATGCTTGGTTGAGACGCAAAATACCGATCCAAGCACTGGAGACAGAATCAAGAACTGGAGAGATGATCTGAGACCATTCCTCAGAGACAAAAGTGGATCCACGGATCACCGAAGATGCCGGTGTAATTGGTAACATGTGAATACCATGGATGTACTCAATGTTGGTTCCAAACCATGTTGTATAATCGATCTTGTTGTCGAACAAGATACCGGCCACTTTGTTACCAATGATGTCATGAGGTTCAACTTCGTTGTCGTCAGAGTACAAGTAATACATGTTCATGGCTCTTTTAGAAATGGCCAACATCAAATCTCCTCTCAGCTCCATGGAACTGTCTCCAATGACACTTCCCCATAACTTCATACCATAGGCAAAGTTATAATCCTCAGAAGAAGATTCTTGGTTTCTACCATCGGCAGCACTCTGCAATCCAGCAGCCCAAGAATGACCATGGAACCAGTTGAACATTCTGGAGACAGGGAAATAACTATCATCAGAAGAAGGATTGGCAACGTCTCTGATCAAAGAATTGACCCAATCTTTGTTGTCCTCGGCCCAAGTACCGTTATAGTTGGCATCGACGTAACCGACAACAGCAGCTGCATGAACGAAATAACCATAATGGAAATGGTGATCGTTGTACAAAGTAGAACCAAAGTCCAAAGAAGCATCACCTTCTTGAGATGCAGTAGAGGTGACACCTTTGTATCTGGTGTCGTAGAAAAGAGGATAGTACTGGGAGTTTCCGGTGAACAAGGCAAAGGCATTCTTCATCTGCTCCAAAGTAGATTGGGTGGTGTCATCGTCACCAATGATCTCACTGACTGTCAACAAGATGTAGGCATACTTATCGATGACTTTCCCGGCATAATAGTTGGACTCAAGAGCTGCTAATGTGGCCTCAATGTCCACCGACAACTCATCATTGGCAGCCAGGGCAATCACAGTCAATTGATCAGCTGTATAGCTAAGTTCACCAGAAACTAAAGGTAAGAACAGAAGATCCGAGTCTAGAGTTTCCTCCATGATCAATTGGTTGGTCAAATAGGCATACATCTTACCCTTTGTGGTGGATTGTAACCAAATACCAGTGGAAGCTCCTGCTGTGACACTAGAAAGAGAATCAACATGATGAGGCAAGGCAAAAGTGATGATGGTTCCAGAATAAGATTGGCCAGAGGTGGAGTAAGTGATCAGATATTCTGCAGAAGAGTCTCCGACACTGACACCCGATAAGACAGCAGATGTGGCATACATACCGGCAGCTTCGTCGTAGTAAGCCTCTTGAGAAGAATCTGGAGCTACAGCCACTTGGATGATGATACCATCGATGGAGGCAGAACCTTGTACGGAATACGAGCTTTTGGAGGTCAATTCAAAGTCATCACTGGTATAACCATCCGGCAATGTCACGTAGATGAGCCAATCCACGTCGTTGTACAAAGAAGCACGGTATTTCAAGATTCCAGTAGCCAAAGAGGAAGATTCTTCGGTGGTCAAAGTTTCGATCCCCACTTGGGAGTTGATCTCTGGAATCAAGTTTCCACTGTACACACCGGTGACAAAACCCATACCTTCGACCAAAGGAAGTTCAAGAGATCCATCGCTGTCCACGGATAAAGTGACCAAAGCAGAGAATTGTTCCATCTCTGTGAGAGTCATGCCGACAGAAGAGTCGAAAGATGTGGCAGAGAAGACCATTTGTCCAATGTCAATTGGACTGTAGTAGTATCCTGCATACTCGGTGTAAGAGTAGTTTCCATAGACATATTGAGATGCAGTTGTGTGGGAAACAGCGAGTCCATAATAGGTGTCGGATAACCACCAGACTCCGTAAGGGTAGACATATGCGTAGTCACTTTGACCGTCTGTTAACATCAAGTTTGTGTAGAACTTGTTTGTTTCGTAAGGAGTGTCACCGTTGTCAACCCCAGAAGCAGGAGCGAGGTACATTTCTTCACGAGGGAAGATGGTTGGAGGTTCGTCTGTTGATACGGGTTCGAATAAGTTGATGGAAGTTGAGCTGGAGGCGGAAGTTGAACTTGAGCTGGAAGTTGAGCTTGAGCTGGAAGTTGAACTAGAACTAGAAGTTGAAGTTGAGCTTGAGCTTGAGCTTGAGCTGGAAGTTGAGCTTGAACTTGAGCTTGAGATTGAGCTTGAGATTGAACTAGAACTAGAACTAGAACTAGAACTAGAACTAGAACTAGAACTAGAACTAGAACTAGAACT